>OU015495.1:71230603-71543103 GCA_907164885.2 Dolomedes plantarius
GAAATATAAAAAATTACAGCGGTATCTATGAATCGAATAATTTTATAAAAAAAATAATTAATGCTTAATGTTATAACAAGTTTTTACCCTTATGTGAATAGTAAAATATTTTCTATTTTAACTTTTTATGGCAAATAATAAACAAATAAGGACTTAATTTTTTTATTATTTTTCTATATAATGCACCAAATTGTTAAAACTATACCTAACTATAAAAATTTCATAAAAGTTGTATTTATAGGTATATCAACTTATACGGCCTCCTTTATTACTACCTAATTTACCTGTGGCCTCTAATGGTAAAAAGGTTCTCCACCTCTGGTATACACAATGCATGTAAATTACATATCAATGATTGAGTATTCCAATTCTGGTATTTATTTAAGAAAAATATATTAATTATTTCTTTATGTTTTTAAAGCATTCAAGAAGGATTAATATTATAAATATATAGAATATTCCGAGCATTGTTGTTTCATGATGTAGGAAAACTCCCTTTTAGATGTCTGATGGAATATTTTGTGACATCTGGTTTAGATTCTGGAAGATAAACCCCCGTGGATTTCCCCATCCAAAAGTAATTAAGTTTATTGTAACATCAGGTAAGAAAGAACATTTTTTTATTAAAATTGTAAATCTAATCACCGAATGGTATTTATTTATATACAGTGTGGAAGCTTATATCCCGAGAGCAATAAAATTAAATCAATAAACAGTACGATTATTCCATTATAATCTTGATTGTATATTTAATACTTTTATAAATAATTTTTGCCAGTCTAGGGTTAATGAGAGGAAATACTTCAGATTAACTCGAAAGGCTGAGGAGAAAAATCTAAAACAGGAAAACCTTCAAAATTGCCAAATAGATTTCCAGAGCATGTTTAGTCTTCTTCAATAACCAGTATCCGTTTAATAGTATACAGTTCACGTATGAAGAACCTCTTTTATGGTGAACTAAAATTAGGTAACTAATCTCTTAACGCTTCTGATTATTATAAATATAACTTTTACTCTAGAAGAATTTAAAGTAGATATTTACTTCGTAACGAGAAGGAGCTCTACGTTCAGAAATATACAAAGCAGCCATCCACGACCAAGGTTCTTTGTTTGATTGTCTCCCAACAATTCGTCCTGGACCGGCACTGTTGCCCACATCTTCCACACCAAGACCGCACTCGGAAAAATCTGCATGAAAATATGTATGAAAAAAATGCTCTCTTCGCAGGCCACTTGTTGAAGTCAAATTTTCAATGACACTGCAACTGGTGGCAGTTGTTAACTTAAAAGTTATATGCTTCAAGATAAACCTTTCATAAGATATCTGATATTTCATGGGTCGTCAATCAGCAACAGCAAAATTCTACCCCGCATTAATACTAGGATTCGTTCTTTAAGATTTTCAAAAAAAAAAAACATTGTTGGGTGTTTTATAAAAATTACGTATATCTGGTATTACAGAAGGACATTCTGTACATCTTTGTTCCAATTCACACCCCATGGTACTGCTGTATAAACACTGTAACTGTCTGAAAAGCACTAGGCGATATAAACAATGGTTAAAACTGATAATTTGAACCTCTTTCTCAAACTGTTGTTGGACTTTCAAAAATTACAATGCAATGTTATTAACATCTCTGGTTTTTGTGAATCGCGAATGTTTGTTTTTAATTTCACTGTGAAATGGGGCGAAGAGGAAAACCCGTCAAATGTCAAGAATTTAACTGGAAATGACTATTTTTATTATTTTTGTTGCCATAATCTGTGCTACATTATTGCTACTATAATCTTTGTTGCTATAATCTTTTAAATTAGGGCACTTTCTTACCAATTTCATTCATATATATATATATATATATATATATATATATATATATATATATATATATATATATATATATATATACACTGAAAACAAAAGACAAAACCTTTGTGCTCAAGGAATAAACAGGAAATCCAAAGTAAAGCAAGCACAAACAGCAGTAAGGTGCAATTTTGCATACGGCCGTTTCGAAGCTACAAATTAGCTTCTTCATCAGTGCAAAGAACTTCGTGTGCATGCACTTAAGTGCATGCGCACGTGTCTAGTCGCTTAGTTTTCGACTTTTTGAGCTGCCACTAAGTTCTTTGCACTGATGAAGAAGCTCCTTTGTAGCTTCGAAACGGCTGTATGCAAAATTGCACCTTACTGCTATTTGTGCTTTATTTCGTTGGATTTCCTGTTTATGTTTATATATATATATATATATATATATATATATATATATATATATATATATATATATATATATATATATATATATATATATATATATATATATATATATATATATATATATATATATATATATATATATATATATATATACAGAGTGTCCATAATAAAAGTCCCACTTTCAAAAGGCTGCAAAACAAGAACCACTGGTCAGAATGACTTCAAATTTGAACTGAATACACTAGAAGAAGGGGGAAACGATTTGGCATAATAAAAAAAGTTACAAAATGTTACAGCGCCATCTATTGATACATTTTGGAACTTTTTTTTATTCTGCCAAATCGTTTCCCTCTTCTTCCAGTATATTCAGTTCAAATTTGAAGTCATTCTGACCAGTGGTTCTTTTTTTGCAGCCTTTTGAAAGTGGGACTTTAATTGTGGACACCCTGTATATATATATATATATATATATATATATATATACACTGAAGTCCCAGAATAAGTTGGATAGACGATCTCATTCGAAGTACATAGGAACACTCACTTTCCCGTCAACGGTTTTGTTCGCAAGCAGCATATATAAAGAGACAAACGTGTTCTAGCCTAAAGAGCTGACTGCGTGATGAGCTTGGCAGGTGATCATGATTAAGGCGCTTTTCAGCGAGATATGATATATGGTGCTCGTGAAATGGGTCGTGAGATTTTGAAGATATAGGCAAATTTTAGATTTTTACTATTGACCATTTCAACGGTGTACTTTGAATAGAAGAATTCCAATAAAACATCGAAACTATGGCAATAGTGTGACCCTCGAACTATTATAGATCATCGTGACCGACACCATCGGTCAAGAATCATTTCAAGAAAAAGGTGTGCAACATTGCCGGAAATTAAATCAAAATTCAATGCTGCTAATATTTGGGTGAACACTTTACAACGTTCGCTGCATGATATGGGCTTTAATAGCCTATGCCTAACCCAAGTTCCATTGTTTTCATGACTACACAGAGCTATGCTCCTTGTATGGGCCCAAGAACACTGCCACTCAACACCGGAAGACTAGACAATAGTAGCCTGTTTTGACGAGTCTAATATGTGCAAATGGAAAGGTCCGTTTCCAAAGAACACGCTACAGATCGATGAATTCCGCATGTCAACTGACTTTACAGGTTGGTGGTTCTTCAGTAAGTGTATGAGGTGTGTAGAGCTGGCACGAATTCGGACCCTCATACGTCTACAACTTCTCTGACCAGAGAACGCTTGAAAAAGATCCTTTCAGATTTGTAACAGGTATTCATGTCATGCGTTCACTCTTATGGGTTCCACCACACACATCCGCATCCACCAAATTATGATATATGAGATCCACTCATCCTATTTTTGAACCGGAAATGGCACTCTCGTCTACCAGATCTCAACGTTATTGAATATATCTTGGAAAATATGCAATATTCCATTTAATTTAGATATCCACCATCTAGGAATGGTTTAGAATTGGGGACTGCTCTCCAGGTGGCATGGTTTTTATTGTCTACAAGCTAGAAAGTCCATGGAGTCCATCAGTGGCGCACCCAGGATTTTTTCTTGGGGGGGGCCGAGATGAATGGATAAAAATATTTATAATGCATTGGGGGGGGCCGAGATGAACGAATAAAAATATTTATAATGCAAAATCTATATTTCTACTTCTTTGGGGGGGGCCAGGGCCCCCTGGGCCCCCCCCTGGGTGCGCCACTGGAGTCCATGCCCTTCATGTTTCTGTTGTCCTACGATTGAGAAGGGGAACTACCAGGTATCAGACGGGTATCCTAGTTTTTATGGCACTTTAGTGCATATATATATATATATATATATATATATATATATATATATACAAAATCCTATCTAAAAATGCATAGAAGGAAAGAGAGGGAGAGGGAAGATCTTAAGCTGAAATTCACTGAAATGACGTACATAATTAGATTAATACTGCCACATAATCGGACGATACTAAAGGAAAAAGGATGTTTTTGAATATTTTAGTATTTTAAAAGAATAAACAACAGCAAGCTTTGTAAAATATTCTGAAAATTAACAGTCGTTACGTCAAAGACATTAACAGTCGTTATCCGGGTTCGTTAGATTCTAATTTCTTGAAGTGCAATCCAGTAAATGGGTTTCTACCTTCCGTTGCTAGAGAATTCTGGACCTAAAAGCGATCAAAAATGTCGGCCTAAAAACTTCATTGAGACGTATTTTTTTCAAAAAACATTTTAGAACCAAAATAAAGATCTTTTTCCATTACTTTTCCAGTCCAACTTGTTAATCATGTGTAATATGTTGAAACGAAATGATTTTCTCTTAGTTAAATTTCAAAGATGAACATAAAATTAATG
The DNA here is from genome assembly GCA_907164885.2 of Dolomedes plantarius. Classification (NCBI taxonomy): domain Eukaryota; kingdom Metazoa; phylum Arthropoda; class Arachnida; order Araneae; family Dolomedidae; genus Dolomedes; species Dolomedes plantarius. The sequence goes on from OU015495.1 coordinate 71,235,194, forward strand.
TTTAATGTAATGAAAAGCACTTAACAATTATCCTAGTAATTTTAATAAATTAATTATTAAAATTTAAATATTCATACCGTTCAATTCAAAAGTTATCAAAAAAAGAATTTAATCAAAAGTAACTTCGATAGAAACTCCAATTTATTATTTCATTGCCTGCCCTGTATAGGGTTCTCATATAAAATAAGCCACACCTCCAATTTTTTTATACCTACAATATGTACATTTTACTTCATATCAAAATTTGAAAAAAAAAGGAACGTTCATTCAGAGTAATATTTGTTCAATAATGTGTAGACTTCTTACCTTTAGTCCCATTTGCTATTTCTTGAATGAGCCAAGCGAGAGAGGGATAGTTCTGGAGGATGTACACGTTTGGATATTTTTCTCCGACTGCATTTTTTGATTTAGACGCAACGTCATAAAGAGTTTTAAATTGTAAATCGCCCGTTATCCCGATACAATATATTTCTACTCCAGCTTTCTTTAAAATATCTGACTCCTCTGCAGGGCTTCTACCCATGTTTGCTTTTCCTGAAAGCGATATGAATGACATAAGTTAAATATATATATATATATATATATATATATATATATATATATATATATATATATATATACAGAGGCTGTTCGCACATTTTTTAGACGATTTTGGTAAGCGGTAATAAAAAATCGTTTGCTGCAAAAGAAATAATTGCAAATGTACTATGTTTTTGAAAGTTAAAATTATCACTTGCGGCTTGAAAGTTTTGTTTTTATTAAAAACTAGCTGAAGTACCCGGCATTGCCCGGGATTTTAACAATATTTGTTAACCAAAATCAACACAGTATAAATAACATAGAAATAGTATATGTGAAATGTTATACACATCTCAGAATTCAGGAATTTCAGCCTTTCATCATTGAAGCACTAAAATCCGAAAAGTAAAAATGTCAAATTGTCTAATGTTTGCTAACCAAAATTAATTTAAAACTAAACACGTTATAAATAACATAGAAAAAAACATGTGAAATCTTATACACATGAATAAAATGAAAACCCAATAAAAAATATATAAAATTATAATAAACTCCTCAGAATTCAGCTAGATTTAGCCTTTTATCATTTGGGCAAAAAAAGAAGCTGAAATTACAGGTTTAGCTGAAATTTCCAATAGAACCATGATATGACTGTAGCGTTGCCTCTTAAAAAATGAAGTGTTTGATTGAGGGCTGCAAACCATTCAACTCCTCTCCATATTAAACTCCTATAAACATCCTCTACATATTAAATTCCTTTTCTCTCCATAATAAACTCCTCAGAATTTTGGTAGATTCAGCCTTTCATCATAGTACCACTAAAACCTGAAACATCCTCTCCAGAAATATAAATTTATTAATTACAATAATTAAACTCACGCAAATGTATGAATTACATAAGTTTTTTAACCAACATTTGAATAATTCGTAAATGAAAAAGCATATGAAAATAAAGATAATAAGAACTTCCGGAATCGAAATTAATTACTCTTAATTTTAATTAATAAAAAACCAACATGATATGAATAAAAACGATAGTTGTTTAAAAGCATATGAAAATAAAGCTGTTATAAAGATAATAATAAAAAAAGCATATGAAAATAATGCTCGCGTATAAAGTTAACTTTATGATATAAAGATAGTAATAATAATATAAACCGCGTGCATAAAATATTTAGCTTTTCAAGCGAAATAAATTCATTTTTAGAAAAAAACTACTTTTAATCGAGAAATTAAATACATTGCACAAAATTTTGATTTTACCAACTTTCTACCCTACAATTTACACCCTACTTCTTTTAAATAGGGTGTAAATATAAAGTTTTAACATCGAATTGAATGCCAGTTAAAAATTATTGTTGTTTAAAATCATATGAAAATTACGCTATTATAAAGATAAAAAAAGCATAGGAAAATAATGCGTGCGCATGAAGTTAACGTTACGATATAAAGATAGTAATAATAATATATATATATATATAAAACAGTTCCGTAACTAACTGACTGACTGACTGATTGACTGACTGACATACAACGTACAGACCAAACCGCGGGAAATAAAAGGGCTGAAAATTTGCATGGCGATTCTTCTTTTAGTGTAGGAGTGCACTAAGAAAGATTTTTGAAAAATTCTTTTTAGATTTTTTTAAAATTAAATTTTTGAGTTGTTTTAGTAACTTTTTTTTAAGTTTGCATTTAAAATAATAATAATTTGAGGGTTATAAAATTTATATCACGAAAAAGATCATAAAAATTCCTTTAATATGAAATCTTTTTCGAATCTTTACCTCCATTTTATGATTTTTGGTGAATTTTTAAAGATTAATTTTTAGAATTTAACCTTTTACATGCCACACTATGATCAAGGAATAAAGTACCATATTTTGCTGCGTAACTTTGGTCGATAACTTCCAGGAAGTCGGTCCAACAGGTGTACTCCACTCATTCCTTTATTATATAATTTTATAATGTAAGGTTAAGGAAAATCAACTTTTATTTTAGCTCGGACATATCTTTTTGCTCTTCCTAATGGTTCGTGAGTGATAAAATTTGATGTAATAGTTACAACAAAACTATCGTTCCAATAGCACATATAAACTTCTCCATCGCATCGGTAATCAAACTCTCCACGTTGAAATTTCGATATTTCTTTTGCTGTTTTAAGAGAACATTGTCCCGTTCTGGAATCTCGCACTGTGCCGATTGCCTTAAAGCCTTTGTTAGATAAATCTGTCAGCAGACTGTACGATGTCAATAAAGGTATCGAAAAATATTTTGCGTTTCTCTGGATTGTCAATAAAAGATAATAGTTCGGAGACAACTTTTGATCCAAGTGGCAAATTTTCATTTTTCGAACTTTTTCCACCGTAGATAGGCATAGCATAAGGATAACCATTTGCTGAGCAGATCATCCAAACTTTGAAACCAAAGCGAATTGGCTTTCCACGTATGAATACCTTAGCCGAACGATGTCCATAACACGGAACCATGGATTCATCGATACTCATATTTTCATGAAAAAATCCAAATTGACGAAAATTTTTTCCCACCTCTTTATAAAGGGGAGAAATTTTTCCTAATTTATCGCCTGGTTTCAATTTACTATTATCAACAATGTGGAAATAATTTTAACATCCGAAATTTATTTCTGGGCATTGTATTGTTAACAATTAGGATATGCAAATCTTCCTGAGAGCTCCAATATGTATTTTCATCAGGTACTGAGTGGTAGCCACTAAACAACAGTAATCCAAGAAACTGCCGAATGTCATTTGCGTCGACGTCTAAAGAGTCTCCTTTTTGTAGTGCATGCAGCTTTGTAAGTTCGGCTGAATTTTCTAAGTAATCAGACGGCAGAATCACTGATCACGTGTGATATCACTGCTTTTGTATATCGTTACATGCCATTGTTCCTTTTTTGGAACATTGCATTTTTACGCAGTCTTGAGGAAATATTTCTTGTTATTATTTTAATTTATTTTATTAACTCGTTAAACTTGTCCTTTGCAAGTACGATGGGGAAATTTTTGGGTGGATTTGAATTTTTAGGAATTTTATAGAATTTTTTTTCTTACGTACTGTAAAAATTGTGAAAAAAGCTGATTTTTAGAAATTTTTCTACGCTAAAATATTCATATTTGAAAAAAAAAAAGTCAAAAAATCAATCATGCCTTCTATAATATACGGTAATTTTTTCAAACTGACAGATATCACACTTTATTTAAAAAAAAAAATATTAAACATGGTGTTCCAAAAAAGGAACATTGGCATGTAAAAGGTTAATTTATTAAACGCTGATCACGTGATTCCTTTTTCTGTTACTTTAAATAAGTTTATCTTCACATAACAACGAAATAGGCAAAAAAATACATTTTTTTCTTGCTAATGCGGCAGACGATTGGACATTATTCAAAAAAATATTAAAATAATGTAAAAGATATGTTCCTCAAACTGTACTACATTAACTGTACTATATTCTTTAGTATGTCCTATGAGATTTAATTTGAATACTTTCTTCTACATTATTTTGCCTATAAAAATATCCCTTACGATTTTTTTATTAATATATTTTTTTTGTTTTTTATACGTCAATCGTATACATTGATCGTCGTATTTATTATATATATATATATATATATATATATATTGGCATTAATTGCATACACTGACATTGTATTTAATTTGAATGTACCGTTCGTTTAGGAACACCTGGTTTATGGAATACTAAAAGTTTAAAATAGTGGCGCCATCTATTTATAATAAACCTACCAAAATCCATTAAAAAACTAAACACAGTATAAATAACATAGAAAAAAAGCATACGAAATGTTATACACATTAATAATATGAAAACCAATTAAAATATATAAATGTATAATAAACTCCTCAGATTTCAGCTATATTCGGTCTTTCATCATAAAAAAGCTGAAAAAAATTTTTTAAAAATAATAAAATAAAATAAAAATAATAATTTAAAAAATAATAAAATAAAATAAAGATAATAATTAAAATAATAATAAAATAAAAGCTGAAATAAAAAAGCCTTCATAAAAAAGCTGAAAATACAGGTTTAGCAAAATTTGCACGATCCCATACTCGAACCCGAGACTTACGGGGTACCAAATGAATCGCTTTAACTACTACGCCACGATTACGCACAACACTGTTGAGTAAAGTAAGAAATATACGCAATGAGTTTTTTGGAAAGTTGCTATGGGTTGGTGAATATACATACATTTATGAAGTAAGAGGAGTTTTAAGTGAGAAATAAGTTAGCAGGATAGAAGCTTAGTCTTTAACTCTTCAATAGACACAGAGACATAAGCTAGGAGGATTGCAGTAGCGATTAAAAAAGATCGTGACACTTAGCGTGGTTGATTCGAATTTTCCATCGCGTGTGAGAGTGTCAATATGCCGTTGGATCCGATTTATTTTAGAGTATAAAATCTGACTTGAAAGATTATTATTTTCATTTATTATTCTGGTTTAATATATAACTTGAAACTTTTTGATTTTATTTATTTTTATCTTTTCGCTCGCTGTTTGCTAACCCTAACGTGGACGCCATATTCAGAGCGGTGATTCCAGAAAGTGTAACAGCTTACAAATTGTTGGTTTTTTATTAATTAAAAATCAACGGTAATTAATTTCGATTTTTGAAGTTCTTCAGACCCTCGGCTGTTTTTAAAGACGCCCGTATGTAAAATTTCACGATCGTTGCTCCTAAACTGTGGATTTCTATACAATTACAGAGATACAAACATTCATTTTTATATATTAGATGGAGTTTTTAACAAAGCAGTGGTTCGAAGGCTACATTTATGGTCTTTCCGAAGAGAAATATGCATACTCCGTTATCCAAAAACGATGTGAGATTCATGGTTTTGTGATATCTAAAGCGTCGATAGGTAAGATCGTCAACAAGTTAGGAAAAAAACGTCAAATTGGAAAAAAACGTATCTGCCTAAGCAAAAAGAATAATCATAATCACAACATAAAATTCTTCACTGTTTAGCATATCGAAGCGTTAAATACTTCACGCAATACATTATTTAATAGAATAAGTTCTAACTATTATGAATTACATAACGTACTATTTATAACACCAAAATGACTAAAATGTGATTGAAATCCACACAAGATATTATAATTAATAGATACAATTATATCCATTCATATATAAAAAAAGGTAAAGCTGTCTTTAAGACTTGAAATAAAGATGATGTGCTATCAAAATTTTTCAGCACTATTTTCAACTTTTGGGATATACTTATACATGTCTGAGAATTTCTCATAAAGATGTAAATTTAAAATGATATAATAATACAATCATCAATTAACTGGATTAAAATAATAGGTAAATTGTATAATTCAAGAATTGTGTCCAAATATTAAATAAGAAAAATATGCCAAAATGTACAAAAGTATGAAATCAAGTTTATCTTAATGCTTTAAATGCAATTAGTAAAGGAAACTTGAAATGGATATACTCCACAACTGTATACATAATAAATTGAAAATTTTGTTACCAGCTACATGACAGTTGAGCAGTGCCTGGTGAGGCGCCAATCTATGAAGGGGACTCATCCACTCAATGAAGGGGATTCATTCTGTACAGTTGTATGTTAATAAATATTTGTGATGTAGAAGATTATGGGCTATTGCTGCTGATGGGATGAAAAAAGTCTCCTCAGCAAAGGGAAAATGAAGGGACGGAAACAGTCTAAGTGGAAGTCTGGAAGATAACTAGAAGATTATCTGCTATTGATGTTTTTGGGATGAAGACAGTCTCCTTGGCAAAGGGAAAATGAAGGGACGGAAACAGTCTAAATAAGTCTTACTGACATCCGTACTGTTGAACGTTGATGAGGGATCAAATCCAAGTTGTAGGATCCCTGAAGTGTCGTCCCATGAGATCAGGAGATGTATAATGCTACAGATTAAGTTCTTTAAGGGACGAGAGACTACGGCTCTTCACAAGTTTCTACGAATGGTAGCAGGAGACCCCTAATTCGGGTGGCTGGAAAGAGGAGTCGATTACGTGATCGTATGACACTGCCTGTTCGCCGCAATCACCCGGTATTCACTCTCAACGTTAGCATGAAAATAGAAGCTGGTAAGCAATTAATCTTCCAAAGCATTTAAAATTTTTAAAAAATGTTTATTTTCAGTGACGTCTTGGGTAACATGCACTATAAATACAAGCATAACAAAGGAGCTCTAGCTTAAATGAGCTTGAAGATGATCAAAAATAGCCAAGACTCTGATAACAAAAACTATAGCATCTCCCGCAGGAAAAGAGCCAAAAATGGCTCGTCCTGGGGAGAGCTCAATCAAAGACAACCAACAGTTTTAAAAAAATCTCAGGTCTGTATTTTTTCTTTCAAATCTGGACAGAGCAAAAAAATTAGAGCATAGGTTGCCATAGCGAGAAAAGCGCCAAATAATAATTCTACAGAACACCCGTGCCATACGTACGGAAGCAAACCTCAGCGCGGAGGAAAAATACAGTAAAAAAAAACTACGCGAGCGCTTAATGGCCAAAACAAGAACCCGGCCAATCCAAAGCCTCGCCAAGAGAAGAAACGCCGAACGCTCCGCCAAAATGGAGGACCGTGAATGGCTTAGGCGAAATTCGCGCCTCTGCGTGATTGGTCGAACAAGGAGAAAAAGGATACTCCGGAGAGTGCCTTCACGCCAAGCTGTCGCCAAATTCACACGTGGGAAAAAGCCCTCTCTTGGGCAAAGGAAAAAGGAGAGAACGCCATATAATTCTAACTTACAACAGATTTTATGGGGCCAATTTAGTGAGCTAACTTACACGGCGTGCGTGGACAAAAGTTAGTTGGATGTCCACATTACACACCCTGCAATTATCAGCCATAAAAAGTGCATTTTAGTGAAACTTAACAAGGGAATCCTTTGACTAACCTCTTGTTAAACACGTTATAGTTGGAGTTTTACGGTTCAAGAGAAATGGGCAACGGCTAAAATTCTCAAGAACACACACGACGAGGGAACGGTATAGAAATTACGCTATTTTATTTAAAAGGGACAACTATTTAGAATTAGAGATATCATTAATTTAACTTGCGCTATGAGCCCAACCAAATTAACTATTTCTGGAACGAATTCCTCGTTACAACATGGTTCAAAGAATCGAAAGAATGTTTTTCTAAGGGATTCATAATTGTTGCTGGTTTTTCTTATAATGGCAAGTTAAAAATAAAGAGAGTGGAAAAAAATGTCAAGATTTACTCCAAATACTATCAGGAACATATTTCATCGCCAATTTTTCTGAATGAAATACCATCGCTTTACCCACAGTGCCATCAATCTGTGAGACTCCATCAGGACAAAGCTAGCAGTCACACATCAAAATCCACTGTAAATTTCCTAAAAGAAATGGAACAAAAAACAGGTATCAAGGTCATACCCTTCACTGATATCCCTACTAAATCTTCCGATGTATCACCTATGGATTTTTGTGCTTTCGGACTTTTAAAATCTGCATTATCCAAACGTCGTCCTAAAACCCTTACAGGACTCTGGAAAGCTATTCAGGAGGAATGGGATAGAATACATCTTCTGACACTTCAAAAGACATTATTATCCTGGAAATAGTGGTGTCGAAAGATAGTTCAGAATAAGGGATGTCTAATAGAACATTTAAAACACAAGAATTTTATGTAATTTAGTTTTGTGAATACAATATACATCGTCTAAAAAATGTGTGACAGCCTCTGTATATATACAGACGGACATGCATATATGCATGCGGTATGCATATTTCTCTTCGGAAAGAGCATAAATGTAGCCTTCGAACCACTGCTTTGTTAAAAACGCCATTTTGAATAAATACAAAACTTTCAAGCCGCAGATGATAATTTTGACTTTTAAAAACATAGTACAATTGCAATTATTTCTTTTGCAGAAACCGATTTTTTATTACCGCTTACCAAAATCGTCTAAAAAATGTGCGAACAGCCTCTGTATATGTATGTATGTATGTACACTGGTTATCAAAAATTAAAGAAAAGTCACAAAAATAGCGATTACTCAAAAAGTTAGAATTTAATGAAACTTATACAGATCATGCAACACATAGTTAGGTATAAAATAGCATAAAAAGAAATCCTCAGACAATTATGGTGTTATAGAAACTAGCATATGTACACAATGAACAAATCGGATATGTCAGTTTGGTATAGGAAAAGTACACTCATGGACAAAAAAAATTAGCGCACCAAGAAATAATTGCGAAATCGTAACGAAACTTGCAATGAAGGTACATGTCGGGGAGATATGCAAATGATTAGAAATGCAGCGTGATTGCGCATTACGTATAGCCGGTAGAGGGCGTTGAACATCGTACTTTGTGGAGTATAAAACAGGTAACCAAAGCTTGTTTGAGTGTGCTGAATCATTTACAAAGGAAGAGATGAGATAGACATGCCATTTCGCCGTGTTCGAAAACAATATAAGCAGTAGTCGCAGTTTGAGAGGGGGGAGAATCGTCGGGATGATGGAAGCTGGGTGGTCAACTAGGCGAGTAGCTCGTCAATTAGGCCGCTCTGATTGTGTTGTGAGGAGGTGTTGGGACCAGTGGACCCGAGAGATGTGATGTACACGAAGACCAGGCTCAGGACGCCCTCGACAGACCAGTCGTCGAGAAGACCGCCACATCGTAAGAAATGCACGCGTACAGCCAACTGCTTCATCGGCCGCCATCCAGGCACAGGTAGCGCCTTCACTAGGGGCCATATATATATAATGTATATATATACTAATGTATATATATACATTATATATATATATATATATATATATATATATATATATATATATATATATATATATATATATATATATATATATATATATATATATAAATTAATAAAAAAATAAGATATAGTATGGAAGGGCAATAAAGAAAAAAAATTATCTCTATACTTCATTTTATCTTATTCCTAAAATTTTCTTTTCGACAAAGGAGCTTAAGGGGATGGTGGTCTGTAGAATGCGGTTTTTGAAATTTTATTTCAGAGACATGAAATTTTGCATATATATTCAGTAAAGTATATAACTATATCAAACACCTCATAAAGTTTTATAAATATTTTTTTAAAGATTTTATACTTTAAAAATTGAAATTTTTATTGTGATTTTAAAATGCTCCTTGGGATCCAGTTTTTAACTTTCCCCCTTAATTTTGCATTTATATTGCTTTTTAATACATTTTGAATTGCTTATTAATACATTTTGAGTTCTGTATAGCTTTGTGCTTTCGTTGAATAGTTAATTTTTAGTAAATATTTTTATATTTGTACCCCGTATTTTCGCGAATTTTTTGTACTTTTCTACACTTAAGTTAAACTTCGATTATCTGAATGATTTCGAAACCCGATATGGTTACATAACTTTATTTTTATGTATTAGAGGAGTCTTTATTATAAATTTTATAAAATTTCGACAAAAGTTATGACGCAAGGAGCATTTCAAAGACTTGCAAATCTGGAAAACTGAGGTGGCAGCTGTGGTCGGTCAAAACTGAGGTGGCAGCTAGCTAAATCGGACTACGACCCTTGTGATGTCATTATAAACCGAAGCCTCACCCCTCAGCCCGCTAGCCTATATGGACCTGGTCTGAAACAGCTAAGACGGACTCCTACCCTTGTGGTGCTATATAAACCGGAGTCGCACACTTATGCCCGAAGCCTATAGGGACCTGGTCTGGACCTTTCAGACCAGGGGGCATTAGAAACAACAACAACAACAACTCTTAAGGTAAGTATTCAAGCCCTGAATATAAGAAGTACGGTGGGTAGGAATCTGTTAGAAGGATATGTCGATTTGAAATCTAAGATGGTTCTGAATGATGTTCTTTATTCCAAGTTATAATAGTTTCAAGTAAACTATTTTTGTAATAAAGTACTGAAAAATATATTGAATTCGAAGATTACTTACCATCCGTAAGAAGGAAAATGACAGATTTTACATTTGTTTTACCAAATAGTTCATCCATTAGAGGCTTATAATCATTTCTTATCAAACTGAAAACTGAGCTAGGAGCACTTCCTCTTTCACCTGAAAATTAGAAAGTAAGCGAAACGAGATATAGCAATATCAGAAGAGTGAATTTATTCTATACTTTAATCAAAGACTAGGCGATCCATAAATATTTAGAGAATGACCGAAAATATGTTTTGATAATTCTTACAATATAACTGAAGAAAACATCACCGCTTTTACCCCAAATCAAAATATTTATTCGAAATGTATCCTTTAAGCATTCATATAATGCCGGGTAAGATAAACGGATATTACAGTCAAATATTTTGTTAATCCGTTTGTAGGATAGTGTTATGAAAACATCAACTTAAAACTAGTTCCGGAATATCGACTTAAAACTAGCCGGAACTGGTTTGCACCCAACTCTTCTCCTGCTCGTTCGATTCAAAGCGGTGGCGCGTCAATGAATGCGCGCGCACTGACATTCCTCAACTACAAAGTTTGGATAAAAACGATGGCAACAGCAAAGAAGAGGCGATCTTTGAATTTCTAGCTCAAGAACTGTATGTGGGGTCAGTCTTCGGGAATCATTCGGCGAGAAAGCCCATCCATCTACTTGCAGAGAAGTGGTTCTGAACCACGTGGCTGCACGTGTCGCACAAAGAATATAATCAATCTTCAAAATACTGATGAAGAAATAAATCGATATTCTATGAGCAAATTTCCTTCGCACGTGTTAGATAGGTTTCTATAAGTACGGATATAGTACAGAATTATCGCAGATGTTAATGGATTCAATAAGTCCTAATGTTTCCCAGCCCTTTGAGGAAAGGTGTGATGCCCACGTGTAAATCATTATGTGCTCTCTTAGTTCATGTAATAAAGTTCTATAATGAATATAATAATTATGTGCTTTCTTAGTTCATGTTAATAAAGAGTCATTTATTCAGAAAGTCAATTCTTGTTTTATTCTTTTATGTTTAACGCAATGTACTAATCTTCTAGAATCACGGCCATGACAATAATTATTAACAGATAGTCTTAAAAAGCTGGTCATAGGGACTTCAATGTTATTTCACAATGAATTTCAATGTATTTCACAGCAGTCCTTTTGTCGCTACTTCCCTCCTTGGAACAGGTAGTAAACCTAGGCTACAAGCCTCGTGAATGGGATGTGTGTTAGATGATACAATCTTGTCGCTTTCAACAAAATTTTGCATACTCAAATGGTTTTATAAAGCAGAACACTGTCGGACAGCAAAAAATCCTCTACCTGGAATTCTCGCCAGATTCTAACAATTCTAACAATTATCTTAATACTAGCTGAATATCCGTGTTTCGCTACGGAGTACATTTTAGGATAATTTCAATGAGAAAATAATGACATTGCGTTTTACAGGATTTCCTTATAAACAATTTTTTTATGTTTCTTCATTGGGCGGAACTAATATACCAGACTCGTTCGCGAACTTACGCGTGAACAAACAACGTAAAACTGGCCGTGAGAGAAACAATTTTTTCTTAAATCTAAGCCAGCGTATTTTAAAGTTTGGCCTTGAGACTTATTTATCGTCATGGCGAAGCATACTTTGAGGGGTAATTGAAGTTTTATATATAGGTTTAATTTAATATCCATTAAACATACTAATTTGAAACAAATTCTTAAAAAACTTCCATCTCAAATAGTCTAATGGTTAAATTTTATCTTTTACCGTATTTTAATTTTTTTTGTCAATTTATTTCGGTTTTATGCACGTGACGCAAAATTAATTTAAAGTATCACAAAAAGAAAAGAAACCACATAATCAGCATTTAATAAATTAAATTCTAATAATTTATCTTTAAAAATTCACCAAAAATCAGAAAGTGGAGGTAAAGATTCGAAAAAGATTTCATTTTGATATTTCAAGATATTTCTTGTGATATAAATTTTATAACCCTCAAATAATTATTTTAAATGCAAACTTTAAAGAATGTTACAAAAACAGCTTAAAAATTTAATTAAAAAAAATCTAAGAAGAATTTTTCAAAAATCTTTCTTAATACACCCCTACATTATAAAAAGAATCGCCATGCAAAATTTCAGGTCTTTAGGTCTAGCGGTTTGGTCAGTGTGTTATTTCTCATTCAGTCAGACTAGTCAGTCAGTCACGGAACTGTTTTGTATATATGGATTGCTGAATATTATGTTACAAATTTCCTATAATAAAGTAGCCAGCATGCCAGCGGTCAATAACAAAAGGCGAGTGTCTCACGTCAAAGTGCCTCCACATTAGATACAAAAAAAAAAATGTTAGAAAGACAATCTGATATTCCAAAATGATTTCGAAACAAATAACCATTTTTGCATCATGAGGATAAAATAGCTCTGCGAGTGACTTCTAGAAATTCGATTTCTGATTCTGTTCCACTTCTACTTTCCTTCTCCTTTTCCATCTATTAAGAAATACGTAGTCCAGTGGCGCACCTAGGGGGGCAAGGGGGGCCTGCCCCCCCAAAGAAATAGAAATTGCCTTATGAATATTGATTTTGCATTATAAATATTTTTATCCGTTCATCTCGCCCCCCCCCATGCATTATAAATATTTTATCCGTACATCTCGCCCTCCCCCCCCCTCCAAAAAAAAAAGGAAAAAATCCTGGGTGCGCCACTGCTGTAGTCTATCTGGTCTTGAAAAATAATGTCTCGTTTTCGAACTAAATCATATACAAGAGTTTGGAGGTACTTTGTACTGTTGTAATATATATATATAAAACAGTTCTGTAACTGACTGACTGAATGACAGATAACGCCCAGACCAAACCGCTGGACCTAAAGGGCTGAAATTTTGCATGGCCATTCTTCTTATAATGTAGGGGTGCACTAAGAAATATTTTTGAAAATTTCTTCTTAGATTTTTTAAAATAAAATTTTTAAGCTGTTTTTGTAACATTCTTTGAAATCTGCATTTAAATTAATAATCTGAGGGTTATAAAATCTATATCACGAGAAAGATCATACAAATTCCTTTAAAATGAATTCTTTTTCGAATCTTTACCTCCATTTTCTGATTTTTGGTGAATTTTTAAAGATTAATTTTTAGAATTTAATTTATTAAATGTTGATCTCGAGATTTCTTTTTCTGGTACTTTAAATAAATTTTTCGTCACGTGCATAACAACTAAATAGACAAAAGAAATATTCTTTTTTCTTGCTAATGCGGCAGACGATTGGACATTATCCAAAAAAATATTAAAATACAATAAAAGATATTATGTTCCTCAAACTGTACTATAATCTTTAGTATGTAATATTACATATAATTTGAATATTTTCTTCTACATTATTTTGTCTATAAAAATATCCCTTACGATTTTTTTATAATTTTTTTTCTTTTTACATCAGTTGTATACATTGATCGTCGTATTTATTATAAATATACATATATTATTTTTTTGGTATTAATTGCATAAATTGACCGTTGTATTTAATTTGAATGTACTCCGTAGCGAAATGCGGGTTTTTAGCTAGTCTATATTTATAAAACAGTTCCGTAACTGACTGACTGACTGACAGATAACGCACAGACCAAACTGCTGGTCCTAAAGGGCTGAAATTTTGCATGTCGATTCTTCTTATAGTGTAGGGGTGCACTAAGAAAGATTTTTAAAAAATTCTTGTTGGATTTTTTATTATTAAATTTTTAAGCTGTTTTTGTAACTTCTTAAAGTTTTCATTTAAAATAATAATTTGAGGGTTATAAAATTTATATCACGAGAAAGATCATAAATGTATCTTTAAAATGAAATCTTTTTAGAATCTTACCTCCACTTTCTGATTTTTGGTGAATTTTTAAAGATTAAATTTTAGAATTTAATTTATTAAATGCTGATCACGTGGTTTCTATTCTTTTTGTGATACTTCAAATTGATTTTGCGTCACGTGCATAACAATGAAATAAATTGACAAAAAAATATTAGAATACGTTAAAAGATAAAATTTAACCACTATACTAATTGAGATAGAATTTTTTAAAGAATTTAATTCAAATTAGTATGTTTTATGGTTACTAAACATACAAATTAATTGCATACATTGAACGTTGTATTTAATTTGAATATTTTCTACATTATTTTGTGTCGAGAAATATCCGTTACGAATTTTTTATAAATATATTTATTTATTTTTTTGGCATTAATTGCTGACATTGACCATTGTATTTAATTTGAATGTACTCCGAGCGAAGCACGGGTATTTAGCTAGTGATGTATATATCGCGTATGAAATACGAGTAGCATCTGTTGTAAGACGCTTCACCGTCATACAAGTAATTCTACAATTTATTAAAACTTTTCACTTCATTTGATTCGTAATCACAAAGGACTGATCGCAAAAATCACAGCACAACTTGCTGAGATTTTTACTGGGGAAATAAAGAATTTTCAAAGATTTACACAGGACTTTAGATGGTGAGAGAAGCGGTATTGTAAGTTTCAGTTTTGTGTAGCCTGGAGTACGATAATTTAATCTTCTCACGACAGGATGATTTCTTCATTCAGTAATGTGAACGTAAAGACATAGAAAAAGAATTAGAAAGACAAAAAAATTGCTCACCTGTATAAGGAATTTTGTCTAGAGCATCCAATACCCCTTGAGTTGTGTTGAAATGAATGGGTAAAAACATTTCCTCAGCTTGAGAGCTGAAAGTTAAAGCTCCGGCACGTGCACCTTTCTCAGAAATGCCAACCTGAATATAAAAATCATATTCCACATTTCATCAGAAAATTTACATTTAAGTATGTTATAGAGATGGCTTACTTCTATCCTAACTTGGGTATATGTATACGAAGTTACCCTCTACTAAATTAGAAGCAACACAGTTTCTAAAGGAATAACAATGTTTATTTAAAGTTGTAAACAACAATAACTAGCAGCAATATAGGCTGAAAGAACCGATATAGGCACAGTTCAAGACAGTGAAGTTTATATACTCACAATATTCAACGCTAAAGTCACACAAGCACTGCATCACGATACTTCCCACCTAATATTACACTCACGTCAGATGTTAGACTCACGTCAGATTTCAAAGCAACCTAAGTAATCGCTACAAAAGCAACTCGCTTGGACAGCTCCAAACTAAACAGACTCCCTTCTGTAATCTAGCTGCTCGGTATTTATACCAACGGCCTATGCTGAAATTAGCATAACCTAAGCGGCTTCTTTAAATTTATGCACTTAAAAGTTCGATTATTCTCAATCGAATCTTATATCGACCTTACAATCTTCTTAATGATAACTTTGTGACGAATAGCTTCCTGAAGACGAGAGTTCCCTACACCAGCGGAATAGTTACCTGATAGAATATCGGCTCGAGGGTAAGAGACACGAGCTGGAATTGCAGTTATGACAGACAGTCGTTATACCATTATATTTTTGGGTGCATCCTTATGACCTTGTCCAAATTTAGATTTACAGTCGAATATACGATATATTATCTCAGACTTATATGAGGGAATTAGATTAAAATTAACACTTGTTGGTTTTAATTTACAAAGTGCAGGATAATCAGAATAGTCAAAGGTGGGAATAGTACGTAAGGAGATAAGTGAGAAATTCGCAAGAATGATGGGGATAAATCAAAAGTAAGATTTTAATATTTAACATAAGTGCCGCCCAAAAGGTTAGCGTTGTAAGCTTCCACGCAGTGGGCTTGGATTCGATTCCTGACTAACGCTTGGACGTTTCTATGTTGTCCCTTCATAGGGAACAATGCTGACACACCTAACTGGCGCTCCCATAATAAATTATCCAGCAAAACATCTTTGTGTTGAACGGCCAATGTCGCCAAGACAAGTGTCTGCCTCAATAGAAATTAAAAAATAATAATAAGGATTGGAGAATTTAATGTTAGTTTCTAAAGAAAGGAAGATTCGGAGATTAGAAATAAAATTTTGAACAGTACGTAGAACTAGACAATTGTTGAGTATTTATAATAGTTCTTCCATTTGATGTTCCGTTTCTATTCTAAAAAATATATTTGAAGTTCCGGTATAAAACTCCTGGTATTGTATATAGCGGCATATTCTACAAAATTCAGAACTAACAATTTCTCTATTGTTTTGTACTATAATGAATATTGACAGCTTTCGATGTTTATACAAATGCCAGAATAATAAAATCAATCTTTAAATAGTTTACTGTATTGCAAAATTAAAGTTCTGTTTACAAAAGCCAATTTGTGATTTTTCCATGACATAAACAATTGTCATCAAATTCATTCATTTATGTCCTAACGAATGTGAGATAACCTATTTTCCGACACAAAAGTTGAGGAAAAATCATGACGATGTAGATTAATTTAAAAGTTATATGAGAAAACCAATGAATTCGTTTGTTGATTACAAATATACTATTAAATTTTGCTGCGAATCTATCGATTCGCAGCGTAAACCCATTCTATTTTTTGGTGCTATATCAATCGACGGTTGTCGGTCACGGCCGTGCAAAAATGATGAAAGCGACTTTTAGTTTGAAAAAGTTTTTTTTTTATCTCCTTCATAAAGTAAAACGTTCACCTCTGAAAAACGAGCGCTAACTTCAGAATTTGATGCATATTTCTGCCCGCAAGAATTTTTTCTTAAGTGGTAGTCTGCGGCGGCAAATCTGGGGATACGAAATATTTATGAAGCCCGGATTTAGTTTCTGTCACCGTTTTGCCTTTTAAAATGTCATATTTGAGGCGGTGAGAGGCAAAGAGATGTAAGTCACACTTTCAACTTTTTTTAGCTGAGGGCAAAACTGTAATATCCATGTTCAATTTATAGTGGAATTGCAAATAATTATTTTTTGCAATATTATAATAACTGTTATTAATTATAATTTGTTGAATTTGTAGTGGCATTTTTTGTAGTTTCTGCAGTAAAATGTTTTGTTTCTCAAAATGACTGTAACTTGACTTACACCACTTTGCCATTCACCGCTCATTTATCAACACTTGTTTTTCTCCATTGTGTAGCTGTAAAAAGAGTTAACAGACTAAAATTGCTGCCAATCAAAGACAAAGCTACGAATTTCTTTACAATTTCACATTCGGGGCGATAACGTATGCTAAATGGGAATTTCAGTACAATGGTGCCATCTCTCGGATTTCTCACGGACTTATCAAAAGATCATCGTAAGGATATATTATGTATCAAAAATTAAGATATTTGGGGGATAATGCTACATTTATTACGTCAAATTAAAAATGGTAAGTGTACTAAATGGTAAGTTGTGGATTATTAATAACGGTATATGAGCATATGCACTGCAAAATTAATAGCAGCAACCTCTAATTTTCTTTCTAATGCGATTAAAAAAAAAAAAACTAGTTTTGCCATAATTTTGCACAACCTCAAAAATTGGATTAGTGGTCTGCTGTACAGAATATGCACTTGTTGATCTTTAACTCTTCCAGAAAAAAAATTATTATATTATGAAAATTGAAAAAATGTCTTTAGCATTGTAATCGTACTTTACAATTAAAACCTGTTAGAATGTTGTTCAGAATTCTGTCAGTTTTTATGTATATATATACGAGGGAGAGTCCGAAAATAAGTTTCCCCTGGCGACTGTGGACATAGGTGTGTATAAAAGACAAAAAATATAATGAGACACTAAAGATAAAACGTAATTTTATTTTTCCACATAAGTACCAAGTACGTTGAGACGTATTTCATACCGCTTTATAAGCTTCAAAAAGCCATCCACGTAAAAATCAGGGTTCTGAAGGCGGGAGAAGCGTTTAACGGTTTGTGTAACTTCACCATTGTTTTCAAATGCGGAAAAAATGGAAGTCACTGGTTGCGAGATCGGGACTGTATGGCGGTTGATCAAGGCGCTCCCAAACGAGAGTTGCAATTTCGTTTTGCGTTGCTGTTGCCGAGTGGGGTCCCGCATTGTCATCCAACAACAGAACGCCAGATGTGAGAAGGCCAGGCCGCTTTTTCCGAATAGCTTCCTTCAATTTCTACAGGGTGTGACAGTACCGCGTAGTATTAATGGTTCCAACCTCAAAAGTCCAACAAAACTGCTTTTAAGAAGAATCTCGGCGGAAGGCCGAGAAGCTTGCTGGAAGCAATGCTGAAGTCACACAAGCCGTTAAACGCTTCTTCCGTATGCAGAGCTCTGATTTTTTTGCTAGAGGGCTTTTTGAAGCTTATAAAGCGGTATGAAATATGTCTCAACGTACTTGGCACTTATGTGGAAAAATAAAGTTACGTTTTGTCTTTTATGTCCCATTATATTTTTGTCTTTCATACACACCTCTGTCCACAGTCGCTAGGGGAAACTTATTTTCGGACTCTCCAAAGTATATAAAGACCTTGCAATATACAAGGTTATATACTTGGTGATATAAAAATGCACCCTAACATATATATATATATATGGCTGGGAGCACTGAACCTAGGCTCTTCTCCGGGGGCAGCCGGAAGCGTGATACCACTTCACCTCAAGGGTTTCCCCGGGTGCACCACAGGGGGTGGGTCCACACAGTACCCGTTTGATGGTCCGCGAATTTTGAACCGATTTAAGTGGCAGGACCAGACAACCTGACCCAGCACCCCCAGAGGTAAATTTGAGAACTTCGAGAACATTGCAGCCCCGACTTATTTAAGTGCCTATTTTACGTGCCTCGGCCACCCTTAGTGAACACGGTGGTGGAATTAGTCGGCGACCTGCCTCGAACCCGCAACCCTCAGATCACTGGTTCGACGCCTTTGCCAATCGGACCACCGTGCCCATAAATATTTATATATATATTTATATATATATATATATATATATATATATAAATATATATATATATATATATATATATATATATATATATATATATATATATATATATATATATATATATATATATACACACACTCTGTCACAAAAAAATTTATGCACTAAGAAATCGAGCTACTATCACGAAACTTGGCAGGAATGTAGTCTGGTAAGAGATATGCAAATGATTAAAATTTCAACGCCAATGAGACAAGGGTAAACGCGATATCCGCATATGAGATGCGCAGCTGGGAGAGATTAAAAGCATGATTGCTCGTGCCATAAGGTTATTCAAACAAATCTGTCGACTTGGATGGACGGTATTGTGACTAGAGATGCCTCTGAGAAGTAACCGGTGACAGTACGAACAATTGTCGTACTTTGAGAGGGGGCGTATAGTGGGCCTCAGAGAAGCAGGTTGGTCGAACAGGCGTATCGGCCGCCACCTCGGAGCGATATGGCAGTTGCTCGTTGTTGGCAACAATGGATCAAGGAAGGGATAGTCTACCGTCGCGGAGAGTCAGGGCGTCCCAGTAACACAAATGCGCTCGAGGATCGCGCAATCATAAGAGCGGCCACGTCCGCACCAACAACGACGCTAGAATCGGTTCGACGCGATTTACCACCTTCCAGAGATCCGGTGGTATCAAGGGAAACAAGTCGGAGACGACTGGCCGACGCTGGTATAAGGATCCGGCGTCCATTAAGACGCCTACCACTGACCCATATCATAGGCAGTGTCGATTGGATTTTTGCCGACCTCGGGCAAGCTGGAGTGTGACCGACTGGAGGATGTGATCTTTAGCGATGAATTCCAATTCAGTCTCAATGCTGATGACCAGCGCATACACGTCTGGAGGCGACCAGGCCACCGGTCCGATCCGACATTTGTTGTCGAGAGGCATACGGCGATTACACAAGGTGTGACAGTGTGGGGAGCGATTTGTTGGGACACACGATCACTTCTAGTCGTCCTTCAACACATTTTGACGGCCCACAGTTACGTGGACGAGATTTTAACGCCAGTTGTAATGCCTATGCTATCAAGTCTCCCAGGTGCCATTTATCAGCAAGACAACGCTCGTCCACATACTGCGCGACTCTCCCAACAATGTCTTCAATGATTTGACGCACTCCCAAGGCCTGCTAGATCACCAGACATCTCACCAATAGAGCACTTCTGGGACATGATTGGAAGGCAACTGCAATCATCACGGAATAGTGGTGAATTAACTGTCCAGTTGCAAAGATTATGGCATTATCTCTGTATAAAAGGGAATATCACGGCACCACTGGTCCGAGTGATACCAAACGGACCAGTGTGGCGGTGCATAACGCAGCTGTTCAGCATCCTCTCTTCACGGTGTCTCCAGACTCGAATGCGACCATCGTGGTGTTGCAGACAGAACGGTGACTCGTCAGTAAAGACAATTTCATTCTATTCTGCCGTCCACATCCTTCCGTAGACAATGGATCCGTAGACAATGGATGATGCGTTACAGACTGCATGTGCTGTGCTATGGTTCGTGATGTGACTGAGCGATCCGTCACTGCCATGCGCACAATTTGCCTGTCATCACGTGAAGTGGTGCGCTGAGGTGGATGCGATCGAATACGCCGGTCCGTCGTACCCTCCTGCATTCAACGATCACATATCCGCATTACAGTTGTTTGGTTTCGTCCAACACGACTACCGATTTCCCTGAAAGATAATCCACAATCTCGGTAGGCCAGTATCCTTCCTCTGTCGAACTCGGATACTTGATCAAAAGATGATCGCTGTTTTCGACGAGGCATAATTGATCATTTTTTTGAAAAACCACAAGAAAAACACAATTGCCGAACTTGAAATCGCCGAAATCTCCAAGTCTTAAATAGCGCTTTGAAGTGGCGCCAAAGGCGCGCGTGATGTGCGTCTGCGCTGAAATTCTAATCATTTGCATATCTCACCTCCGCTAATGCATGTTGTAAATTTCATGTTATTTGCATGTTTCTTTCAGGGTGTTGCATTTACAGTGGCCAGCAGTGTATATATATATATATATATATATATATATATATATATATATATATATATATATATATATATATATATATATATATATATATATATATATATATATATATAATATATATATATATATATATATTATAGATATAAGGCAAAAATATATCTATAATATATATATATATATATATATATATTATAGATATATTTTTGCCTTAGACCATGTTTTTAAAGTGATGCCCGCATCGTGAAGTAATGAGCGTCATGCTCTCCCCATGGTCTGGCCTTCGGTTGGAATCCCGACTAAGGCTTGGGCGTTTTTTTGCTTTTAAACTCTTAGGGAGCAATGTTGGTTCCCCTATACAATGCTCCCATAGTAAAGTAGTCAACAAAATTTCGTGGTGTTGATGGACAAATGATGTCAAGATAAGTGCCTGGCACCTTAAGAAAAAAAAATTCATTTATTGACTACTTACCTTTTTAACGATGGCTTTGGCAAATTGTATGCTTTTATCAAAGTATTTGGAACCAATGCTATCCGAAACGTCAAAAGCGAAGTACAGAATTAATCTGCCTGGATAGTTGAAATCCAGCATTCCACCTACTGGGAAAGAACCATTGAGCCAGGAAGATTGCAGCGCTTCTTGATACTTTTGCAGTTGCATTCTCTGTTCTTCCGCTTTGTCGGGGAATACCACCTTCAGGAAGTCTCTTACATGTGCCCCGTTGTCAAAATCATACGGTCCTAGTTAAAAAAATATTCTGGCCATTAAAATTGCAACAGCGTGAAGGCGGGATGATACATACCTCAAATTAGCATGAAAGGAAGAAGATGCTGGGATATGCAAATGATTAGCATTTAAGCACAATCAAACGAAGCAGGAGAGAGAAACGGCATCTCAAACTCTGTATAAAAGGGAAGTTACGCAGTGCGTTTCTTATTTGGAAATCGCATTTGAATGTTGGGTGTTTGTGAGAAGATCGTGTTTTGACTCGTATAAGAAGAAGAGCACTGTCTGGAGCAGCACGGACTGTCTGCACAACGACCATTATTGCGATTGTCCTTGATACTGCAGCACAGAGACA
Source organism: Dolomedes plantarius (assembly GCA_907164885.2). Lineage (NCBI taxonomy): Eukaryota > Metazoa > Arthropoda > Arachnida > Araneae > Dolomedidae > Dolomedes > Dolomedes plantarius. Next base: position 71,257,618 of record OU015495.1, read on the forward strand.
CACGACAAAATTATATACAGGAGTGGCATCACGTTATCAGATGAGTCTAAGTTCTGTGTGTAGTATCATAATGGACGTATCCGTGTCTGGAGGCACCGAGGAGAATGCACGTGGCCAGCTTGCATTGGATATGGTCATACAGGCCCTGCCCCTGTAGTGATGGTATGGTCAGCCATTGGGTACACGACACGAACATCTCTTGTTCGCGTCGTTGGTAATCTGGATAGTCAGCTTTACATATCTCAGATCTTATGGCCAGTGGCTGCGCTCTATTTCTAGGCCTCGAAGACGTCATTTTTCAACAAGATAACGCAAGACCGCATGTTGCCCGTCGTGTCCTGACCTACCTCGACACAGAGGGTGTTTGACTGTTGCCCTGGCGAGCACGTTCTCCAGATCTCTCACCCAATGAAAACATCTGGTCACGTGTTGCTGAGAGACTGGGCCTCCCCTGCACTCTAGAAACTACGATTTATGACGTGTTGCATAGACTTGAAGCAGCATGGAATGACATGCCCGTATTTGTCATCCAAACGGAGTTCGAATCCTCTGGAGCCATTCAAGCTCCAAATTTAATCATGTTTTCTTCCTACTCTATGTTGTATACGTACAATAAGTAAAGTTGCTTTTCTTCCTGGTGCAGTTTTAGTGGCCAGCAGTGTATATATATATTTGCAATATATTAAATATTATGCCCTCCATTCGAGCATTTAAATTCCCTTTCCTAAATCCGATCCCCAGTAATATTAATTTATCGCTTTAAAACCCTCAGCCACAGAACATCCCATGAATCGCATGCCTTTGCATTTCTACACGTGTATACGTCTGGAGAAAGGAGTGAGTTCGCATCGCGAGCCCCAATATCTACTGACCCTACATAAAATATCCATGTTTTTTCGCCCTCTCGAGCATAATTTTGAAAGGTGATATTAATTCCGAGCCGTTTCTGAAATAGACAGACGTACTTTTGTCGCTCTAATAAACGATTAGACCCGAATGCTTCCAAATTTAATTTTTATTCCTTCCAGGCTGAGTCTAGCTCCAGCCATGTAAATATGAGCTAGTTTTCCCTTTCAGGTTGTAGTTTAAGGACGTGTTGTAATGGGTATATTATATATATACATATATATATATACACTGAAGTGCCACTGAATTAGGGATACCTACCTAGTAACGAGTTGGGCCTCCCTTGGCCTTGATAACGGCTGCCACACGACGAGGCATAGATTCAACAAGTTTCTGGAAACGCTCCACGGCAATGGCTTGCCAAATATTGGCTAAAGCTGTCCATAATTCAGTAAGGTTCTTTGGTGCTGTGTGATGGCATTTCACGCCTTGTTCCAAAACATTTCACGCCTTGTTCCCAAAGATGCTCAATAGGATTTAAGTCTGGGCTTCTAGGTGGCCAATTCATGACAGAGAAGTCAGAGGAATGCTCATCCAACCAGCCAGTAGCCAACCGGGACTTGTGAGAGGTACAGTTGTCTTGTTGGAAAACTCCATTACCGTGCGGATAACAGAACAGCATAAACGGATGGAGGTGATCACCCAGCAACACTACGTACCGAATTGCATTGAGGGAGGTTGGTACACGCACCAAAGATCCCAAACTGTGCCACGAAAAAACACCCCAGACCATGATTGAGCCACTATGCCCTTGTACAGTTCCAGCCAGGCATGCAGGTTCCATGGCTTCATGAGCCTGACGCCATATTCTCAGCCTCCCGTCGGCGTTAAGTAGTCGGAATCGAGACTCATCACTCCATGCTACTCGTATCCAGTCCTCTACAATCCAGTCTCTGTGCTCTCTTGCCCAGGCAAGACGTGCAGCCCAATGGCGAGTATAGAGCAACGATACACTCGTAGGTCGACGGCTCCCTAAACCCATACGGTGAAGCGAGCGTTGCACAGTCAGTTTACTGACTGTACGACTGGCAACGTCATTAAACTGGGTGGTAATTTGAGAGCAAATGTTTGGCTTCGTTGGCTACGTACAATACGCCTGAGCCGTCTCTCACCACGCACTGTCAAGGCTAATTGTCCTTTGCAGTTTGCCCGATCGCTAGTTTTTTTTTCCACCATCCATGTATTCTTGGTATACTCTTGACACTGTCGACCTTGAAAATCCTAGCTGTCTGACGATTTCGGAAATTGAATGGCTCATGCGTCGCGCACCTACGATTTGTCCGCGATCAAAGGCATCTAAATCAGGCAGTTTACCCATACTGGCAATTCCAACAACTAATTCAGAACAACCACAGTACGGCCTATATATGCAGTTACCACAGCTCCCTCACTTGCGCATACATGATGCGCAGCGCTACACAATTTGCATAGGCTTTGCTATCCCTAATTCAGTGGCACTTCAGTGTATATATATATATATATATATATATATGTGTGTGTGTGTGTGTGTGTGTCTGTGTCTGTCTGTCTGTATGTATGTATGTATGTATGTATGAATGTGTGTATATATGTATGTAATAAACACACAGGTAGATACTTTTAAACAATTCTTAAAAGAAATCCTTAATTTTAATGTCCTTTTGTAATACCAAAATTTTAAATAAAAGAGAATGGCTGAAAATATTTTCAACTGTGATTTTATAATATCAGTGCAACTATACGAAGAGAGATTATGAGATTTCAGTTTTGCCTTCATTTTTTTCTCGCAGAAAGAAGTTCAATAAAAACAAACACCATGCAGCCGACACAAAAATTTGTAAGCTCTTGAAGAATGTTTATCCTTTCACATAGAGCCTACATATTTGTATATTAAAAACTATATAAAATGTCGTTTTATTTTTGTTTAACCGACTTGCAAGTAGTTTAAAAACGAATTGCTATGTTTGTGCAGAGTAGATGAATTTTGAATTTTAATTTAAAAGTATTATATATCGTCCTATATAAAAAATATAGGAGTAATGATGTAACTGTCATTTGTTAATATTATGGATTGACTAGTTAAGATTATCGATAACATTATAATAAAATATAAAGTCTGTAATTTTTGATGATGTTTTATCTGAAAAAAGTTTGTTTTCTCATTTGACACCTTTTTTTCCTACTTAGGAATTCGTGGGTTAGTCATAGGGACTATTATACCTAAAGTTCCACAACCTGACAACGAACTACTCTTATTAGTTTCAAAACTTGTTGGAAAATACTTTTTTATTTGGCATTCTAAGAAGCCGAGTGTTCGTGTTTTCCGACGGGCGTGTTAGAATTTAGATATAGTGTTACATTCGAAATTAGTGAAATTCATTTTTGACCATAATTATATGTTACGGCCTGAAATTTTTAATTTATGACATAGCATATTCATAACTATCTTTTTTTAAAATGGACTAAATGGGCTTTTAACCCTGCTGTATATGTCATTGATGGTTTTATTCTGTGACGGAAGAAGTATTTAACCAAATTCCATACATTCACATAGCATATATTTCCTTTTCCTTACAGTTAGATAATTTAAATACTCTTATACTTCTTGAAAAAAATCTTTTTGATACCCAGGTCCGAAAACCCCTACTTGAATTATCTTTCCTATTAATAACTACATTTCCCTAGTACTTTCCTACTTCGATTTTCTTTTTACAGACATGTATTTGTTTCTTGACTAGCTGAAATTACTTATGTTATTATAACATCCTTTTGCTGATTTTTAATGACTTTTAAAATGGAGAATTGTTTCTTACTTTACTCTTTTTTTATATTTACTGATGCTGTGTGTTCTATTTCATTCCAAAGACATTACAATATAAAAGAAACGTATCGGTTAGTAAACACTAAAGATTATTACGAGGGATAGTCCGAAAATAAGTTTCCCCTGGCGCCTGTGGACAGAGGTGTGTATGAAAGACAAAAAATATAATGAGACATTAAAGATAAGAAGTGACTTTATTTTTCCACATAAGTAACAAGTACGTTGAGAAATTTTTCATACCGCTTTATAAGATTCAAAAAGCCCTCCAGGAAAAAATCAGAGCTCTGCATACAGATGAAGCGTTTAACGGCTTGTGTGACTTCAGCTTTGCTTCCAGCAAGTATTGTTTTCAAAGCACCTTCCGCCGAGATTATTCTTCAAAGCCGGAAACAGATGGAAGTCACTAGTTGCGAGATCAGGACTGTAAGGCGGCTGATGAAGGCGCTCCCAACCAAGAGTTGCAATATGGTTTTGCGTTGCTCTCGCCGAGTGGTGTCTCGCATTGTCATCCAACAACAGAACGTCAGATGTGAGAAGGCCAGGCCGCTTTTTCCGAATAGCCTCCTTCAATTTCGACAGGGTGTGACAGTACCGCATAGCATTGATTGGTTCCAACCTCCAAAAGGTCCAGGAACAAAACTGTTTTAAATAAGAATCTAGGCGGAAGGCGCTTTGGAAGCAATGCTGAAGTCACACAAGCCGTTAATCGATTCTTCCGTATGCAAAGCCCTGATTTTTTCCTGGACGGCTTTTTGAAGCTTATAAAGCGGTATGAAATATGTCTCAACGTACTTGGTACTTATTTGAAAAAATAAAGTTACGTCTTGTCTTTAATGTCTCATTATATTTTTTGTCTTTCATACACACCTCTGTCCACAGTCGCCAGGGGAGACTTATTTTCGGACTATCCCTAATATATTGACAAAGAAGCGTTTATGAAAATATTCAGATCTAGATTTAAAATATTCTACATTGGTGAAATAAATTAAAGAATTTGCATATTTTATCGAATTTCATGAAAAGAACTGAACTGAATGTAAAACCACTGCTTCTAGACAAAATTGTAAATCTTGTACGTCAAATACGTAAGCCTACATGTGTGTGTCAGTAGAGAAACAGGCTTTATAAGCGCGCGTAAGACGCAATTCGTTCGCTAGCACACCTCGGCGAATTTCTTGGTGTTATTTTGCAGCAATCGGTTAATTTCAAATTATAACAGTAAAAATGAGTAATCACCAACGTTTAGTTGTTGGAATGCGGTGGCAAATTGTGGGGAGGCTAGAAGCAGTCCAATCTCAAGTCCAAATTTGAAGAGAGTTCAATTTAACGCCCAGAGACCTGTGTAACTTATGGAAACAGTTCCAGGATATCGGATCCATCGAGAGAAAACCTGGGCAAGGTCGTCCAAGAGCCACGACGGCCAGAGAAGATCGCCATTTGTCGATTATAGCGAGGCGTAACAGGAGTGCTACAGCTTCTCAGCTCTCTCGTGACTTGTATGCAGCCACAGGAACCCATGTATCAAGAGTGACTGTTTCCAAAAGACTTCATGAGAGAGGGTTGTTTGCAAGACCTGCTGTTTGCGTCCCACTCACTTCTACGAACAGGAGAATCCGTTTATCATGGTGCAGAGAGCATAGAGATTGGAGTATGGATCAATGGGCGACCATTCTCATCACTGATGAGTCCCGGTTCAGCTTGAACACCGATTCTCGCCGTACGTTCATATGGAAAGAACCAGGGACCCACTACCTACCCTCCAATGTCCGCGAAATCAACCATTATGGCGGAGGAGGTTTAATGATCTGGGCAGGCATCATGTTGGATGGCCGCACACCTCTCCATGTCTTTGAAAGATGCACTGTGACTGGTGTGAGGTATAGGGATGAGGTCTTGGAGCCCTATGTTCGCCTTTTCAGGGGTGCAGTTGGTCTTGAGTTCATTTTAATGGACGACAACGCGAGGCCACATAGAGCTCTTCTGGTCGACGAATTTCTAAAGAGTGCGGATATTCGCCGGATGGATTGGCCAGCCAGATATCCAGACCTTAACCCTATAGAGCCTGTCTGGGACGCTCTGGGGAGGGCAATTGCAACTCGCAACCCCCCTCCAAGAACCATCCAGGGAATGAAAACAGCGTTGCTGAACGAGTGGGACCAATTGCCACAGGGAATGATAAACTGCTTTATTTCAAGTATGAAATCACGCTGCGAGACCTGTATATCTGTAAGAGTGGACCATACCCCCTATTAACCCATCTATTAACCCATTTTTTTTAATTCTTCAACCGCTGTTTCATACCTTCCGACTCCAACGAGTGTTACGCACGATCATGCGTGTGTATTACAATTATTGAATGGTTATTTGTTTTGTATTGTGTCAATGCATGTACATATCAAATTTCATTAAAATCGGTACAGTAGTTCTAGAGATAATCAACCAAGTCTGCAAATTCTCTTAATTTCTTACACCAGTGTATATTAGGATCGATCTGCACAACCTAACCGTAGTACTTGAAGATGAGATCCCATCGCATATTGGTCTCAGTTTCAACGAAGTGGCTGATACCCTGGCTAAGGAGGGAACTACAATGGGTATGACTCTAACACTAACTTTTTGGAGATCTTCTCAAGAGTTAAATCTGACATCACCCTTTCATGGAAATTTCTTCCAGCACATGACTGGTACTGTGGCAGACAGCCGGGAGGAGCTATGGCTTTTGTGGGCAATCGTGCTCAGCAGACTGCTTTGTCAAGACTCCTAAGTGGTCACCTGAAGTGCCTTAAATTTGATCAAGGCAATAAGATCTTCTCCATTTGGGGAAAAAGTAACATCAATCATTCCACCCCTGACCATCTTCTTTCTTACTTGGGGCTTAAAAAGGAGGATTTTACGCAGAGTACCCTCCTTATCTTGAATTTTTTTAATTTTTACGGTCTCATGAATCTGGTCTAGCCTACCAGCTAGATCAGATAGGATTAGTAACAACAACAACAACAACACTTGAAGGTTTTTTACTGATGTTAATCTATTCCTGAGTACGAGCATGGTAATGTTTACAGATGTTCCGGAACCAGTATATTAGCCAAATGAAAACGGTTAGCAATTTTACCCCGGGATTTCATAAACTAAAAAGACGTCGCCCACTTGGTATAGTGTGTAGCTTTATGCGCTTCCATGGAGTGGGTTGAAGTTGAAATCCCGACTTCCGCGAAGTCTAGAACGTTCTTGTCTTTTCCCCTCATAGAGAGCAATATTTGTTCCCCTACTATTAGATACACCCATAATAAAGTAATCTAAAAAATGTTGGGCTGCAGATGGTAGTAATAGGAACAAGATTAGTTCCTGCAGCGTTGGGGGAAAACAAACCAAATAAAAGATGTCCAGAAATAAGTTAATTTTTCATATCCTAAAAGCGTAAATGTGAATGAATAAATTAATTGTCATGTCATGTTATATATCTCATCTCTAAAATAAAAGATGTCTTTTAAAGCTGGTTATAATGAATTTTGTTTTTGATTAATGAAATTCATGGATACCTAATTTAGATATCCCAGGGTAGTTCTCCATTTTCTTGTGCCATTATTGGTATATGTAATTGTTAACAATTTGTTACTGGTGTGTTGTACTACGAAAAAGTCTTTTGTGGCCTACGATAAAAAATTTAGAGCTGTTTGATTTACAACTACTGAATTGTACTTTGCCATTTAACCTTGCCAATTAACTTTGCTAAAACCTTGCTTTTTTTAATCACTTAAACTGCTTTAGCGTTTGAAATAGATTCCATATACCTCGACATGTCTTTCTTTAAGTATTTAACATTAAAATAATATTTGATAAAATATTATATGCTTTGGAAACCACATTTTATGAGTAGATAGATTTCATAATATCCATGTTTTACATCGGTTACTTTTTAGTGACCATGTTTTGTGTCCAATATTTTTTTTTCTTGAGTTGGATTGAACGTTGAATATATCTAAATTACTATCTATGATATAATTTTAGGTCCAAAAAATATTAAAAGTATTATATTGCTTTTAATATTTTTAATATTGCATAAAATATTTCAAAAGTAAGAAATCTTTAGGTACAGGCAGTACGTTTACTTACCTAGGCATTTCGATTCGGTTCCAGACCAAGTCTTGTCAATCAAACATTCTCTAACTTCAGATCCCAACTGAATGTATCCTTGTTGACAACTGAATCTCACTTTATCTCCCAAATGATACCTTTTTCTGTTCTTAGAACCTTTGATGGGTATTCCAGGATTCGGACAATAATTTCCTGAAACAAGAAGGATGTTTTAAATACGTTATCCAGTAAGTTGTTTTTATTGTGTATCTTAAAAGGTCGAAATATTACGTCATCTTTTGAAGCAAATGACTTCTCTTTCGCAACAACGATGCATATAGAAGTCTAGAATGTATTGAAGGCGACAGTGAGAAAAACAATTTTGAAAATTTTGCTGATATTTCGTATGCAGACATTACGAATTACTATTTAGTATACAAAATACAAGTAATGGTACAGAACTGTGGTTAAATCGTGATGACCAAAGGGCTGGGTCGAAGCAATTTCGGAGCGAAAAGATTTGTTCTGTTATCCCCAACCTAAGTCACTGAAAGTTGAGAACAATATTCCAATAGGGGACACAAGCATCAACTTCTGACTGTTCAGAGATCAAATTACTGCTGTTGGACTCCAACGGCTATCTTTTCATCTGATGAAAATAGAAGAGTTCCTATTATATATGGCTCTAGATGCTGTTTTAATTCGGTTAACGTTTATGGTAATGACATAATGTTTAACACTTTCACTCCATCTATTCATCCTGATAGCTCATTTACGTAGGTTCAATCTAATTAGTTATTTATATCCACAGAGATTACAGTGGAAATGTATGGTCAGAATAAAATCTTGAATCAATGGTATGAGGTAGACTGCCCCGATGGACCACCTTTTCTGCAGTATTTTGGACTTATGTTGATAAACTAGCTAAATACTCGCGCTTCGCTACGGAGTACATTCAAGTTAAATACAATGGTAAATGTATACGATTAATGCCAATATATATATATATATATATATATATATATATATATATATACAGGGATTTCCTCTTATAAGAATCACTTTTGTTTCTTATAAGCGGTTTACTGTTTTTGATTCTTATATGCGGTTGATTCTTATAGCCGAAATTTAGGTTTTTGGACAGGCACACACACACCCATATATACATATATTAGATAATTTACCATAAAACTCTCTTTAATTTACGTTAATTATCTTTTATTAAAATTATTTTTTATAATTTTAAATATATAACTTAATTTCTAGACTTATAAGTAGGTACACATAATTATAGTAAGAGAAGAAAAAAATCCAATATTTGTAACAACATACCTGCTTAACAGTTTTAACATTTCAACTATAGGAAGGGAGCAAGTAAAAGTTTTCTATGGTAGTTTGACGTAATGAAGTTATCAGGAGGCTGTTTATACCTCTTTCAATACTAATAGTCTCTGACGAAGATTCACCTTCTAGCTTACGTTTCACGGTTTGATAACGTGCTGAATCTACTAATGTTACGTTTTCCGAAGTCATAGTGGACACTTCTCCGAAGATTCGTGTGTTTCAGGGTCCAGGAAGCCCTAAACCAGGATGTGAGAGATGGGGAAAAAAGAGTCCCTGTCTTTGTTTGCCAGTGGAGAAAAGGGAAATCGGACCCGGACGGATGAAGATGCTCCCGAGTCAAGATAATAGGACAGTGATGTGCTAAAGCGTTTAAGGGGAAACTGTTATGTTATGTCTAACAAAGAAAGGAAAGCATTTTACGACTGTATTCCATCCCATCTTATCACTCTTTCTTTAAAAAACATAAAGAAAGAACTTCGTGCCTTTTGAGGGTATAAGTTGCTTTTTTGAAAAAATGAAAGGAAAGCGAAGAGTGTAAGCTGATTCTCAAAACCTGTGGATTGATTCTTTAAAGCGAAAATTTGAACATGCAAATATTACATTTGTTTTTGTTTTTGCGAATTGTTTCTTATAAACGGTTGATTCTTATAACCACTGATCACTATAATCGGTGGTTACTGTATATATATAAATCGCAACAGATATTTTATAGAGAAAATAATGTGGAAGAAAATATTCAAATTAAAGCTAATACAGTAGAACATGCTAAAGAATATAGTACTGTAAATATAGTACAGTTTGAGAAACATTTCTTTTACTGTATTTTAATATGTTTTTTGTATAATGTCCAATCGTCTGCCGCATTAGAAAGAAAAAATTTTTTTTTTTTACGAATTTATTCCGTTGTTATACACGTGACGCAAAATTAGTTTAAAGGCCAGGGGCCCACTGGCAACTTTTAATTTGGGTAACTAAACAGTTTAGTCACTTGAAAGTTGCCGGATACCTCCGAGAAGCGCCCACTGGCAACTAAATAGTTGCTTTGCAGTCAGTTTGAAAATGGATTTCGTGGAAGCTCCATGTGTTTGTTCCCTCGCTCTACGGCGAAAACGTAAACAAAGCCACAGAAGATTTTGGGTCCATCCAATAATAAGTAGGAGATTATTTGACGGGCAGTTTCATAAATTATTTGAAGATTTAAGAGTACACCCAACAAAATTTTTCAACTACTTTCGGATGAGCGTTGAAAGTTTCGAGAACCTGTTGTTATTAGTCGGGCCCAGTATTTCTTACCGAAATACAAGATTACGTTTGGTTATACCACCGCAGGAAAGATTAGCTGTGACTTTAAGGGAGGAAAAAAGATTTTCTTGAAAATTTGCAAGTTTATTGAAATAAAATACATATTACAAACATTTTTTTGTAAAACATTTTTTCGACTGTGCTTCTAGCAATAGTGGATTGCGATTACATGTTCATTTATGTAGAAGTTGGAGCATACGATTCATCAAGTGATTCTAATATTTTTAAACAGTCAGCATTTTCAAGGTTGCTTTAAAGAAACCAATTAAAAATTCCACAACAAAGTTGTCTCCCTAATGACGACAATGGAACGACAATGCCATTTACTCTAGTGGGGGATGAGGCATTTGCAATCGCCGCAACTGAAAAACGCCACTGGGCGCCTAGCCAAAGCTAGGCGCCCACTGGCGATTATTTTAAAGCACCTTTTTATCACAAAAATGAAACACATTGATTCCTTTGGTAATGCTCCCACTGGCGATTTTTCAGTTGCGGCAACTAAAAAATTCCAACATGTTCGATTCTTTGGGTGATGAAACTGTTGCCGGGGAAAATAGATCATGTTGGCTTAGATAGGACTGCACCCACTGGTGATTATTTAGTTGCTTGCAATAGATCGGATAATAGGCGTAGCGTGCTTCTAACTTTTTTGGGGGCTGCACGAACTGAATTCAGTTAGGGTCCTCTTCCGCGCATTGACTGTCAGACGGTCCATAAAATATGAAATATGATATTTTTGAAATTGAATAACAATAGAATTGATGTTTGAGTAGTATTCAAAAGTTATACAATGAGAAAAACAAATATAATATAAATAAAATGATAAAAAAATATCATCGCATTTTTGTTATGGATCATATCATTGTTAAAAACTATGTTAAGGCTAAAGACATAATCGGAATCTTTAGTTTCATAGTTTGAAAAAGCGGGAAAAAACAACTTTCTTAAAAGTTTTCTGCAATTTTCCGATTTTAGTTGAACTTCTATTAACGTTTTAATTTATTTCAAGTTAAGTTGGGGGGGGCACGTGCCCCCCCCCCTGACGTTACGCCTATGGATCTGATCGAGGCAAATCATCGAGGGCGTGTTTGGCTAGTCCGATTCACGAGGAGTTGGCAAAGTTGAAGATCACCAGTTTGCTTCAGTACTCGGTGTAAACATCAGGTCCGCCTAGAGACTTTATGGGGCCTGGGGCAAACTGCTGTTTGGGGCCCCCCAAAAAATAAAAAAGGGAAAGAGACGAAAACACACATTCAAATTCCGTTACTCATACTTAAAATTTTATTACATGAATGATTAACATAATTATTATATTTCATTGATCTTGTTATATTCTCCAATAAATATGACATCTTCATCCACAAAGCTTTTTTGCTATCTATTTTAGTCGTTAGTGCTGTCTTCAATTTATTAGAGAGAATTCAATTTTATAGCAGTTAGGACTAAACTGTTATATTTTTCATTAAAACTAAATCGCGTATTTTTCAAAAGACTATTTTGAAGTAATAGAAATCTAATTAATCGAATATATTTTTTTATATTTTTGAGGGCCCCTTTTTTCAGGAGATTATTTTGAATTTTGAAGTACAAGTTTCAGAATTTTCTTTTGGATAAAATCTAATAAGCTATTTTTAAAAAAAATTTTTGGGGGCCCCTCCAGCAATTAGGGGCCTGGGGCAAAGTGCCCCAGTTGCCCTCCTCTCTGGGCGGCCCTGGTAAACATGTCGCTGGACACTGAACAATTTATAAGTGAAATTGAAAAACGGCCAGCTTTATACAACATAAAATCAAAAAAATATTCTGAGAAAAATTTAAAGAAGACTTTATGGGAGGAATTGGGTCAACAATTCATTGAAAATTGGGATAAGTTGGAGGAAAAAGAAAAGAACTAAAGGAGTAATTTGATAATTTTTTAATATTAACTCTTTTCATTTATTATATACAGCTTTTATATTAAATTTTGTCATACTGCCAAGGAACACATCTTTGAGGAGAAATGAAATAATATGTAAAATAATCTCTTATCGCAAAACCTTGATTGTTGCTTCTTACTCCAACTTTAGAGATTCTTTCCAATGAACAGTCAAAGAGAGTGTCTTCAAAACATATTCCATCATGTTTTCTAACAAAATTGTGTAAAATGCAGCATGCTTTAATAACAGATTCACTGAATTATATACTGGTATCGAGAAGCCTGTGAAATATTCTCCATTTGTTTGCTAAAATACCAAAATGTACATTCTACCAGTCTGCGGACTCTTGTTAATCTGTAATTAAAGATACGTTGTTTTACGGACAGATTTCTGCAGGGATATGGTCGTAATACAAATGTGAGAGAGCAAATATCCCCCCACTAGAATAAATGGCATTGCCGTTCTATTGTCGTCATTAGGGAGACAACTTTGTTCTGGAATTTTTAATTGGTTTCTTTAAAGCAACCTTGAAAATGCTGACTGTTTAAAAATATTAGAATCACTTGATGAACCGTATGCTCCAACTTCTACATAAATGAACTTGTAATCGCAATCCACTATTGCTAGAAGCACAGTCGAAAAAATGTTTTACAAAAAAATGTTTGTAATATGTATTTTATTTCAATAAACTTGAAAATTTTCAAGAAAATCTTTTTTCCTCCCTTAAAGTCACAGCTAATCTTTCCTGCGGTGGTATAGCCAAACGTAATCTCGGCAAGAAATACTGGGCTCCACTAATAACAACAGGTTCTCGAAACTTTCAACGCTCATCCGAAAGTAGTTGAAAAATTTTGTTGGGTGTAATCTTAAATCTTCAAATAATTTATGAAACTGCCCGTCAAATAATCTCCTACTTATTATTGGATGGACCCAAAATCTTCTGTGGCTTTGTTTACGTTTTCGCCGTAGAGCGAGGGCACAAACACATGGAGCTTCCACGAAATCCATTTTCAAACTGACTGCAAAGCAACTATTTAGTTGCCAGTGGGCGCTTCTCGGAGGTATCCGGCAACTTTCAAGTGACTAAACTGTTCACTTGCCCAAATTAAAAGTTGCCAGTGGGCCCCTGGCACAAAAAGAAAAAAAACCACGTGAGCAGCATTTAATAAATTCCAAAATTGAATTTTAAAAATTCACCAAAAATCAGAAAATGTAGGTAAATTTTCGAAAGAGATTACATTTTAAAGGAATTTTTATGATATTTCTCGTGATATAAATTTTATAACCCTCAAATTATTATTCTAAATGCAAACTTAAAAGAATGTTACAAAAACAGCTTAAACATTTAACTTTTATAAATATCTAAGAAGAATTTTTCTAAAATCTTTCTTAGTGCACCCCTACACTATAAGAAGAATCGTCATGCAAAATTTCAACCCTTTAGGTCCAGCGATTTGGTCTGTGCGTTATCTGTCAGTCAGTCAGTCAGTCAGTCAGTCAGCTTCGGAACTGTTTTATATACAGGGTCTGTCCAGAAAGTAATGAGACTGATTCCATAAAATTCGTTTTTTTTAAGATAATTTTACAGACACTTAATATTCTTCAAAATAGCCTCCTCCTGCATTAATACACCGTTACCAACGACTCTGACACCCATTGATGCCCGCCTGGAAGTCTTGAACTGGAATGCTGCTCAGAACGCGAGTTACGTTTTTCAGCAAGTTCTTCAGATTGTCACAACGATGACTTTTTAAGCTGGATTTTAACCGAGGGAATGGGAAAAAGTCGTTGCGACGTTGTGTTTTGCCAGGAACTAAGTCACTTTGAAGGATGTGTGGACAGGCGCATTATCGTGGTGCAGAATCCAATTGTTTGCGAGCTCCGGGCGGAAGCGCGCGATTCGATTCCTCATCGTTTGAAGCACTTTCTTCTGAAAATCTGCAGTAACTGTCTGTCCAGATGTCATCATTGGGAAACTAATTTGGCGAACAGAGTCCAAAAGAAGTTTAATTTTAGCCACATTGTCTGAAGTTTGAGAACTTGATGGATGCCATATTTGGAGGCTTCCGTATTTGAAGGTTTTGTTCCACCTACACACTTGAGCCTTAGACAAAGAATCCTTTCCGTAGGCTTCTTGTAACATGTCAATCGTCTCAGTAGCCGATTTGTTTAGTTTTACAGATAACTTTATGGTGTATCGCTGCTCGACACAAAGGTCATCGTTTTGACAATCTGGAGAACTTGCAGAAAAACGTAACGCGCATTCTGAACAGTATTCCAGTTCAAGACTTCCAGGTGGGCACCAATGGGTGGCAGAGTTGTTGGCAAAGTATTATTAATGCAGGAGGAGGCTATTTTTAAGAATATAAAGTGTCTATCAAATTATCATCAAATAAACGAATTTTACTGAATCAGTCTCGTTACTTTCTGGACAGACCTTGTATATAGATAATAATTTCGTCTGTATCGAAGGGTTGGATTCACGATGCAGCTCGAAGGTAAAAAAAAGTGTTATGAAATCTGTGGCTTTCGAAAATATTCTGTTAGAAGACTTGAGTCTGATCTGGACGAGGATATTAAGTTTCGCGATGTGGTGCATGAGTAAAAGAGAAATTCGAAATCCACAGACATATGAATTTGAAATCCACAAAAGTTCAAATATTTGCTTTCAATTTTCTGTATCCAAATACGTTTATACGCTTTCACAGGTTTCATAGTACTTTAGAATGTGAGATATGTTCGGTGCACATGGATTACAGGATACTGCGATCTGGGTCACCAGAATTTATTTTAAAAAATTGCACATTCAAATAAACCAGATGGATAACTTCAATTTTTTTTCAATAATTAAACAGAATTCGATCGTAATTCTAAAACCTTCTTTTAACAAAAGTTTATAGAGTGTAACTACGATAGCGCATATGACAAAGTCAAAGAAATTCAGACACTCTGACAAATGATTAACATTGTTATGAAAAATGGATCGGTTATATATATATATATATATATATATATATATATATATATACAGGGTGTCCCATAATGATTGGGACAAATTTTAAGGGGAGGTAGGGCATGTCAAAAGGATTCAAAATTTCATAGCAACCCATGGTCGCAGACGTCAGCGTACGCCGCTAGGTAGTGTTGGAGCGGAAAGATCCCGAGAAGAAAAATCTGATTTTTCGTCATTCGAGCAATAGTCGCCTTAAGAGCATGCAACATTATTCGAATAACGAGCTGGCAGACATGCATTTAGTGTATGGACAGGCCGATTGCAATGCACGAGCATCTCAACGACTGTAACGCGAACGGTTCCCACAGAGAGATATACCGGACCGCCGTGTGTTTTCGAATGTCCATCACAATTTGTGCGAATATGGTTCATTCAGAGGTAGTAGGAAGAGTGAGGGTAGGCCACGAGTGACTCGTACGCCCTCCATGGAATAGAATGTGCTGGATGCCGTAGATGGGAATCCGAGTACCAGCATACGTGCCGTCGCTGCTGCCGTAAGACGATCTCGGAATACTATACATCGTGTTTTGCAAGC
This sequence comes from Dolomedes plantarius, assembly GCA_907164885.2. Classification (NCBI taxonomy): domain Eukaryota; kingdom Metazoa; phylum Arthropoda; class Arachnida; order Araneae; family Dolomedidae; genus Dolomedes; species Dolomedes plantarius. Next base: position 71,273,505 of record OU015495.1, read on the forward strand.
CAAATCCTTATACCCATATCATCTTCAAAGCGTACAGGCACTGCTCCCCTCAGATCACCCTGCATGTGTACGTTTTGCGCAGTAGTATCTCGGCCAATGTGGCCAAGATGTAAATCTTCCATCTTACGTTTTGTTCACAGATGAGTCATATTTCACGCGATATGGTGTGTTTAACCAACACAATGCACATTTATGGGCTCACGAGAACCATCACGGAGTGAGACTGCATGATGCCCAACATCGCTTTTCAATGAATGTTTGGGCTGGTTTGGTCGATGACTACTTAGTCGGGCCTTACCTGTTACCATCACCTTTGACATCAGCAAAGTATCTCGTCTTTTTGGAAGAGGTTTTACCACGGTTACTTCAGTCTGTGCCGCAAAATGTGAGAAGAAACATGTGGTTTCAACATGATGGGGTGCCTCCCCATTATGGAAGATGTGTTTGGAGCCATTTGAGTGTTTTGTTTGGTCAACAGTGGATTTGGCGTGGCGGACCGGTTGCCTGGACCCCACGCTCTCCGGATTTAAGCAGCCTAGATTTCTTTCTTTAAAGTGCACTTAAATGTTCTGCGTATGAAAAACCTGTAGAGTCTGAAATGGATGTAGTTGCAAGAATTGTTTGCGCTGCCGCAGATATCCAAACAAATCCAGGTGTTTTCAAATCCATGGTTCCGCCAATCCATGGTTCGTCGCTGAAACGCTTGTATCTCTTGTAATGGTGGAAACTTTGAGCATCTTTTGTAACCTTTTCAAATGGTATCATCTACCACATCATATGCAATATTTATGAGCAATAAATATTTCTTATAATCTCTGTCTTGCATTCCTTCATTTCTTGTACCTCTGATACCACTTTCCCACGACGTTTGCGACCATGGGTTGCTATGCAATTTTGAATCCTTTTGACATGCCCTACCGCCCCTTAAAATTTGTTCCAATCATTATGGGACACCCTATGTATATATATATATATATACAGGGGATTTTTTTTAAAACTGACACCACTAAGAGGCATCAGTAACCCGATCTATCAGCCGGAATTCCACCAAAATTGATAGAGGTACTAAGGATGGCATGGGAAAGAATTTCCGTAGAAAAAAAATTAATTCCAAAAGTACCCGATAGGGGACGATATGGCGCTGTTGTTGTCGACGCAGCCGAGAATTTGCATAAAAAGCAAGTAAAACATCAAAATGCAAATTCATGACTATGTAGTCGACAGCAGCGCCAGCATTTTGGATCTGTAAAGATCAGTGCGGAATCTCTTGCGCCTTCGCTTTACAGAAGAAAGGGTCATCAGTCGCTTTTTTCCACTTGCTTGGCCACCTCGCTCTCCTGATTTAACCTATGTGACACCTTTCTGTGGGATTACTTAAAGTCTAAGGTGTATCTTGGTGGAGTCCTGAACTTGGCGGCTCTAAAAAAGAACATATTCCGGACTTTGATGAACATTCCTGGTGACATGTTACTCTTGTCCGTTGAGAACGTAGTATTGCAATGTGTCGTCCACCAGGACTGTGGTCACATTGAAGGAGGGAGAAGTGAATTTGTTGCAGCGAAATTTCTTTATTAGTCATTTGTCTGCTTACAAGTTTTTCGGTATTCATCCATTATCTTTATAGCCCGAAATACTGGCGCTGCTGTCGAATACATAGTCGTGAATTTGTAGTTTGATGTTTTACTTGCCTTTTATGCAAATTCTCGGGTACACCGACACCAAAAGCGCATTTCTTCCCCTATCGGCGGCTTTTGGAGCTTATTTTTTTTCACGGAAACTCTTTTCCATGTCGTCCTTAATCCCTCTATCAATTTTCGTGGAATTCCAGCTGATAGATCGCGTTACAGATGGCTCTGAGTAGTGTCAGTTTAAAAAAAATCACCCTGTATATATATATATATATATATATATATATATATATATATATATATATATTTATTTATTTATTTATTTATTTATACAGTGTGTACATAAATGAATATCCCAACTTTGCAGGGTTATTGAAAGAAAACTAAACAATGTACTCAGTTGTTCATCGAAACAGTGAAAGTTTAAATTCGACACAGTTATAAGTGTTCAATATGAGCCCGTTTGGTAACACGAAGGATATCGAGGAGGTACGATAACTCATCCCATACTCTTTTCAGCATGTCTGGTGCGACGGTTTGAAAGGCTACAGATATGCGCGTCTTAAAATCGTCAGCTTCATTTGGTAGCGGTGGAACAAACACCTGATGTTTGATGTAGCCCCAGAAAAAAAATTCGCACGGAGTGATGTAAGGGCTGCGAGGAGGCCAATGATGAAGATCAAGGTACTGGTATGCTTGGCGACCAATCCACGGGTGTGGCAATTTGTCATTTAAAAACCCAATCTTCATGAACTTTTAACTGTTATTTTTTATTTCCAATACAAGTACTTTGTTTAGTTTCCTTTCAATAGCCCTGCAAAGTTGGTGTATTCATTTATGTACACAATGTATATATATATATTTATATATATGTAGGAACTCGATTTCGTACGAGTCCCCACTTTTACTAGAAACTGTGGTCGGTGTCTAGGGGTTGTTGTTCTGAGTCTTATAGAAACCTTTCCGCTTACTGCACGGCGGAACTAGACTCTCTTACACTCAGAGTAATACAGTACTCAATTAAAGACAGAGTCACTGCTTCAACACACAAACTATATATTGACACATATAAACTATTTACATATCTAGAGACACGTTACATATAAAATTACACGTCAAGCCGCACCAGGCCTCCACAATCAAAATGGGTTAAAGCATCTGGCCGTCTGCCGAGATAGAATTGACTAAGCCGCCGTCTGCTGCTAGTCCGGAGCTAACGTCATGCCCCCTTCGAGACTGTCTCTCGCTTCGCAGCCGTCTGCTGCTTTCAGCACCTCTTACCAGGTCGGGACCCAATCTCAGTCTGTCCTCTCAAATACTTTTCTCCCCGTTCATCTCTCGAAAACCTAATAGCGCTGTCGTCGCATAGCGTACACGGCGACATATGGCTCAAAGCTGGAGCCCTGGGATAACACAATTCCCATATATATATATATATATAACGTCTACTGCATTATTTTGGATGACAGTGTGCTTCCTACGATGTGGATTTTAGGGGTTGGACCCATGTTACTTCCAGGACGACAACGCCAGCTATCATATTGCGAGGTCCGCCATGGATTGGTACGCTTGGGGTATGGTGACAATGGGGTTAACCGAATGGTCTGGCCTGTCCAAAGCCCAGACCTGAATCCTATCGAGAACCTCTGGAACGTGTTGGATCACCGAATTAAGGGGTGCAACAGCCGTCCAAAATCGGTGAAGGAACTTGCAAGTCTTCTCCAAGAATTGACAATTTTAAATCTCTCAAGTTGTTCATTTTGTCTCCATCTTGAGCTAAATTTTGCAAAGCACAGCTTAAAATGCAATCAAACATAATCTTGAGAATATAAGCTAATGGATTTCGCTAAAAAATGGAAGCTATTTGTGCAATTAGCTCTTATGAAATGTTATATTCTCCTTTGTTAGAAGAATTTAATAATGTATACATATGTGTGGGTACACGCATTCAACCATATATATATATATATATATATATATATATATAAGTGTGTGGTTGTTTAAATGGTTTCATTTCATGGACGTAACCATGAAGAAGTTTGTAGGACAATTACGCTACATGATACAAAATGCGATACATTTCTTTCCGTACGTTTGTTCTTATTCAATGAAAAATATGAAATAAAAGTTAATAATATTTAAACCATTATTGATATAGCCTTATTATACACCTTTCTGCTTGCTAAAGTAGCAATATTTGTTACTTTTATACCTCTATAATAACAAATGTTTTATTGTACGAAATTGTCGCTTTAGTATTTTTAATGCTTCCTGTCATTTGATAGTGACGTTAAAAATTAAATTATTTCCTCACTTGGGGAATTGCATCGTGATAGCTCTCCAGTCCACTGTCCATTAGGCATACAGTATCTATCAGCAGATCCCAATAAATCATACCCTTCAAAGCAGCTGAAATGCACTGAGGAACCTACTACATAATTTTCGCCAAGTTTATATCCATCCTCGGGTATGCCTGGATCTGGGCACTGTATATCTGAAACACAAATGTCATCTCATTTAAAAATAAATTTATTAGTGAAATCATACAGAATAATCGGGTAGTAACCTTATTGTATTACAAACAATTTTAACGTAGGATTACGTTCCTCCATAACAGTCTTCCGGAAAGCAAAATTTCAGATGTCGACAGATCCAGAGATGCCTTAGTTCTTCTAGCGAATTGGGCATGCCCCCCCTTTAATCTTAGCTATCTAGCCTTTCTTTCTTTCTTCACTCCTTTTTTTATAGCTTAAAGTCGACTTAGGTTAGGACATTTTTAAAAAAAATATTTCTTATGAGCTCATCTAAAGTGTTAAATAGCTACGGGTCACCAGCCACCCATTCTTGTATACTATGTGTATGTAACCATTGTTGTTAATATATACGTATATATATAATATATATATGTAGTTAATATATACATCATGTTATAATTTTGGCAGCGCGCCAAACCCAATCTGTATCACTTGGGCAAGCAGTAAACAGTTAAACAGAAAGTACCAAAATACGTCAAAATTTTGACATATATATATATATATATATATATATATATATATATATATATATATATATACATAACGCATACATATACAAAAGAGGTAAGCAACGATAAATAATCCTACTTTAATAACCCGCGGAAGTTTCGTTAGAAGAGATCACCTTAATTTTTTTTCTGATATAATTTAAGCGGCATTTGTAAGATTATGCCCGTTTTTCGGTTTAAAATCTTCATTTTAAATAATCTAAATTAGGGATTTCCAACCTTTATATTCTTGAGTACCACTTGAGAACTTTGTAGGGTCGTGGCGTACCACTGGTTGTTTTATAACTTTTAAGGGAGATTTAAAAACGTCTATACACCTATGAATAACTTTACAAATTGTATTTAAGCATAAATAAAACAAAATACAGAAAATAAATCCATAAAACTAGAAAAATTCGTTTATACGTAATTGTTAACAAATAGCGTGCCACTTCCGATTGTAGGGTGTACAGTCAAGAAAACCAGCCTATTCTACTTATTATTATTGAACCTTTCTGCGTACCACCTCAAACGCTCAAGTAACTGGAATTAAATTCAAAATTACAATAAATCATAAAAAAAACAGTATCTAAATCTTAGGAATAGCTCTTTCAAAGGCATTCACCACGTTACCTTCCGAAAACCAAACGACACGTTACTCACCCACAAATGTGTAGAGAGAATTTCCACCTTCCCACCTGAAATCTCCGAATTCAAAATTTTCTGAAATTCTCACATTAAAATGCAATTAATTAAAAAAAATCCAAAATATGAATACAGATTACGACTATCACACGAAGAACAAACAAAAACCTTGACCATGGCTTTTCTTTTTTTAAATGAAATATTCAATCACATCACATAATTAAAGCATTTTAATGACCTCTCAAATTTCCCCAAAAATCACAAGTAAACCATTAATCATTTAAAAAAAAGCGTTTCCGCTTTCTCTAGTGTCTCCCTCTCTTTTTGAAATGATACGATCCTAAGGAAAAATGGTAAGATGAAACATCGTGGAGATCATATGTCCCATAGATGAGTTAAAAATTACAAGAACTGAAGGATAATAATTATCTTTTTTTTGCAATTTCAATCAAATGAGTCTTACCTTCACAGTAAGGCGACTTCCCGGACCAACCTTTTTTCAAGCATATTCTCCAGCTGTTTCCAATCAGTCCATACCCCTTATTACAAACGTAAGTTATTACGAAAAGATGAGGGAAGATTGTCGTGTTTGTCGATTGTAGTTCAGGAATGATTCCGTTTGCTAAGGGTGGTGGAGTTTCACAAAAAATTTCTACGTAAAAAGAAAAAGGAAGTTAGTTAACTCAAATTTATTTTACTGCAGACTGGTAGGAACATGCATACAATATTAATCTAAGATAGCTTGAAAAAGTTGAGGATCTGTGGCGCTAAGAAGAGGATAATTTTAGTTTGCAGAAGTATATTTTAGACTAATGTGTTTTTATGGTAGAGAAAAGTGTGTGAGGCAGGGGATATAGCAAGACTTGAAAAACAAGACTTGTGCGTGAAAACTAGTCATCTGTTCCACCTGGGCTGGGGAGCCAAGACCGTAGCGCTGATTCCTCATTCTAATCAACTCTTTAATGAAACTTAAGCAGAACAAAAATTCAAAATTCGATATGAAATCAATTTTTTGTACATTCAGCAGATATAATTATAAAATGCAGGGTGGTCATAAAAATCTTTGCCGATATATGGACCTCTAGTGGCTGTTTTGTTCAACCGATCGATATGCGATTTCAGATATAGTTAGTCAGAGGTATGAGCTCGGGATTCTGTGAAGGGCAACTAAGTGGAGCTCACGGTTAGGGTTATAGGTACAGAAACTCGAAATTTTCGAATGGCAACGCCCCCTTTTTCCTGTCCCAAAATACTCAGCGTATGCGCCTAAAGAGCGTTGGAACGGTGCGTGTATCACAAAAACAGGACGCGTTATGCACGTACAAAAAACAGCTCTGCGAATGGCCTGTGATCGCACCCATGTGGAAAATATGTAATCCAAATAAAAGTTTTCTTTTGTCCGATCTGTGTGGTCATCAGTAATTGGTGTCTTGCCTCTGTCATATGCCAATTTCCTCCGTGCTCCCGGATCGTGTTTTTGTTGACCGTTCGCAGAGCTGTTTTTTTTTTGCGTGCATAACGCGTCCGTTTTATGTGATACACGTACCGTTCCAACGCTCTTTAGGATTTCTTGACTTGGAGATCTTGACTTAAAGCCTGTATGCATCAGTTGAAATTAGAAGAGGATTAAATTTGTCTAATAGTTTTAACATTTCATGAGCAAATTGAAGTAACCGATTATCTGAACCAAAGTGCTATAAAAATCGTCAAAAAATATTGATTTCTAAAGTTATCTGGCTTCTGTGATAGGCTAACATATTGCATTCTCTGCATCTCATATTTATCCGTTAAGTGTATCTGTCTAAAAAAGTCTGTCCAATTATGAAGTGAACCATTTAGTTCAGGGATTTCCAACCTTTTTCTTACAACAACCACTTTTAAAAGAATGATTTTCTTCAGACTTTGCAGATTTTTCTCCTTAAAGATGGCTAAAAGTATTAAAAGAATGCATTGTCATCGTGTTCTGAGCTATTCTAAAAGTTTCAAAAGTCTAGCTAGTTGTGAAGTTAATTAAAAATCGACTGCAAGATTTGTACTGGACAAACAAGAAAGCGAGTTAATAAAAACGTGGTAAAAAGGTTAATAACAGTCCGATAGTTAGAGCACTTGTTATTTAAACATTAGCATATATGTTCTACGTTCATAGATGGAATGGTCACTCGTGGCCTTTTGGATCCGACTTTATAGTAGTCCGGGGGTATTTAACAGAGGTTTTCGGAAGTCCAGGGTCTTTTTCAACAAATATACCTTTATAATATTATACAGATAAAAAAACTTGATCAGTTTGAAAAACTTGATCACTTTGATCAGTTTGTGTTCATCTTGAGGGAGAATAATATAGGGGGTGATTAAAAAAACCTTATATTATACGCCAGAATAAGCTGAATACGAGTAGCACTTTATAAATATTTACCTGTACACTGTCCAAATTCTGATTCCCACTCGCCTCCTCCCTTACAAGCGACGAACTCAGGTCCTCTGCATACGTATCCGGGGTCACAAACAACTTGGGCCTTCTCACCTATAAGAAAATAATCCCTATCTCTTCCTCCTTTTAGTAATGATCCGTGCGGTATTTTGGGTGGTAATTCACAATGATCTCTCATGTCTAGAAAAAAAAGAAAAGGCTCTTCACAACACTTGTAGACAAGTAAAGTTGAGGGAATTTCAACGTTACGGAAATATTTGATAACTAGCTGAATATCCGTGTAGGCTCTCCTATTGAAGTACATTACGGACCGTTGTATTTAATTTGAATGGAGTACATTCAAATTAAATACAACGGTCAATGTACGCAATTAATGCCAATATATATATATATATATATATATATATATATATAGAACGCTTGCAACTCAGCGCTGAGTAAACGAGGCGACGACAGTGCCATCCCACGGAGAGAGGTGTTACTCGTGAGTTGACCCCTGGATGCCGACGCTGACGGTCGTGTGAGAGAAAGGGCAGACGGCCCTGTAACTGAAGATTGGGCAAGACGGCCCTATAACTATATTTGTATTTTCCAGTAACTGTGTAGACGTAACCTTAATACTCAACTCAACTCTTTATGTATATATTAATTTACTACTTTTATATCTAATCAAGTTTAAATATAGATAATTTCCAAAATTACATATTGTATTGTGAAGTTATTGATGACTTAAGAATTCGCTTCCCACAAATGGGAGCCTGGCAGGGATGATAGATAAGTTAGTTTTAAAATATATAAGACTGTGAATATTAGTGACTGATTTAAGTGACTTTTGGAATAAATTAGTGAGTGTAATAACTAAGTGACTTTTGGACTGTGGTATGCTGAGAGCCATTCCAACCTGAAAAGAAAGACATCTGTTGAACCCGAGAGACCAAAACGGTAAGCGAGTTCTTATTATATTGGATGATGGAAGCATTAGATAAAAATTTGAAGAAGCGTACTACGCTGAGAACGGCCACGACAAAAATAATTAAAAGATTGGAAGCCGTTATGCATGAAACTCAGCCAGATGTAGATTTAATAGACGAATTACTTATACTTTTAACCGATAAGGAAGAAAACTTAAAATTAATAGATAGTCAGATTGAGAATGATATTACAGACGAAAAACAGCTTGAAAAAGAAACAATTTCAGCAGAGAATTATCACGAAGAGGTAATAATAGCCAAAGTCGGTGCTAAAAAAATTATTAAGAAATTAGAAACGGAAAGTAAGAATCAAAATAAATCGACAGAGTCAAGTTCAGAAGATTCGTTTCCGAGAAACGCCACACCAGTGAAACTTCCTCGTTTAGTTATTGAAGCATTTAATGGCGAAATAAGTAAATGGCCAAATTTTTGGTCCCAATTCAAAAATGCAATTCACGATAGCGAAGTTTTAACAGAAGTGGAAAAATTTAACTATCTGATCACATATTTATCAGGTGACGCGAAAACAGCTGTTTCTGGTTTGTCACTCGTAGCTGAAAATTATAAAAAAGCTATCTCAATTTTAGATTCTAGATTTGGAAAAGTAGAATTAATCGGGACTTTCACATGTCAAAATTATTAAACCTGACGCCGTGTAGAAATTCAAGAGATGTAGGAACATTACGCAAAGTTTATGATACAGTTTCCGTTGAAGTGAATGCTCTACAAAGTCTTGGTATTGAACCGAACACCTACGGACAGGGCCGGCTTTATGCTTAGGCAAAGTAGGCTCCGGCTAAGGGCGCCACAACTCGAAGGGCGCCATCCCATGATAAAAAAAAATCGTACAAAATTAAAATTCGCCCGTCGGTATTTCGCCGACGAATAGTGTTTTTTCTGCGCATGAGGCCTTATTTTTTTATACAATGCATCGCGGCGGCGGTAGACTAGATGTTATTCGCAGTCAATTTTGTCTACGCACGAAGGAAATTAATATTGAATACATACTCGACTCGAATTCGTAACATATTACAGAAAATAGGAACTGCATACCGTATCTCGATGCATTGAACTACGGACTACGGCCCTACAAAACCTTAACCTTGCGAGCACTACGAATTTTTTTTCTGCTGAAAGTTCGGTGGCCGAGTGAAATACACTCTGACTTTTGATGTAAAAATATAGAAGGTAAGTTGCAACTTATTTTATAGTTATGGATTATGCTATGCATTTTTTGTTTACATTTGCTAAAGTACTTATTGTTTTGCGTTTTAGAGTTATTTTCATTTGGATTCTTATTTGACAATTTGACTAATTTCAACATAATTCAAGAAAAAGTACTGAGTGGTTCAGATAATAGAAAAAATAAAGCCAAAAAAGATGCAGTTGCAGAAATACATAAGAACGTTTTACAGAAGTTTTTAACTAAATCAAACGATATCGAATGCGAACCATCAACATCAAAAAGTTGCTCAACTAACTCAACATTCGCCCTTGATCAAAACGACGATATGATCGAAAATATTGAAAAGGAAGTTTGTGAAACTGAGGTTATTTCAGAAAGTTCTCAAAATGAAAAAAATTCTGAAAATGAAGGAAAAATTGAAGAAGCACAGAAAGAAATTTCGGTACAATTATTGAAAGATTATGAAGATGTTGGAAAATGGCCACAGCCAGAAAATAGAAAGTCCATAATAGACATGTTGGTAAGAATTGAACCTGTGCAATTAATAAATCACAAATTTCCGAAGGACGTAAACACCAATAGAAAATTTTTGTCAACGAATTATTTTCGAATACTTCCTAACGGAGAAAAATATCTTCGAGACTGGTTAGTATACTCTAAATCTCTCGATGTGGTACATTGTTTTTGCTGCAAATTATTTTCCAAGGTCCAAGTAGAAATAAACCAGGAGGGTTTAAAAGATTGGAAAAATATTATCAATAGATTAAAGATACACGAAACAAGTAAAGAACATTTAAATTCCTATAATATCTGGAAGGATTTCGTAAACAGAATTAATTATACCTCAACAATCGATAAAATGCAGCAGAAACAAATTAATGAAAATACGAAATACTGGAGAAGTATTTTAAAGAGAATTTTTTCAATTATTAAATTGCATGGAACAGAAAATTTACCTTTACGTGGTACATCTGATAAGTTGTACACAGATAATAATGGAATTTTTTTGAAAATTATAGAAGTTTTCGCGGAATTCTATCCTCTTATGAAAAAGCATTTAAGAAAATTTTTAAATAAAGATGTTAATTACCATTATTTGGGGAAGAATATCCAAAATGAAATTATATTTCTTTTCAACGATATAATTAAGGAAAGTATAGTCAAGAAATTAAAAGAAGCCAAGTATTATTCTATAATTGTTGATTGTACACCAGATCTTTCACACATTGAACAAATGTCTTTAATTGTCCGCTTTGTTAAAATACTTCCCTCCTCAAATGAAAATGGAGATTTTTTGGAAATCTCAGAACATTTTTTAGGATTTATTGAGATTAACAACAGTACTGGCAAAGGAATGACGGAGAAAATATATGAAATTTTGAATAAAAATGAGATATCTTTAACTGATTTAAGAGGACAAGGATACGACAACAGCGCAAATATGCGTGGAAAGCATAATGGAGTTCAAAGCCGTATACTGACCACATATCCGAGAGCATTTTTTGTACCATGCTCAGCTCACTCTCTAAATCTTGTAGTAAATGATGCAGCAAATTGTTGTACTGAAGCTGTGTCCTTTTTTGATAATGTACAGCGCCTTTACACGTTTTTTCTGAATCTACACAAAGGTGGGATATCCTCAAGAAACATGTCAAATTATTGACCTTAAAAGGTCTTAGTGATACCAGATGGGCTAGTCGTTTAGAAGCTTTAAAACCAGTAAGATATCAGCTTGAAGAAGTAATGGAAGCATTGGAAAGTTTTTTGAACACACAAGAACCAATTACCACTGCAACTATTGCAAAAACATAAGTCTGATGCAAAGGGTCTGTTGAAAATTATTGGCAATTTTAAATTTATATGTTCATTAATAATACGGTATGATATTTTAAACAACATAAATATTACAAGTTAAACTCTTCAGAACATAAATTTAGATTTAGTAAATGCAAATTTCCATATAAACAGTTCAATTTGTTTTCTTGAAAAATATAGAAGTGAGGAGAAATTTGAAACTATTTTGTTGGAAGCAAAACAAATTGCAACTAATTTAGATATCGACCCAAATTTTGAAAAAAATCGAATTCGCAAAAAAAAGAAACCTTTTTGAATATGAAGGCAATGACGAAATAGGATCTATTGAAAAAGACAATTTTAGTATTCATTTTTTTATAATATTCTAGACACTGCTATAAATGCGTTAAAAGATCGATTTGAATTATCTTCGAAATATACTGACAATTTTAATATTTTGTATATGATTAAAAAATCTAAAGAATGGAATATCACAGTTCTTATGAAAAATTGTATGGATTTGGAAATTCTGTTAACCGATAATGAAGAGAAAGACATAAGTGGATTAGATTTATTTCAAGAAATAAGATATATACAAAATTTGTATCAATACGAAGAATTGCCAGAAAAAATTTTGGAATTTATATGCAAAAATAAATTAACTTCCTCACTTCCTAATTTGTTTATTGCATTACGTATTTTATTAACATTACCGGTTTCAGTAGCTAGTGCTGAACGAAGTTTTTCAAAGTTAAAGCTAATAAAAACTTATTTAAGAACATCGATGACACAACAAAGATTAGATAGATTATCAACATCAACGATGTCAATTGAGCGCAAACTTTTAAATGAAATTGATTTAAGTGATTTAATTGATAAATTTGCTATTGTAAAAGCACGAAAAGCTCATATTTAGTTGTATATTTTAATAAATCATAGTTTTGTTGCAAAATTTTTTCCCTTTTATTAAAAATATATTTCATTTGAAAGGGCGCTTTTAAGAAATTTTGCTAAGGGCGCCAACCAACCTCGAGCCGGCCCTGCCTACGGAACGTTACTATTCCCTATTTTGATCAAAACCATTCCGAACGATATAGCTCTAGAATTTAATAGATCCACCGAATCAGAAAAAAATAAAATTACGGATTTGCTACAATTTTTGAAAAAAGAAGTAGAGTCGCGAGAACGGACATTAATTTTAACACAAACGCCGGACAATGAGAATCAGAATCATTTTAAAATCATAAGTATGAAACGACACAATTTTGAGAAACAAACTAAAGATTCGTACAGATGGAATGAAAACAGAAGTATAGAAACGAAACCAAAATTTAATTACAGGGACCAGTATCGAAACAAACAGTCGAACATAGTCTGTTATTCTTGTACTGAGAGGGGGCATAAATCTCATGAATGCCAAAACAAAGCTCGAGGATTGCGTTGCTTTAAATGTTTGACTTTTAATCATAAAGCTGTTGATTGTACTAAAGATGTGTTTAAAATTAAATCTTATGCTAATGATGATAAAATTAAAAAGAAAATTACTATTATGGATTATGAAACTAATGCATTGTTTGACAGCGGTAGTGAAATTACAATGATCAAAGAATCTATTTATGAAAAGCTTAGTAAACCAGAACTAGAGAATGATCATATTATTTTAAACGGTATCGGAAATGGTGAAGTGATTCCTTTAGGCTACTTTAATGCTGAAATAAGTATAGACAACTGTGTTATAACTAGTGATGTATACGTTTTGAAAGAATTGTGCGAAGACGCTATTATCGGTATGAATGTCATGAAACAGTTAAATATCATATTAGATGAAAACGGTATGAGAGTTACCGGGGAGAGAAAAAATTTTCATGTAGGAATCGTTCGAGTATGCCGGAAACGTGTCAAGGACACAGAGGCAGAAAAGTCGCTGCTCCACAGTATAGACAAAACATCGAGTGAATTCGAAAGATTGTTTACAATACGAGACGACATAAGTGAGAACGAAATTGACATCTGCCATAATTTAGACTTGGGATTGAAAACGGAAGTTGCAGACCTCATCGCGAATTACAAACCAAACAAAACTAAAAACACGGGGTTTAAAATTAACATTGTTTTGAAAGATAAATTTCCTGTGAAACAGCGTTGTCGGAGATTTCCCTTTGCAGAGCAAAAAATAATCGAAGAGCAAATTAAAATTTGGTTGCGTGATAATATAATTACAGAATCGTGTTCAGATTACGCTGCACCCGTAGTGTTGTGTAAGAAAAAATCAGGCGAGTACCGTTTGTGTATTGACTACAGGCAGTTAAATAAAAAGATCGTTAAAGACAATTTCCCATTACCCCTCATAGAAGACGCGTTAGATAGATTAGAACAATCAAAGATTTTTACGACGCTTGATCTAAAGAACGGATTTTTCCATGTTGATGTTGCAGAGAAGAGCCGTAAATATACAGCATTTGTCACTCACGAAGGACAATATGAGTTTTTGAAAGTTCCTTTCGGATTGTCCACTAGCCCCAGTGTGTTTCAACGATACATTTACACAATATTTAGAGATATGTTAAAAGATAACACCATTATTATTTATATGGATGATTTGATAATTCCATCGAACAATGAGAAAGAAGGTTTACTTAAATTAAAACGTGTGATGGAAAGAGCGTCCGAGTATGGATTAGAGATAAATTTTAAAAAGTGCCAATTCTTGAAGCAAAACATTGAATTTTTAGGTTATGTAATAGAGAACGGAACAATTCAGCCTTCCCCAAGCAAAACGTTAGCTGTTAAAAAATTCCCAGTACCCAAAACGACGAAACACGTAGATGCGTTGAGCCGAAACACCGTTCTAGTGACAACACGTTCGCATGCAGAGTTAACTACTAAAATTGCAAGGGCACAAGATGACGATGAGTGGGTTAAGACTATCAAAGCCTTAGTGAAATTGGGTAAAAACAATGATTATTCAATTGAAAAAGACGTTCTATATAAGTACGAAAATGGAAAAGATCTTTTAGTTGTTCCGGAAGACTTGCAAAAAGAAATCATACGTGAAATTCATAACAAAGGCCACTTTGGAGTAGCAAAGATAGAAGAAATTTTGAGACAAGACTTCTACATGGCAAAAGTGAAAACGAAAATCGAAAGTGTCATTGCGAATTGTATTGAGTGTATACTGTGTAATAGAAAAAGCGGGAAAAGTGAAGGATGTTTTAATCCGATTCCCAAAGAGAACTTACCATTAAGCACGTACCACATAGATTTTATTGGACCAATGCCCTCATCGAATAAAAAGTACCAGCACATTTTTACTGTGGTAGATGCATCTACGAAGTATGTTTGGCTCTACCCCACAAAATCAACGTCAGCTAAAGATGCCATCGACAAACTGAGGTTACAACAAACAACATTTGGAAACCCGTCAAGGATTATTTCAGATAAAGGTGGTGCATTTTTGTCCAACGAATTTCAGGAATTTTGTAAAGAAGAAGGTATAGACCACATTAAGATAACAGCCGGTATTCCAAGAGGAAACGGACAGGTGGAGAGGATGCACAGAACCCTCATCCCGATTTTGTCGAAACTAACCATCGATGATGCAACCAAATGGTATAAGCATGTACCTGCCATTCAAAAGATTATTAACAGTACCATTTCAAGATCAACAAAATTTACACTGTTTGAGCTTCTTACTGGAGTTAAATTAAAAAGTAAAGAAGATTTAAAGATAAAGGAAATCCTAGAAGAAGAATATATCAAACCAGCTATGGAAGATAGGGAAAACATGAGAGAAATAGCAAAAGAAATTATACTGAAGATACAAGAAGAAAATAAGAAAAATTTTAATCGAAAAAGGAAGAACGCAAGACGATATAAAATTGGAGAACTCGTAGCGATTGAAAAAACTCAATTTGCAACTGGTACTAAACTCAAACCTAAATTTTTTGGACCCTACAAGATTACGAAAATAAAGTCCAACGACAGATTTGATGTCCAGAAGATAGGCAAGCACGATGGACCGAATGTCACAACGACTGCCGCAGATCACATACAACCATGGGCAGCAGTACAAAATTAAATGTCATAACAATTATAAGTCCTAGATACTGTTTTTTTTCTTTCTCCTTTTTTTAGAATTTCTGTAAAGAGTTTTGGAGAAAAGAGTAAAGAGTTTTGGAGGGCCAAAACATCAAGATGCCCGAGCGTTATGGGAACGTTTGCAACGCAGCGCTGAGTAAACGAGGCGACGACAGTGCCATCCCACGGAGAGAGGTGTTACTCGTGAGTTCACCCCTGGATGCCGACGCTGACGGTCGTGTGAGAGAAAGGGCAGACGGCCCTGTAACTGAAGATTGGGCAAGACGGCCCTATAACTATATTTGTATTTTCCAGTAACTGTGTAGACGTAACCTTAATACTCAACTCAACTCTTTATGTATATATTAATTTACTACTTTTATATCTAATCAAGTTTAAATATAGATAATTTCCAAAATTACATGTCGTATTGTGAAGTTATTGATCACTTAAGAATTAGCTTCCCACACACACACACATATATATATATATATATATATATATATATATATATATATATATATATATATATATATATATATATATATATATATATATATATATACAGTTGGTTCTCTGTTTAACGACGCTCTACTTAACGACGATCTCTATTTAAGGGCGATATTTCCCGGTCCCGGTCCCTCCGACGTAAAAAAATTCTATTTTAAGACGATTTTGTTTCTATTTAACGACAATTTTTTCTTACATGATAAACTTTTTCTTCAACATTTTATCTCCAGGAGGGTTACTTTCTGTGGGGGAGTTTGGTTTCAATAACAGATCCGGAATTTCGTTTATGTTTGTTTCAATCATAGACTTGTGGCAGTGGAAAAAACCGGGGGAGGGGAGGGATTACTGTTTCTCGGAAGATCGAACATTCTTATCTTCCCTGGTGGATCGAATTTCTTAGTGCGGGTGTGGAATCACTCTATTGTACCTACCATGTTGTCATGTGATTTACGAACTGTCCAAAACTACCCCTCTCTCACTCCTTCTGGGAAGCACGTATTCATGTTTACAGAATTCATGGTTGTGTGTAGGAGCTCATTCCAGTACGAATACGATTGAGCAGAGCAAAATGGCATCAAAGCGAAAGCATCTTACGCTACACGAAAAAGTGAAGATTATTGAAAACTGGGAAGAAAGTGTTGGAATAACAAAAGTCCAATTTGCAAGACAATTTCAGCTACCCGAGTCTACTCTCAAAGGCATTTTAGCAAGCAAAGAGAAAATTCTTGAAGCAGCACAAAAATTTGGTTTGAGATCCAAATCCAAACGGCAGAAAATTCAATGTGGCCGATCAGAAGAGTTTGAGAAGGCAGTCCTGCAATGGTTTCATCAAGCAAGAGCATCTAACATTCCAATTTCCGGAGTGATATTTAAAGAAAATGCTATTATTCTGGCAGAAAAGTTTGGAATGCAAAATTTTCAGGCTTCGGCTGGTTGGCTAACAAAGTTCAAAGAAAGATACGGGCTTGTATTTAAAAGCATATCTGGCAAAAGTGGCTCCGTAGATCAAAAAATAGTGGTTGAATGGAAAATAGTGCTGAAGGGGATATTAGATGGATATGATGAGAAGAACATATTCAATGCAGATGAGACGGGCCTATTCTACAATATGGTGCCTAATAAAACCTTAACGTATACGGGCGAAAAGTGTTTTGGCGGAAAACATAGTAAGGAAAGATTGACTGTTTTACTGTGCACTAATTCGGGTGGATCTGAGAAATTTCCACCACTAGTTATAAGCAAATCAAAGCAACCAAGGTGTTTTAAGAATATCACCAGGAAACCTTGTGAGTACCGCAATAACAATAAAGCGTGGATGACATCACAAATTTTTATTGACTGGATTAGAAAATTTGATGCAAAAATGCATTGAGAAAAGAGAAAAGTTTTACTTTTAATCGACCGATGCACTGCACATACTCCAAATATCCCTGGACTTACAAATTTGACTATCCATTTCTTACCAGCTAATTGCACTAGCAAGTTGTAGCCATTATACCTGGGTATCATTCGCAGTGTGAAAGCATACTACAGAAAGTCGTTAATTAGGAAATTAATAAACAATTCGGCTGACAGTATAAAAATTAGAAAATTTACAATCTTGGAAGCAATGCACATGATAACATCAGCATGGAAAGAAGTTTCTTCATCCACAATAAAAAACTGCTTTCGCGTTGCTGGAATTCACAAATAACTTGTAGTGGAACTGCAAAGTACGGATGTAGAAATCAACGAAGATGACATTACCCCTGAAGAATGGAGAAGTCTTGTTGAAGATGAGGATGTTTCCATACAAGATTTCTACAATTGTGATAAATATGTTTTAACAACAGATTTCAGAAATGTAGAACAAATTTATGAAGATATTGTAAACGAAAACACAGTGTCAGACGAAGAAGGTGAAGTTTAAGACACGGAAAACGAGACACTGCAACCGTCTTACACAGATGCAATTTCTGCTCTAGATGTTCTCCGACGCTATATTACATCGAAAATGGAAGTTGACTCATTTAACATTTTAGAATATCTGGAGAAGAGAATAACGAAAACAAGGCGAATAAAGCATTCAACACTTTTTGAATTTTTTAAAACGTAATTTATTGTATTCTTTGTACTCTTTTTTTTTCAATGTAATTTAAAATAACTTTTTGTGAATAAAATAATGATGATAATAAAAATAACATTTTTAAACACGCCAAATATTAAGAAATATATTGACAGTCCTAAGCCTGTAAAGTGTGAAGGGAAATGATATTTTTTCACAAATTCTGTTTAAGGACGATCTCTACTTAAGGACGATTTTTCACGGTCCCTCGAAAGTTGTTAAACAGAGAACCAACTGTATATATATATATATATATATATATATATATATATATATATATATATATATATATATATATATATATATATATATATACACACACTGCTCAAAACAATTAGATAAGCACATGGTTTTAACGAAATTTCGCAAATACTTACACCGATAAGTAACATAAAATAAATCATCCATAATTTAAAGCCTAGCAGGAAACAGAAGAAGAAATTTCATATGCAAATCAAAGTTGATGACATCAAAAACCAGAAAAAGAACATAAGGGCGGAAATCGGGATGTTGCAAAAACATCTGTTTCACTGTCTTAACTGTGAAATTCGATTGCTCAGTTATTCTTCTTGAGAAAAGGTGACTTGAAAATGTCTCAACAACGTGATTTACCAGAATCCATGGCATGGCGTATTATAGGCAGACTTGAATCCGGGCAAACACAACGTAGTGTCGCGTATGTTGTTGGAGTCGCCAGAAGAGTCGTTGCAAGGCTGTGGAATCGATTCCAAATCGATTCCAAGAAATAGGGAATGTTAGACGTCGACCAGGGCAAGGTCGGCCACGCGCCACTACAGCAACTGATGACCGGTATTTACTGCTAACAGCTCGTTGAAAAAGAACAATGCTACTCAGCTGCAAGCAGACAATGCGACTCAGTAGCAGACAATGCTACTCAGCTGCAAAGACAGATGCTCTTGACAACAGGACGAAGGGTGTCCAGCCAAACAATACGTAATAGGCTTTATCAGGGAGGTCTCAATGCACGTAGGCCAATGGTCTGCATTCCGTTGACCTCACGCCACCGTGCGGCCCGAAGAAGATGGGCTGCTGAACATCGAGATTGGGAGAAACATGATTGGAACCAAGTGCTGTTTACAGACGAGTCCCGATTCCGTCTGGAGTGTGACACCCGACGTGTTTTAGTATGGAGGGAAAGGGGCACTCGAAATAACCCCACATTCGTTCGTGAAAGGTCACAATACAGACGAGCTGGTTTTATGGTATGGGGTGGAATCATCATAGGTGGACGTACGGACCTGTATATTATTCGGAATGGTACTTTGACGGCCCGAAGGTATGCAGACGAGATACTGAGACCTCATGTCTCCAATTGCTGCACCTTACGCTGCAGCAATTGGAGATTCCTTTGTTTTGCAGCATGATAATGCCAGACCGCATACCGCTCGTCTTGTGGAGAACATGCTTGAAGCTGAAACAATACAGCGTATGGAATGGTCAGCGTGCTCTGTTGACCTGAATCCAATCGAGCATGTTTGGGACATGCTCGGACGACGCATTGCTGCGAGAAAAAGGCCTCCTTTTACTCTCCGAGACTTGGGGATTGCACTTCTTGAGGAGTGGTACAGTAGTCCCCAAAGTCTTATCGATAGCATCATCGCATCCATGGAAAACAGGTGTGCAGCAGTCTTAGCTGTTCGAGGAGACCACACGCCCTATTAAAAATCTTGCATCATTTCTAAACAATACTTTTTTTTATCGTTTACAAGTAACCAAATTGCTGCCCTAAATCATCTTTTCAATATTTTTCCATATTTTCAAAGAATTAAAGCTTAATTACAAATTTTTTTACGTCTTTTTTTCTGTATTGCGCATTGATACGCGTGTACTATCCATTTTATGCCAATACGTGGCTGTCTCGCACGGTTTTCTTAACTTCTTTGCTTGCTCCCCTAATTTTTTTGAGCAGTGTATATATATATATATATATATATATATATATAATCGTAGCGGATATTTTTATAGACAAAATAATTGAGCAGAAAATAGTCAAATTAAATCTGATAGAACATACTAAAGAATATAGTACAGTTTGAGGAACTTTTCTTTTAATGTATTTTAATATTATTTTGGATAATGTCCAATCGTCTGCCGCATTAGCAAGAAAACAAAAAAAATAATTTTTGTCTATTTCATTGTTATGCTTGTAACGCAAAATTAGTTTAAAGTATCACAAAAAGAAACGAAACCACGTTATCAGCATTTAATAAATTAAATTTTAAAAATTAATCTTTGAAAATTCACCAAAAATCAGAAAATGGAGGTAAAGATTCGAAAAAGATTTCATTTTAAAGGAATTTTTATGATCTTTCTCTTGATATAAATTTTATAAACCTCAGATTATTATTTTAAATGCAAACGTAAAAAAAGTTACAAAAACAGCTTAAAAATGCGGACAGCCGCTAATGTTTACATCCGGTAGTTGCAGCCGTTGCCATTCGGAGTGTAGAAATATCGACGATTTTTGTGCCGCATACCTACGCGTTTTATATATATAATATATATATTTAGATAGAGATATAAAAAAATTTATAAATATTATAATTTTCATATTATTGATGTGTATAACATTTCACATGCTTTATTTTATATGTTATTTATACTGTGTTTAGTTTTTAAATTGATTTTGGTTAACAATTATTCTACAATTTGACATTTTTACTTTACAGCTTTTAGTGGCACAGTTTGCAAAATGTTTTTGTGTATTACTGCCGAAAGAAATTGTTTTAAAGTTTTTTATGAATCTTAATGTACAATTGATAAGTAATTAACTGGTATTAACTATTATTAATACACTTTCAAAATTCATTAATTAACTTTTTCATTAAATTTTAGTTTAAAATTTAGTAATTAGTATTAACTTTATAAAGTTTATTAGTTTACCTAAATAAAGTTTTTTGTTTAAATGTTTTTGTGAGGGTTTGTCATTATTTATAGTGTTTATGACCTCAACATCCAATAAAATAGATGTGCTCCCCGTTATAATTTTTAAACAAAATGTTATTATTATATTGCTTGAGAAATGAACAAAATTTAGAGTTTGAATGTGGTATTTATATTATTTGTTTCATTTCTACAGTTTTAAATGATGTTAACGTGGGCCGTGGCGGCTTTGTTGTACAGCGCGCTGGTTTTCGATGCTGAGGTGCTCAGATCGAATACTGGCGAAGCGCCGCTAAAATGCCTCTGTTTGTGTCGTCCCTTCATAGGGGGGCAAAGCTGGTCTGCCTATATGCCGCCCACATAATAAAATGGTCAGCAAAACTGCGGGGAATTATAGGCGACTGTCTTCGCGACAAGTGCCTCTGCATCGAAAAAAAATTATGTTAATTAATTTCTTATATTTACAGTAATTTATGTTTTCGTATCGTTTCACATAACTATTTTTCCTTACGTTAATAGAAGTTCAGTTAAAATCGGAAAATTGTAGACAACTTTTAAGAAAGTTGGGTTTTTACGCTTTTTCAAACTGTGAATTTGAAGATTTCGATTATGTCTTTAGTCTTCACATAGTTTTTAACAATAATATGATCCATAACAAAAAGTCGATGCTATTATTTTTTTCTCATTTTATTTATATTATATTTATTTTTATCATTGTATAACTTTTGAATACTACTGAAATATCAATTTTACTGTTATTCAATTAAAAAAAATCATATTATTTCCTTTTTTAAGGACCGTCCGGCAGTCAATGCGCTGAGGAGGGCCCTAACTGAATTCAATTCGTGCATTGTTATAATGTGTTTATTTTTTCAATAATTTTTTGCTTTGGTAACTCACTTTTTTTTTCTTTGCAGATTCAACTACCATTGCCGATGTTTGGTTCTATTTTCATTTTCTGTATTTTTGAATTTAATCTCAGTTTCATTTCAGGGTGTTTCATTTTATTTGCTTTCATTTTGTGCTTAATGTTTTACTAATGTTTTGTCCTTAGCATTTTTCTTTGAATATACCACAGCCTCCGAGAAATAAAAAGTCTTCGGACACAAAAGCGACAGAACAGAGAACGAGATCGAAGTAGGAGAGAAGCTGAATCTACCCCAGAAAGAGAAGCAAGACAGGAAGCAAACAGACAACGAGAGCAAAGAAAAAGAGAAATCAAATGTACTCCTGAAAGAGAAGCAAGACAGGAAGAAAACAGGCAACGAGAGCAAAGAAGAAGAGAAATCGAATGTACTCCGGAAAGACAAGCAAGACTACAGCAGGTTAGAACTACAATAAGTGCTGCTCGAAGGCGCATGTACACTAATTTTGAAAATGCAGTTTTTCACTACGACCCATCGGCATATTACGTATCTGATCCTTCGTGTAACATTGGATTCATGTCTGAAACTTGCCAACATTGTGGAGCAAAGTGGAAAGGTGAAGTCACAGGTATGTGCTGCAGCGGGGGAGGTTCAACTGCCACAATTGATGGATCCACCTGAGCCCCTATGTTCTTTACTCAGCGGCACTTCTTAAGAAGCTAAACATTTCCTTTCTAATATAAGAAGCTACAATTCCTGTTTCCAGATGACCTATTTTGGCACAACGAAAGAAATTAGAGAGCCCGGGTACATGCCTACATTTAAGGTACAGGGTCAAGTTTATCACCGCATCGGCAGTCTGCAGCCTCTACCGAAGGAAGAGCCTAAATTTTTGCAAATTTACTTTGTCGGAGACACTACACAACAAGCAGAGCATCGCTGTAAAAACAAGCCACAAACCAGACGAGTACAAGAGGCGGTACACTTCACCACAGAATTTTTAAATACGTTGGAGCCATCTGGAGTACCCTCTCACATATTACAGCTGAAGATTGGTGCACCAATTATGCTGCTGAGAAATCTGCATCCACCTTCACTCTGCAATGAACAAGACTTGCTGTAAAGAATCTGATGCCGAATGTGATTGAAGTCACCATTATGACAGGACACTCTGCAGGCGAAGTCGTATTTATTCCCAGGATACCAATCATCCCTTCCGATATACCATTTCAATTTAAAAGACTTCGGTTCCCTGTCCGCTTAAGTTTCGCCATGAGCATTAACAAGGCACAAGGGCTAAAAGTAGTTGGACTCGATCTTCTCAAACCCTGTTTCTCTCATGGTCAACTTTATGTGGGTTGTTCTAGAGTTGGAAAAGCCGAAAATCTCTACATCCTAGCTCCAAATCGAAGAACAAAAAATGTAGCATATCCCGAGGCTCTCTAAACTGATATTTCAAGAAAGAAAAATGAAATCAGACTCAAGTGAATTTTATCAACGCTATACAGACTTTAATATAGCATTCAAGCCAACAACATGAATGGACAAGCCACAGATCAAGAAGCGTTAATTTAATTTATATCAGCGTTTTGTAAGACACAAATAAGAGGAGCTTTTGTTTTTTCTCACTTTCAACTTTTGTTAGTGTATTTAGGCCTTTAATGTATAATAATGTTTAATTTCTATTTGTATAATTAAATTTTTTTCCCACTGTCAATACTTTTTTTTCTGTTCAAATTAATGAATATAATGTTTTTTTGCAGGGACTGATTTTTTGTTGACATGAAAAATGATTCAGATGTTATAAAAATTGATTGCTTTTTACATTATTTTCAACTCATAAATGGTTTAAATGTATATATAAAAAAGCTTTCAACTTTTGTTAGTGTATTTAGGCCGGTAGTGTATAATAATGTTTAATTTCTATTTGTATAATTAAATTTTTTTCCCACTGTCTGAATATTTTTTTTCTGTTCAAATTAATGGAGATAATGTTAATGTTTTTTTACAGGGACTAATTTTTTTTATTTGAAAAATGATTGATATTATAAAAATTGATTGCTTTTTACATTATTTACAACTCATAAATGATTAAGGATATATAAATGATTACTGATAATAAAATTTAAGGAAGCATATCCCTACTGGGGAATCATCGCCTTGCAAATATCGCGAAAGGAGGATAAGGCGCCTTTGCTGTACGCCTAGCGTGGTGTGGAAAACAGCAGTACCGTCATAAAACGCCAGTTAGTGGCCACGTTTGCAGTTTAGTCATCTTTGGCTATACTGTGTTTCCTTTTCTTTAATTTTTCCCTTTTCATTTTAATCTCAGTTTTAAGGCAAACTTTTTCAGTCATTTATTTTGTTTTGTATTTCTATAATTTCAAAACATGCTTTTAATAATTTATTTTTTTTCTTGAATTATTTACATTTTACTTAAATTCAATTCAAGCAATACTTTGTTTGGTTTTTTATTATACTGTGTTTAATTTATAAATTTATTTTGGTTAACAAAATTGAAATTTTTACTTTTCAGCTTTTGGTGGTAAAAGGCTGAATCTACCTAAATTCTGAGATGTGTATAACATTTCACATGCTTTTTTTTCTATGTTATTCATACTGTGTTTAGTTTTTTAATTGATTTTTGTTAACAAACATTCAACAATTTGACATTTTTTCAGCCTTTATGACATGAAGAAATCAGGTAGAGGAGGCTTCTGCAAAACGTGGCCGCTGATGGTTGTTTTGTGACAACTGACTGAAGTGGCGTCATAAAACGACAGTGAGTGGCCACGTTTGCAGTTTTGGCATCTTTCGCTATACTGTGTTTCCTTTTCTTTAATTTTGCCCTTTTCATTTTAATCTCAGTTTTCAGGTAAACTTCAGGTAAAAATATTAAAATATAGTAAAAGAAATGTTCCTCAAACAGTGCTATATTAACTGTACTATATTCTTTTGTATGTTCTATTAGATTTAATTTCAATATTTTCTTCTACATTATTTTGTATATTAAAATATTTGTTACGATTTTTTATAAATATATATATTTTTAGTTTTTTTGGCATTAATTGAATGCATTGAC
Source organism: Dolomedes plantarius (assembly GCA_907164885.2). Taxonomy (NCBI): domain Eukaryota; kingdom Metazoa; phylum Arthropoda; class Arachnida; order Araneae; family Dolomedidae; genus Dolomedes; species Dolomedes plantarius. The sequence continues at coordinate 71,298,722 of OU015495.1, forward strand.
CGTTGTATGTATGCAATTTTAATGTACTCCGTAGCGAAGCACGGGTATTCAGCTAGTAGTTATAATAAAAGTTACTAGCAATATTTGATTTACAGTCATATTTATAAAAACTAGAAAAAAAATCGATAAAAATAGGTCATTTTATGAAAAATTTTATCAAAAAAAATTATTTATTGAAAATTTTTTAAGTTGTTTTAAAATAGTATAATGAATTTATTAGTAAGATTTATTTTAGCATATATAAATAATCATTTTTTGAAGTTTTATGAAAATTCAAGAAAAATTATGATGCATGGAACATTTTGAACTTACCGAAACGACATGAAAACTTGTTTTGAGAAAATAGCATTTAAAGTTTTAATTTGACTAACATTTCCATTGTGTACGTTTGAAAAAAATACTTATAACTCGGTTAATAATGATCGGATCAACATACATTTTTTAAAAATTTAAAGCTGATGAATTGCAGAATCGTTTTCTGAAAGAAAAAAAATCGTTTTGGGGACATATTCTTGTCAATCTGAAGGTCCATTGTCGCCTTAACAAAATATTTTCCATTTTTGTACAACAGATTACATTACGAAATTACATGGTCAAAATTGTAGTTATCCAGTGAGAGTAATATTTAGGCTGGACTTTGACTTACCACAAGCTACGTATTTGATGAGCATAAACCCAAGGAATACTTGAAGCAAACTGCATGTCGTAAAATCCCAAAGTCTCATGGTGCGAATCTGTAAAACAATTTTAGTAATTTTTATTTTAATTCACTATTTATTTTTAACAATTAATAAATATAACATTTCGATTTAAAAAGTGAAATTACTGCTTTTCCTAAAGAGTGCACAATATATACTGAAGTGAGAGAATGAATATTTCATTTTTCACTTCATAATTTCACTTACATGTTGTAAGCATACAAAAATGGGAAATACTTCTATACATTGTTCTTAAAAGGAAGCACGGCTTAAAAGTACGAAAAGTCTCTAGATAAATAACCTAAATTCCTAATTTCCTAATTCAACCTAATTTCCTAATGTGTTTGCAATCCATGCACAATTTTACAATGTTACTACATTTTTATCACAACGAGTTGACTTTTATTGAATAACTAGCTAAAGGAGTCTGAATTTCCCCTATTAACGTGTAACATATAGTCTCAAAGTATCAAATTGTATTCAGTGTTTTCACGTAATTATGAATGTACATAAAGAGTGTGTCTGCAGTATCATGTGCATTTCTTACTGTATTTCTTAGATGCTACAATACTTGAATCCAAACGCAAAGTTTGATTTTAGATTTGATTACGAAGTCAAGTATTTGCAGTCGCTTGTAAAAATCAGATGTCAAACCAGAATGTATATATTATTTCTAAAAGGGTTTTTTTTAATTTGGAGAACTATTTTGAGAGAAATGCTGAACGTCTAAATATGTAGAATTTTTAACTTTTTTCCAATCATCTGAAGTTTACTTTTGATCCTTGATATGAGTTTGTCTTTTTCAAAAAAAAATTAAATATTACCATAAATTTCGGCAGTTTTCTATTATATTATTTAACAACAATAATATTCTATTAAAGAAGTCAATCTGAAAAAAAAATCTGAAAAAAAAATCTCTTCTTACGAAACTACCGCGGGTTATTAACGTAAGATTACTTATCGTTGCTTACCTCTTTTGTATGTATATATGTATGTGTTATTTATATATATATATATATATATATATGTCATAACATAACTGAACAGTCAAAATATAGTTGAGAAGTACGGGAAAAGGGGGCTTAAAATAATAAGAATCTAACATTTCATTTACAAAGCGCGCGTATTTTGCTGTGGGGAAAATCATCTTTTAGAAGCGACTTGAGCGCAAAGCGAATAATTCTAGGCGAGAGGATTTATTTGTAGAAGTGTAAAGGTTGGGCGCGAAGTCAAAATTACAAGATCAGCAATATTAAAGTCCAGATGACCAAAAGTTGAGATCTGCACATGCGCGTACAGCAGGCGCTCGGAGGGAATTGGGTTTTTCGCGCCAGATTGGAGGAAAATCTTGTTGACCACGGAAGCTCGCGGCTGCGTGCCGAATAAGTTATCAAAATGGCGAAGCGCGGTAATCAACCTGGAGAGTGGTCAACTTATGAAGTTCAATAAAGCTAGATTTATCACGAATTGGATTACTTCCTTAATGGCCTCGCCACTCGCCCATTTATTTTAATATACGTATTGACTGCATCAACTCGAAATTATACCGGAGCAAAACACGCCGCCTGTCAGTAGTCGGCAGTGATGAAATCTACAACAGGGGACTATGAACAAACCCAATGGAATAGCGCACAGGCGCGAAAAATTTTTTTAAAGAGTGTAACATTTAGATAAAGTGATTTAATTAAAAATACGAAAAAATCAACGATGGAAACGACAAATAACGAAAAGAACTTAAAAGTACAGCGCTTACACATGGATGATAGTTATGTGGAACAAACTTTGGCCCAAGACGAAACGAAGAGTGGCGAAACAGAAACAAAACACGAAGAAGATGACCAACAAGACGATGAAAAAAATCAAAAAAATTCCGAATGCAGAAGTACAGTGGCGGAAGTAAGATACAAGAATACGAAAGAGTTGTTGCTTCCGAAATTTGACAACAGAACCATAAAGTCATTGTCCCTTGGCTAGAATTATTTGAAGATAAATGTCGTACGTTTGGACTAGACCAGGGGTGTCAAACTCAAAGGCTACCTTGGGCCAAACAAACAAGGTTTAACTATAGGTGGGCCGCAAAAAAAATCAATATTAATAGAAACGTAGGTTTATTTACCTAATTACAGTATATTCAACATAAATATATGCATTTTGTTTAATAATAGCAAAAAAGAGTATCATTAAAAAAACATTTAGTGAATTCTTCCTATCTTATTATAATTCTGCGTCGGTTATTTTATTATATATTATTGTGTGCCAATATATTGGCCGGGCCGCAAAAATATTCGTCGCGGGGCGCATGCGGCCAGCGTGACGCGAGTTTGACACCCCTGGACTAGACGATACATGGAAAAAGGAAAATATATTGAATTATGTTGAGAATGACGTCCAAGAAACAATCATAGCCACTCAGTTTATAGAGTATATAGCTCACTTCTACCCAGACTTGGGTGTATATAATTTGAAGTGGCACTCTGTTTGAATTTTATACAAACACAGTTTATACATGAAACAATGTTTATTGAATTCGTTGTACATATATAATTGGCTTTTGCAGCCATAAGCATACGTACTACTTGTACGGAATATATATATTATCATTCAATAGAAATACACATTTCAATACTCACAAACCAGCAGTACTGCCACGTAAACTTTGGGCCTGCTAAGCACTAGCGCAGGATAACACCTTTTCAACCTTAACAACTTGCATGGTATTTATACTAAGCGCGTATGTCGAAATTAGCATATCCCAAGCAGCTTCTTTAATTCATTCACTCAAAAGTTCGATTCTTGTGAATCGAATCTTGTGTATACCTTACAAGTTATACAAAGAAGATTTTGAAGACATCAAAAAGAATTTGATATCAATTTATTCGAAAAGTAGGGAACAAATGGTCAATGAATACAGACATTTGAAGCTAGAAAAAAACAACGATTTATTTGCATATTATAAAGCGAAGATAGAATTGGGAAAATCCCTAAATTATGCCGATCAAGAAATTATAGAAACTTTAACTTTGGACTCAACCCCTCAAATGCGGACTTTACTTTCCTTGCAAGATATAAAGACACCATACCAATGGCTGACAATAGCAAAGAAAATTCATCTACCAAATTCAACGACGGAAATATGTGTGCAGAGAGGTGGAAACTCGAATTCATCGACAAGACGACAACAATTTTATTCTCAGCCAACAGATGATCGACGGCGATGGAGAAATTACAATGACTCCAATTTTAGTGGCATAGAGGATTATCATCAAAGGAGATGTTAAAATCGTGATCAACACGACAGATTCAGGACATTCAACCAACAACATCAGAACTCGAACAATTATCAAAACAGCTACCGACGAGAGAATTCCACAGATAACCGAAGATGACTGATAATCGAAGCTCGGGTGAGTGACAAAAATTTTCCATGTCTTTTAGATAGTGGTTCGACGGTAACTATTTTAAGTTCAAAATTGCTAAAATTAGTGAAAAAATTTAATGAAAAAGAAAGTAATAGTGTATTAATAAAGCAGACTGTTGGTAATGTAATTGTGCAGAATTTAATAGACTGTGCAGTAAAAATAGGAAGTGTTAAATGAAAAATTGAAATTCTGATAGTTGATAGTGAGTTACCATATTTATTATTGAGTTTACAACATATTCAGTTATTTAGATTAGATGTTAATTTTAGAAATTTAAGTGTGTATCAATTTGGTTATGAGATAAAGTTGTATGATGATTATAAATTTTTAAATCCTATTGCTTTTCATGTTGAAAATAAGAACTTTAAAAATTATGATGAAAATTTGCATTATGAAAATAAGTATTATGCTGATAATTGTATGTATAAATTAAGAAGGGTCAATAAGAATGTGTATAAAAGTAGTCATTTTTATGGTACTAAGAATTCTTATAATGTAAAAAAATTTTCTAGAAGAAGTAATTTTGAAAAGAGAAAAAATTTTAGACATAATCACTCTCTTGAGCTTAATCCTGGAAATGTAAAAAAGAGAAATTGTGTAAACCAAGGTATTGAAACTGTTTTAGTTAATAAATGTGACACACCGATTTATGGCCAAAACAAGAGTATGAACAAATCCAATGTAAAATTTGAAAATTTTCAAAGTGTAAAAAATAATGATTGTGATGTTCTAAATTATAAGGAGATATCAGGTATCCCCGATGATACGCCGAACACTCTATTTAAAGAGCCCGGTGATGTTTTGGACTCAAAGCCACCAGAACAAATACCTGAGGACTGGACCTAATTAGACAAAATTTTTAAAAATTTCGAACACATATTTTCTAAAAACAAATACGATGTTGGCAAGATTAGATTAGAACCCCAAAAAATTGTTTTAACGTCAGAATTACCAGTATCGCAGAGGCCATATCGTGCATCTCAAGTAGAGAATGCTGAAATTTAACGACAAATAGATGAACTTTTAAAGGCAGGATTTATAAAACCATCAAGTTCTCCATTTAGCGCACATGAAAAAAAATGAGGGAAAAACTAGATTATGTATCAATTACAGGAAATTAAATGTTATAACGAAAACAGATTCTGAACCTATTCCACGAATTGATGACCTTTTAGACCAATTAGCTCATGCAAATTATTTCACCACTTTAGATTTGACCTCAGGCTATTGGCATATTGAAATACATGAACGTGACACTGAAAAACTAGCATTTACGACGAATTTTGGACTGTACGAGTGGAAACGATTACCATTTGGGTGGAAAAATGCACCTAGTGTCTTCCAAAGAGCAATACGACAAATTCTAAATAAACACCAAATAAATTTTGCCGTTAACTACTTCGATGATATAATAATTTTCTCAAACACTTTTCCTGTACACATAGGACATTTAGAAAAAATTTTCAAATTTGTCAGCAGGAAAACATTAAGTTAAATAAAGCTAAATGCCAATTTGCACAACAAGAAATCAAATTCTTAGGTTATGAGATAACACAAGGAAAATACTCCCCACATAATACAAACATTGAAACTATTAGAAAATTATTACCGCCAAGAAATGTAAAAGAATTGCAAAGATTTTTAGGCTCAATAAATGTTTACCAAACATTTATACAAGACTATGCAAAATTAAGACTCCCCCTAAGCAAATTGTTAATAAAGGATGTAAAATGGGATTGGTTCCAAGAATGTCAAAATTCATATCAGAAATAAAAAGATGACCTCATTTCAAAACCAATTTTAACATTATTTAACCCAGATTATCCATACCACCTTTTTGTAGACGCGAGTCAAGAAGCAGTTGGTGCTGTCTTAAAACAAAAACATCCTGATGGTCAACTACACCCAATAGCTTTTTATTCCAGACAATTAAAGAAACATGAAAAAAGCTACGCTATCACTGAACTTGAATATTTGGCTATAGTTGACTCTATTGATAAATACCATTGTTACTTGCATGGAAAAAAATTCCCAATTCATTCGGATCATTGAGCCTTGCAATGGCTCAAAAATGTAAAAAATTTAACGGGACGACTGTTTAGATGGTCTTTAAAACTCTCCATGTATGATTATGAGATAATACACATAAAAGGTAAATATAATTATGAAGCTGATATGCTCTCAAGAAATCCTATAAGCCACTTTGTATCCCAATATTGTTATTTTTTAAGCACAGATGAAATTATTCAAGGACAATTAAATGATAATGTAAACAATATAAAGTACAAAAAATATAATGGAGTTTTAACAGTGAAAAAGAAAAATCTAGTCAAAATTGTAGTTCCGCCATCAAGACTAAAATTATTAACTTCTGCACATGAAAAATTTGGACATCCGGGTGTGAAAAAAATGTTACAATTAATTTCCCCTATTTACTATTGGCAAGATATAATAATAGATATTTGCAAATTTTGTTCGTTGTTGTGAAACATGTCAGAAAAACAAAAAATCAACTCAGAAAAAATATGGTATGATGGAGCAGGTGCCAGTTGCCCATGAACCGTTTGACCTAATTTCAGTCGATACCATTCGAGGTTTTAATTACTATAACTCGACAAAAAAATATCTTCATCTGGTGATTGATCATACGACAAGATATATTTGGACTTTTCCTTCTAAAAGTGTGACAAGTGAGACATATACTAACTGCTTAAAGCAAATTTTCACAATTAAAGTTCCCAAACAAATATTAAATGACAGAAATGCTGCATTTACTTCCTCAAGGTTTAAAAAATTCCTAAAACACCACAATACACAACAATTACTCACATCAGCCCATAGGCCTCAGTGTAACAGTAAAAATGAAAGATGTAATCAAATTATTGAGTCAAAATTAAGATGTAAAATAAATACTTCTTCGAAAAAAATTCCATGGACCAAAATTTTAGAGCAAGTAACATCTGAATATAATAACCAACCCCATAGTGTAACTGGATTCGCCCCGAATTACCTTTTATTTGGACATTTACCATATGGCTCACCATTGCCTTAAACAACTTCATTAAATTATCTTACTTAGTGACTTAGTGATGTACGAAGAATTTAAATACCCAAATTCAAGAAAATTAGATCCACCTTATTCAGGCCCTTATAAAATTTTAAGCCAACTTTCTAATGTTAATTTCGAAATTGATAAACCAAACCAATACACTGGGAAAAAGAGTGAAATTGTGCACTTAACCAGATTAGGGCATTTTCATCCACATAATGAGTTTAAATTTAAATAATTTTGTTTCAGGCACAATTTTCTTGGGGAAGGGGGGGGGGGGAAATTAAGAGAATATTTTGGTACGAATTACAAGTAAAAAATTGAAATTATAAAATTATGAATGTTAATGAGTAAAATAAATAATACAACTGGAATTGATGATATTGTGAAATTAAACTAGAATATGATTTGTATTGAATTTATTGGGTTGTAACCATTGTGAGTTTGAATTGAAATTTAGTAACTAATGAAAGAACTTTGGCTAAACCTAATTTTTGGATTATTTTGAAATGTTTTGTTACCATTTTTGCAATGTTTTGTTTGTATAATGTGCTGAACTGCGTTTACATTTTCCCGAATATGACCAAACTTCCTATCTCAGAGATCCATTTCTTAATTAATTTTACATGTTGGGTGCCTAACACCTTTTTTGAAACTTTGTGTGTTGTCTTAATTTAAATTTAATAAAATATAAAATAAAAAAAAGCTATCTTGGTTAAACTTTCAACTAGAGATCTATTGTATGTGATGTTTTGGATCTTCTGAGCCAACAACCGAATGTGACAACAAAGATTTTGTTACTTAAGCCATTGTTGTGGTTAAGACTGTGGGAAAATTTTGAACCTGCTCTCCTCTGACCCAACTATGCACAACTAATCAGAAAGTATAATGTGTTAACATAATGAATCTATCATTGTGGAATATTAAGGTGAATGAAGTGTAAATTATAAAATGTTTTGATAAATTTGAATTGTGATAAATTTGAATCACAGTTTTTGTGTTATAAAAAATATTGTGAACTATAAATAATATGTATAATATTTTGAATTTCATATGTAATATAAGTCGAAGGTATAAAAGAGCTCTAAATGAAAATAAGTTATAGTTGAATTGATGTAAACGATTTTGTGATATTCAGTAAATAGAGGTAAATGAGAAAATCCTATGGGTAATTGATAAAAATTTCTCTTTCTTTGTCAATTATTAATATGTTGTGTCTCTGAGTATTTTTTTTTTACAGGGACAACTATGTCAAGGATGCCTCCAAACACGTCGGTCGACCGCGCCAGTTTATTTTTTTTATAATTCTAATTGTTCTTTTTCATGTATGTCTATTTTCACATCCCACCATAATTTATGTAATAAGCCTAAATATATCTGTAACTGATTTAAACTGGAACTGTTTAAAACTGTGACAGTGAGTGGACAGATTGAAGTAAAATGAAGGTGGTAAAGAGGTAAAACAAAATTAGTTCAAAGGTTATTAAAGAGAGGTATAGTGGTTTTTACATGTGTACATTGCAATAAGACGTTGTGTATGTTCTGACAGTATTAACAAATTGAAAGTTAAATAACTTCATTTTTTATCAACTCACTTGACATGCAGATAACCCGGAAAATGTTACTTTGTTGGAATTCTTGACTCTTGTGTCTCTCCCACTTGAGCATTGGAGGTGGGAAACCGAAAGACTGAAACAGTTCTGTAAACTGGAGCAACGTTGAACAGATGAAGCCCACGATGTCGAGGTTTTCAGTTCAGCTACCGTAAATGATGGATCGATTTCTGCCACGTGGAGACCGGTTTCTTATCGGTACGTTGTTTACTGGAACTGCATCAAACTCGCAGATAAAACTGGAATCACACACCAAGCACGAAACGCAGGGGGTAATTTGCAAGAAGACACTGTATCATTTGAACTTGAAAAAATTTAGACTGTGTACCCTTTAGCACTGTAGATGACGAATAGCAGAATCACGCATACTGAAGTGAAAGAAATTGGCACAGACAAGATCTTCTCGAGAAACACTTGTTTATTATTTTCCTTATAAAATTTCCATTCTACACCTTCAGCCAGCCAGTATCACAAAAAATAATGTCCGAATATAAAAATTTGGGGAGACACGCTCCAAAATTCCAATCCCTATCCATGTCGCTAACAATCGAACTCCCTTCTTTTATGGAGGGGAAGCAAACCTTTTGTACCCAAAACCTGTTCACACAAGCCTAGGTTAAAGTGCTTACTCTGATAAAGAGATCCCATCTCCTTTTAGAATAAACAACAAAATAATGTATGTAGAAAGGGGATAAATATTTAATAATAGCTGTATCAAAGGACTAAATTAGCAGAGAAATTAAACTGCGATTATATTGTTATTATCTTTAGGAAACATCGGCGTATGAATACATGTAAGCTATTGCACACGTGGGAAGTAGTTATTTTTGCAGTTAAGTTGAGAAATCGAATCGCGATGCGAAATTCGAATGAGGTAATCGATTCTATTATTGGAAAATGTAAACATATTTAGCTATTGTAGATATTAACAGTATAATCGCTTTAAGCATACAATATGTATCTGGAAAATAGTTATTTTAAATTAATATTAATACAGCTAGCAATTAATCGTTTAGATGATATTAATTAAGTTAAGTTAATAGCGGTTATCATTAAGTCTTTAAATTCTTGAGTAATAAATTTTACATAGTGGCATTATGCCACATACCTCTCCCCTACAGAAAAGAAAAGAAAAAGGAGATGGATCTTTACAAAGTAGCCAGGATTTCTGACTGATCAGAGCAGATACACACCTTCAACAATTTTAAAACATTTTTACAAAATCTATTATAAAACACATTTAAAAACTGTTCTAACACACATTTAAGCGCTGACTGGCATGAAGAATTTTTTACAGGTTTAAATACCTTGACTTAATATTTTTTACATGATGCTAACTATAAAATTACATGATTCAATACAATTAAAATATTTGTGATTTACTGTGCTAACAGTTTGACATTGAATACACTTTCAAATTTGTTTTATCCAATAGTGATAATCTCCTGAATATTTTTTATGTGAAGTTATCTAATCTATTCTCTTGGGAAACAATTAAAGTTGGATAAGAATCAATCAATCAATGTTAATTATACCAATTGTGAAATATCAATACATCATTATAACAAAATTTTGACACTTAAACACATTTCAACCTTGATTTGTTACTTAATTACACCATTTGAAATTCTGAGCAAACATGTGGTGTGGCGAAAGGATGTATACATCATTTTGCATTATTTGTCACTCTTGAAATTTCGCACACACCTAAAAAATTTTTTATTTTGATTCATTTTACTTTGTATTTAATTGTGATTTAGCTCAGATTTTTTCTTTTCAAAAAATTATTTGTTTTAACACATTGCTAAATTTTCATTTTAATTCTGCCATTATCAAATTATACAAATGCTAGTTTCAACACATGAACATAAATTGCCATACAATTGAGTACGAGAACTCCAATATAACTGCAGCGTCTCCATGAGTCCTAATTACAGTGGCAAATTTGCTAACGCAAAAACTTTCAAATTTGAAGTTGCATGTAATTACAGGATGCTATACGCATAACTCGATGACTGAACAGTAATATTCATAAAATAGTACCTAACTCATTGAAGATTTTTTTTTTTTTGAAAAAACACATTACACACATTAATAAAATAATTGGGTATTGTAAAAACTATGATAGTTGTAGATAAAAAATTTTTTGTTATTCTGAACATATAAATATAAATCATATTGAATTAAAATTTCCCCTGATTAATTTCGGACCAGCCAGCAAAATAATCAGCACATATGCATTGATACGTCTATCAGTTCATATGAAAAGGAATGGCAACAGAGATGATTACATAGATTGTTGATGAAACATGTGTAAAATAGTTTTCACAAAAAGGAAGCAATAATGAACATTTTGGTAGCATGGTTTGTACAAAATTTGAAGAAAAATTTCCATTTTTACAATATGGCCCTAGGTAACATTGAGAGAAGGTTGCAGAAAAAGTTTACTAACATGTAGTTTAATTTGTTTTTGGTCTTCGCCATCAATTTTCCTAATAATGTAGTTGTTATTACGCAGTTTTCTTGTGATTGTGTACGGTCCATTATATTTTGGGTGTAGAACATTAGGATCCGTAAAAGATTTTACGTATACAACATCATTTATATTAAAAGTAGGAATATTTCTGCCCTTGATGTGTTGGGATTGGCTATTAAAGTAATTTGTCTCATTTTGTTTGACAAGTTTTCTAGTTGAAATGATGTGTTGGTTTTGTTTTTTAATGTATTCTGAATATTGTTCTGAAACTTGAGGTTCATCATAGATATGTAAAGGTAAATTTAATTCCCTGCCGAAAAATAGTTGTGCAGGACTAAACTTTGTCACAGAGTGTTTGGCACAGTTGTAATGTAATTTAAAGAATAATAATCTATCAGACCATTCAAAAGTATTATCAGATAATGAAGCAATACTCTCTTTCATGGTGCGATGGACCCTTTCAACAACTCCATTGGATGGTGGGTAGTAAATGCTACTTTTTCTGTGGTCAATGTTTAAGTTTTTAAGAAAATTAGTGAATTCATGTGATGTAAAATTAGAAGCATTGTCTGAAAGTAAAATTTTTGGAATACCAAATCTTGAAAAGTATTGATTAAGTGCAGATATAATAGCTGATGACTTGGCACTATGTAAAGGAATGGCTTCGAGAAATCTTGAATAATGATCTATAATTGTTAGTATGTAATTCTTATTGTCATGGGAACGAGGAAGTTTACCAACAATATCTATGGCTATGAATTCCCCAGGAGCATAGTCATGCTTGGGAATCATTTTAGTTTTAGTTTTTGATGGTTTTGGCTTATTTTGTAGACACTTGTGACAATTATTGCAAAAGTTTTTTGTATCATTAAACATATTAGGCCAGTAATATTTGGATTTTAAAAAATCAAAAGTCTTATGAATTCCAAAGTGAGGAGCATGTGCAATTTTTAAGCAACTCAATTTTAAAGAACTTGGAATTAAAATTTTCTCTGTTATAGTATTATTAGATTTTATTTTTTTCATTACCAGATTAGTGCTGCTATCAATAAAGTAATTACCATAGTCGTTATTACTATCTTTAAGCTTTTGAATTATCTCACTAATAAATTTGTCCTGTTGTTGATGAGAGTTTAACAATTCTTTAGTGATATTCTGCTCTATAGGAAATATATTTAGGTTATGTACAGATAGTTGCTCATTAATTACACGAGAAAGGTAATCAGCTGGGTTGGTAAATCCTGGAATATGTTTAATAGTAAAATCAAATTGCTGAATGTAGAGAAGCCATCTTGACACAATGTCAGGTTGTTTGTCTAACTGCAGATGATGAGTGAGTGGTTTGGCATCTGTTAAAATTGTGAATTTTGTCCCATATAGATGCTCATGAAAAAATTTTATGGAAGAAAATATAGCAAAAAGTTCACGCCTAATAGATGGGTAACGTGACTCAGCTGGATTTAGCTGTTTAGAATAAAACTCGACTGGAAAAAATTTATCATTATGTTTTTGTAAAAGAATGCCAGATATAGCAATACGAGAAGCATCAGTAATTAAAAATAACTCTTTTCGAGAATCAATATTCTTTAAAGTGGGTTTGTTTAATATTATGTTCTGCACTTGATCAAAAGCTGTTTGACAATTCTTGTCCCAAATGAAAGGTGTATTTTTTTTAGTTAGTCTTACAATAGGATTAACAATTTCTGCATAATTGTGTATGAGATGTCTAAAGTAGTTTAGCATACCTAAATATGCTTGCACTTCTTTAACATTCTTAGGAATAGGGAAATTAGTTACTTTTTGAATATTGTCACTTGATGGTGAGAAACCATTTTTATCAATATTGAAACCTAAATAGGTTATTTGAGATTTGCATAATTGAAGTTTAGCTGGATCCAGAGTTAAATTAAATTCTTGTAGCCTATCAAATACTTTTTGAAGAAAAATTTTAAGTTCAGAAATAGAATTAGCAGCAATAATAATATCATCGAGGAAAAATTGAATATTTTCCCCCTTAATATCATTAAGGCATTTTGAAATTAAAGTGTGGAAATAAGATGTGCTATTTTTTGCACCAAAAGGAAGACGAGTAGGTTGGAAATTGCCAAATTCAGAACAGAAAGCTAATTTATGTTTGTCAGACTCTTTTAACTTAATTTGAAAAAATGCAGATTTAAGATCTAGCACACAATAATATTGTTTACCTAAAATGTTATGTAGAATTTCTGAAATTTTTGGAAGACAAATTTTGAAAGATTCAGTTATGCTGTTTAATAGTCTGTAGTCGACAACCATTCTAAATTTTAAATCTTTAACATTTTGACCCTGAAGTGGCTTTTTCTTTACGAAAATTATGGGAAAACTGTAGCTAGATGAAGAATGTTCAATTATCCCAGCTTCAAGCAATTTTGAAATTTCTTTACTAGCAAAATCTTTAGCAATTTTAGGAATTGGATATGGCTTGGTTTGTAAGGGAAAATCATGTAGGAGTTTAAAGTCAGGAATTACCTGGTCAGTAGACCCAAGTGTGGAGTAAGATTTAGAAAATGTTTTGTAGTTTGACATTAGAAGATTTAAAATATCTTTTCTATCATTAGGTTTTAAATGCTGTAGGTCAAAGTCAGATTCTTCCAGCTCTTGCTGCCTGAGATGTATTATTTCATTAAGACTTAAGTTGTTAATCTGAAGAATTTCAGAGTATTTTGGATCAACTTGCTGTTTTTGAGAAAAATTTTCAATGTTTCCTAATATGGTTTCTTTTCTGATAGTAATTTTATTAGAGGTGTTGTTCTCAATCAAGGTGTAAAAACAGTTATCATTATCAATAACATTAATGGAGTCAGACATTACATAATTTAATTTGTTTAATTTTGGAGTGAATATTATCTGAGATTGAGAAGAAAAATTATCAGGTGCTTTGAGCTTTACAATCCTGAACTGCTGAGCAGGTATAGAAATTTTGTATGAAGCTTTAATGTTGTTTACAGTGTGTTCATTGCTTTCAGGAGTAGAATCATTTTGATGAGAGTTTTGTTCAGGAAAGGTTTCTTGGAATGGAAAAATTAAGTTGTTGTGGATTAATTGCCTATTGACAGTATCAAGAACAAGTTTGTTTCTTTGTAAGAAGTCATATCCTAATATTATTTGGTAGTTAGAATTCCAAGGTTGCTTGGTGATGTAAAACAGATTGTTGAACCACTTATTGTTAATTTTAAATTTGATATTAGCTGCAGACATGTATGGTATAGTACTATTATTTAGAGTTTGAATGCGAACAAATCTAGATATGTATTCCACCTTGGTGTGAGCCTTGATTTTCTCAATCACTTGAAATGGAATCAGACTTAAATTTGCACCAGAATCTAATAAAGCTTGATATTCACTTTGTCCAAAACTTAACGTTATTAGAGGTAAGGCAGAATTGTTACTATTACATGAGGAAAGTCTTAATGTTGGAATATTTTGTGGGTTATTTTTTCTAGCATTATTTACCCTTTCTGAAGTTTTACTTTTCTTAGAATTTTGCTTATTGTTATTTGCTGGTGTCTCATTATTAGCTTTATTGGGGGAACTTACTTCGTTATACCAGCATTTTTTATCTTTTCTATAAGATCCCCTTATGAGTTTAAATTTTTGCCTGCTATTTCTACGATTACTATTTGAGTTGGCGGCATGCCTTCTGTAGGGATGACTAGGAATATGTGCTCTATTATTTGAATGCCTGTATTTTCTACCATTATTTCTGCGATTTTGATTATTGTAATTGTTACTGTTGAATCTATTAGCCTGATAATTACTTTCAGCTGTATTAGGATTTATATTTGTGGGAAAATACCAACAGTCAGTTGTACGATGAGGTTTTGCACAAATGTGGCAAGAAACATTGTCAGAGAAATTACTCGAAGAAGCAACATTGCTTTGCATCTGCATATTATTTTGTGCTTGCAATTCTTGTAACTGTTTGCTTAGTTCCAAAATTTTTTTGTTGGTTTCTAACTGGTTTTGCAATAGTGTATCAATTTCAGAATGCTGCACATGGGTGTTTACTATCTGTACTTCCTCATCTTGAAATGCTTTGTTAATGTTTTTAGCCATTGCAAGTACCTGATCAAAATCTTTTGGACCTAATTTTTTTACCTCAAATTTTATATCAGGTCTCAAAGCTTCAATGAATTTGTTTAGAGTCATATTTTCATATAGTTTTAGTGTGTTTGCATCACTAGAATTATTTACGCCAGTTAATTTTGTAGCAATTTTTCTAATAGACTCTGCCAAATCATCCAGACTTTGCCCTGGTTGCTGTTTAAGTTTCTCAAATTTTTCATTTAATTCACTAAATGATGACTGGTTCTTGAATTTGTTTTCTAAGATAGTTGCAAGTGAATTATAGTTATCAGCCTTAGATGCATTGGTATCATCAATTATGAAACTTAGAGCTCTGTCTGTTAGATTAAGTTTAAGAAAAACAAATTTTTTGGAATCAGACCAATTTTCCAATTTTGCAACTTCATCAAGTTGTTTTAGAAAGAAAGATATGTTGTCTGTACCAGTACCAGCAAATTTTGGCAAAATACTGGCTAATGATTGCTTGTTAGCCATATTAACCTACACTTGTATACACAATATTTCACACAATTATATCATACAATACACTATAAAAAACACAGAATATTAATACTTTTGCATATATATATAACACACTATATATCCATTTCAATTTATCTTAATGGTATGCACTATCAAATAAGAATTATATTTCACAATGTTTTATAAATTTTAAGTATGATCAATTATTTATATTTCATGCATTGATTGATTCTTATCAAAATAATTATTAACACTATCAGAACATTTCTAACCCTGATTCGAACCTAAATTACTTTAGTTTTTGAACACGGCACCAATGAAGTAAAATGAAGGTGGTAAAGAGGTAAAACAAAATTAGTTCAAAGGTTATTAAAGAGAGGTATAGTGGTTTTTACATGTGTACATTGCAATAAGACGTTGTGTATGTTCTGACAGTATTAACAAATTGAAAGTTAAATAACTTCATTTTTTATCAACTCACTTGACATGCAGATAACCCGGAAAATGTTACTTTGTTGGAATTCTTGACTCTTGTGTCTCTCCCACTTGAGCATTGGAGGTGGGAAACCGAAAGACTGAAACAGTTCTGTAAACTGGAGCAACGTTGAACAGATGAAGCCCACGATGTCGAGGTTTTCAGTTCAGCTACCGTAAATGATGGATCGATTTCTGCCACGTGGAGACCGGTTTCTTATCGGTACGTTGTTTACTGGAACTGCATCAAACTCGCAGATAAAACTGGAATCACACACCAAGCACGAAACGCAGGGGGTAATTTGCAAGAAGACACTGTATCATTTGAACTTGAAAAAATTTAGACTGTGTACCCTTTAGCACTGTAGATGACGAATAGCAGAATCACGCATACTGAAGTGAAAGAAATTGGCACAGACAAGATCTTCTCGAGAAACACTTGTTTATTATTTTCCTTATAAAATTTCCATTCTACACCTTCAGCCAGCCAGTATCACAAAAAATAATGTCCGAATATAAAAATTTGGGGAGACACGCTCCAAAATTCCAATCCCTATCCATGTCGCTAACAATCGAACTCCCTTCTTTTATGGAGGGGAAGCAAACCTTTTGTACCCAAAACCTGTTCACACAAGCCTAGGTTAAAGTGCTTACTCTGATAAAGAGATCCCATCTCCTTTTAGAATAAACAACAAAATAATGTCTGTAGAAAGGGGATAAATATTTAATAATAGCTGTATCAAAGGACTAAATTAGCAGAGAAATTAAACTGCGATTATATTGTTATTATCTTTAGGAAACATCGGCGTATGAATACATGTAAGCTATTGCACACGTGGGAAGTAGTTATTTTTGCAGTTAAGTTGAGAAATCGAATCGCGATGCGAAATTCGAATGAGGTAATCGATTCTATTATTGGAAAATGTAAACATATTTAGCTATTGTAGATATTAACAGTATAATCGCTTTAAGCATACAATATGTATCTGGAAAATAGTTATTTTAAATTAATATTAATACAGCTAGCAATTAATCGTTTAGATGATATTAATTAAGTTAAGTTAATAGCGGTTATCATTAAGTCTTTAAATTCTTGAGTAATAAATTTTACATAGTGGCATTATGCCACACAGATTGTATAACTGCAAAACTATTTTCCACTCAGGATCAGGGTAAGCATCTGGTAAGGTAGAGACTTACTTATATAGACTATAATAACCGTCCAAGTGACCAGTGAAATTTGCGAATAGTATTTTAATATGCTTGTGTGATATATTTTTGTATGTTAAGTGAGATTTTTCAGATAATACCTCTATGTTTCCTATTCTTTTTATTTACCAATGATTACATACATTTTTTTCAAGACTCAAGATCATTTCGATGTAAAATTGTTATGAATATGCACTGTACTTATACAAAACCACTGCTTCAGGTCATCCTGAATAGACAGAAGAATAATTTAAGGGTTTCAGGGGAAAAATTTAGGAATAATGCTGTTGGGTTTCTCTGGGTTGTTGTGTGGGAAGGTACCGCCCTGCACAGCAATTTTCAGTTGTGAGTAATTAAGTAACTTTAGTTGTTTTTTCTCTTCTGAGGACGTGCTGCAGAGAATTAGCTACTCTTTGTGTGCACGCCTTCAGAGGGACGGGGGGGGGAAGTTATCAAAACACAACTGAACTGTCAAAATATAGTTGAGAAGTACGGGAAAAGGGGGCTTAAAATAATAAGAATCTAACATTTCATTTACAAAGCGCGCGTATTTTGCTGTGGGGAAAATCATCTTTTAGAGGCGACTTGAGCGCAAAGCGAATAATTCTAGGCGAGAGGATTTATTTGTAGAAGTGTAAAGGTTGGGCGCGAAGTCAAAATTACAAGATCAGCAATATTAAGGTTCAGATGACCAAAAGTTGAGATCTGCACATGCGCGTACAGCAGGCTCTCGGAGGGAATTGGGGTTTTCGCGCCCGATTGGAGGAAAATCTTGTTGACCACGGAAGCTCGCGGATGCGTGCCTAATAAGTTATCAAAAAGGCGAAGCGCGGTAATCAACCCGGAGAGTGGTCAACTTATGAAGTTCAATAAAGCTGGATTTATCACGAATTGGATTACTTCCTTAATGGCCTCGCCACTCGCCCATTTATTTTAATATACGTATTGACTGCATCAACTCGAAATTACACCGGAGCAAAACACGCGCCTGTCATATATATATATATATATATATATATATATATATATATATATATATATGCCAAAATGTTGACACATTTTGGTACTTTTGTGTTTAACTGTTTACTGCTTGCCCAAGCGATACATACTGGGTTTGCCGCGCTGCCAAAATTATAACTCACGGCGACGGACGGTTTTAGCGTCTGAAATTTTGCCTTCTGGAGGACCGTTATGGAGGAACGTAATCCTACGTTAAAAGTCATTGCCCCCGCCGTCGAGATGTCTAACAAAATGCCATCACAGTTTTGCCAACACGATTTGCAGTCAAGTTGCGTCACTGAAACTAAACAAAAAAAAATTTCCGATGTTCAGTAAGCAGAAGAAACCGCACCTATGGAAGGAGTTTACGATAGAGGTTGAAAAACTTCTCATTACTAAGAAACCCGCTTGGCTGTTCAGTTTGAGTGCCCGTGACAATCAGTTAACCCTTCAGCGGGCGCGCCCGTGTACAAAGTGCAACATTTTCGTAATTTTGAATGGTTTTGTTTTTACAAGTAAGGTTTGAATGTTCTAAGCAGTTTCTACTTATAGCGATACCCTTTCTAATACAGGTCTGATTTTCTGACCCCTGTATTCCTTTCCATTCATTGTTAGTCGTTATTTAACCGCGGTAAACCAGCGATTACACTGTATTGCAATAAGACAAAATTATGAGTTGATGTAGTAGAACAAATGTGCAGCTATTACACGGTATTCCACATATCCCAAAGATGGACAATCTCATTGTTTTTTTAGGTTTTTGGACATAATAGGAATCGATTCGTAAGTTGTCCTTAGATGCATTAAACCAGACAGGTTTGAAATAAGGCGATTGTATCTGCATTCTTTGGCCTTTAATTATAAATATATCTCAATATTATCAACATTTTAAATCTTGTCATAAAACGCACAATTATTATTTTCAATTTGAAAATAAGAGAATTGAAGTTTATTACAAAAGGAATAATCAAGGATGAAAAAGACTTTGCACTTGTGCAACGCGCGCCTGCTGCTGTTCCCAAAAATTGGCGCGCCCGCTGAATGGTTAAAGTTGATAAATTGGATCCATAGACTGAAATGCTAACGTTCAATAAGTATTGAGCTTTGTAAGTTAGAACGGCATTTGTTATTCCGGAAAGGAAGGGAAATTTGCTCGATGTCGAGCAACGGGGGCCACTAGTTAAGTTGTCAAATTATCAAACGCTATTTTTTAAAGTAGGTAAGAATTTGTACTTACGTGCTAATCCTCTGCTACAGCGTTATTTTATTACATGAAATATATCGCTTTTGTATTTATTCAGAAAATTTCCTTTATACATGGAGTGGACGTGCGAAGTTAATGTTGACAATCAGCTTGTATCTCTGCATCATGGAAGCGAAAGGTCAAACTGGAAGCGATAGGAGTAAATTTAGATAGAGACTGAGAATAGATAAATCTTTGAGCAAGTGATGAGAGTCAAGCACAGCAGGTTTTTCCCAAAATAAGCCAAGCGTTGCGCAAAAATTTTAACATTTTAGTTTTTTTTAATTGTTTCAATTAGGATTTTTCCCCAGCTTGCATCAGTTGACATCGCAGATTTCAATTTTAATACTGAACTATAGGGGAACCTTTCCAATCACATTATCTGTACTCTCCCAGTCATTGTTTTCTGCAAAAGAGACTTTGGAATACTCGTTAAATGAATACAGGAGGTCATAATTTTTCGTTACATTTATACATATACAGTGGAATCTCGATCTATCGTTTTTCAAGGGACCGATTGAAATGGACAATAAATGCGGGAAAACGATAGATGCGGAAACATAACAAAGCAATATGATCGTTGGGACTGGATAAAATGAACGACACATACGGAAAAACGATGGATCCGAAAACGATCTATCGAGATTCCACTGTATATAAAAAAAAACGGATGTTGTTTTATTGGTAAAAATCTATAGAATGGACTGGGTATATTATAAATATGCCAAACAAATTTTCAGGGAAAAATGTGTCTAGCAAAATTTAACAGCTATCGAAAACGAAGAAGACAAACAAAGATTACACTGTTTGTTTGAGCTTGGTGAGATAGGATTTCAATACCCTCAAGAAGAAAATCAGGTGATGCATTTATTTTTAAAGATTAAAATATTGATACAATGGAGTAATCTTTAGTGAGAAGCCCTTGATCGTAATGCTTATTTTCCAAAATTGAGTTAAGGATATTTTCTTACTGTATTTTAATCAGTTAAAAACGAAAATTTTTGAAAAATGGCCTACTAATAAAAATTAATGTGGCATTTTTTCTAAAGGTAAATTCACCTTTATAGCTTCAAAAATTTATAAGATATAGTTTTTTGCCCTTTACGGAAAGAAAAAAGGCTCTGAAGGAGTTTGCTTGTTTTGATCCTACACCACTCAAATATCTGAACAGTATTAATTTTGTTTGTTAATTCCTGGGTTAATTTATAACTCCTTCCAAGATATCTTGTCTGCAATTCATGGCTTTAGTATTTACGCTTCCTTTACTCAGAATGTCCGTTAAATTTCTCTAGATTGTAAAGTCTATCATCGTCGATTACATATTTTCACACATTGCGCGATAACGTGGGTTTTACCAGTGCCCGTCTAAAATATTCATTTCGCCTTCCGTTATCCTTGTCACTTATCCTTCAGATATGATATAATTTATTTACAAATTTGCCACGCTCCCATCATCAGTGCATTCAAGCTATATCAGCCTCTGAATCCTGGAGTGATAAGAGATATTAAAACTGAATAATAATTTCTAGGAAGTTTCATTAGAATTCTGTGTGAAGGAAATCCCCGAGAAAAAAACATTTCAGCGATCAAACTATTTACTAGATTTTCTTATAAGAGTATGATTGAAATTTATGTCAAAAGTCTTTGGTAGCACTGGAAATAAAAATCAGATATCACTCAAAGTGTGTCCAAAAAGTTATTAGAGTTGCAGTTTTTAAACTTTGCCCTCCAATCTTTCGAATGGAGTTTGGAATATTCAGCTATTTCACTTTCTTTTTTACATTATTTTTATTTACAATGAGCTATATTGTAACATTGTCGGTGAAGTGAGCAAGATTATTATTTTAAATTGCTAGCTTGGCATAATCCCTCGATCCTCAAATCGATTCCTGACCAAGTCCTGCTAGCGCAGATAAGAATCTTACATGATCTTAAAGAGAGATATAATATCCAAAAGACCTATTACATCTATCATACAAAATTAATACATTCTTTGCTTGGAAGAAGTAATTTTTTCCGGACCTCCCCCCCTTATTTTATGGCCTTTTTAGCTACCCTTTCTCCTTATTTTAACCAAAATTAGTCCCGTCTTTTCGACTGTCAAAGTACAGGTAACCCTCCTATAACGCAGTAGATGGTTCCTAGAAAATGCCGTGTTGTGTGAAACCTTGTTATATGAGACCCAGAGACAATTCAAAAAAGGGGGATTACGTGCTGTAAACTTATTAAAAACAAACAGTTTTTTTAAATTCCATACAAGCAACTTAATTTTTATTAAAAATATAAATGTATGTATAACACAAAACGAAAAGAAAACAAAAAAAATATTATTTTCATTTAATGCGACTGTACATTTTATAAATTTCATTTAATAAATTTCTTCCTCGTCACTGCTTAGTACAATCAAACGAAAACTTTTTTTTTCTCTCTGAAAGAAGTTTAATAAAAGCAAACACCATGCAGCCGACGCAAAAATTTGTACGCTCTTGAAGAATGTTTATCCATTCACGTAGAGCCTACAAATTTGTAAATTAAAAATTATATAAAATGTCGTTTAATTTTTGTTTAACCGAGTTGCAAGTACAGGTAACCCTCCTATAACACGGTAGATAGGTTCCTAGAAAATGCCGTGTTGTGTGAAACCGTGTTATATGAGACCCACAATCAGTACAAGAAGGGGGGTTACGTTCCGAAAACTTATTAAAAACAAACATTTTTAAAATTCCATATAAGCAACTTAATTTTTATTAAAAATATAAATGTATGTATAACACAAAACGAAAATAAACAAAAAAATATTATTTTCATTTAATACGATCTTAATTTAATAAATGTTCCTCATCACTGCTCACTACAATCAAACGAGAAATTTTTTCGATTGAACGCTATCACCTTCACATTCAGAATCTTTTTCTTCATTTAGAATTTTTGTACCTTCTATCGTCTTTAAAAAAATCTGTAATTTTGGTTTATTTGCTGGTTCTTACAAGGTCATTGTAGATTTCACGGTATGAAGATAGACAATTTTGCAGCTCCCTTTTGAATTTTCGGCTTATTTCGGCGGAAGGGTCTGCATTCAGGAAAAATGATCCAAGATTTTCAGCTAAGCCTAGGTCTTCTTGTAATTTTATAGAATTATATATGAATAAATTATAATTTGCTTATACATTTGCATATAAAGCCACTATAGATCATTATTCCTTCCCGTCATTATTTTAAGGTAATTTAGCTTTTAAATGTGTTAAACAAAAATCATGTTATCTAGTGCTATAAAAGTACAGTGTTGTACAAAGGTTTTCGCAATTTTTTTATCGTGTTAGAGCGAAACCGTGTTACAGGTTGCAGTGTTATACGAGGGTCCCTGCAATTTAACCTATCGTGTTAGAGCGAAACCGTGTTGTGTGATGTCGAGCTGTAGGAGGGCTACCTGTATATAGATGAGTCACTCTAGATGATTACTAATCCCAAGTTATATCAGGTCCAGGAACACAAATTCACTCAGAGCGGTCTCGGATAAAATACGTAACAAATGAGGCAAGATCACCACACAATAGCGAATATTTGCATGAATTTCGGTATTTTTTTAGGAAGGACGTAAATATTTTATTTACTCCTCGGTAAACTAGAAGCTACATGCTCCTTTTATTTGTCCATCAGCAAATTCTAGATATCTTGGACATTTTAACATTTGATGAATGAAATTAGGTGTGTTTTTTTTGTCGTTGTTACTAATCCCTCCTGATCTAGCGGCAATATATCAGGTCCATGAATTCATATATCATTCCTGTAGGTCCATCAGTATCCTGTAGGTGATCCTGTAGGTATCATTCAGTAGGTCCATCAAATGAGGAGGATCGGTAATAAAATCCTTACTAGATAAGTTTAGACAAGTTAGGATATAACCAGGAGTGGCCTGCTGATCATAACACTTTTTACAAGTGAGAAAGGTTTTGTTTTGGTGATCAAATTTTAGGAACCGGAAGTGGCCACTTGCAAACCTAGAGATTGCAGGCTGCTCCAACAACCTTGAAGGCAAGAGCCTTACCACGGCAAACATCAGTGTTGTACAAAAGCGTTTTCGCAATTTTTTTTATCGTGTTAGAGCAAAACCGTATTACAGGTTGCAGTGTTATACGAGGGTTCCTGCAATTTATCCTATCGTGTTAGAGATAAACCGTGTTGTAAGATGCCGTGCTATAGGAGGGCTACCTGTATATCCCATATTCCGATGAACAGTGTTTTCCCTCATTTTTCAAGTCATTGCGGGATTTTATTCTTTCTCTTCTGATTTTGCTACGATCGACAACTTTAGAAGAATCGTCTTTGGTATTTATTCCCATATGTTTTAAAGCTGCGTTTATAAGCATTGCTGCTGACCTATCAAAACACTTCTATCTCGAGCCTGTGCTACATTTGGAAGTGTAGTTACCATTTGCGAAGTTGAAGGAGAATCTTGACTTATAATTGTGTTTTTCGTTTCACATTGTTTATATTCAGTTTCTTCATATTCATCGGAAGAACTTAAATAATTCAAAAAGGGGCTTGGGGTGCCTTGTGTGGATGACAGATCTGTACTGTTTGTCCGGCATCCTCGAGCCCCACAGCAATGAAAAATGTCACCGAACTTGGGAAATTAACCTTCGGCTGCGTATTCAGGAATTGCTGCGTAGCGACCGGACTTCAGGTGATTCATGGTTGATAAGCCCTAGAGGCTTGGGGAACCGGTGGAGTATTCTGACTTAAATAATTCAAAATATGCCCCATAACAGAAGGAGAAAGTCTATTGGCTGTTTTTTCTTCACCGTCCTGCAATAAAACGTTTTGATTTCTTTCTGCTGCGTTTTCTTTGCGTTGCCATCTTTTTCAAGCATTTTGCTTGCGTTAATGTCAATATTTCCAATTACCATTCTTCGAAACGTTCTTTGATCCTATTAAAAAACTCTTTAAGCTACAGGTACTTTAATTTTGAATATTATAATTTATGAATCTGTTTTTGTTAGTTTTATGACAAATTAGGCAAAATTGCTGAAGATTAAAGTTATTTTGGCAGCCAAAAATTTCTATTTGATTTTGCTGAGATTTCGTGTTATAAATAGACTTTGTAATTGACAACTTTTCCTCATATAGGCGTTTTAAATCCGTCATTTTGATTTTTTTTCACTTCACCCTAACATATATACATATATATATATATATATATATATATATATATATATATATATATATATATATATATATATATATATATATATATATATATATATATATGTGTGTGTGTGTGTGTGTGTGTGTATATACACACAAGGTGAAGAAAAACAACAAATAGCTTTCGTAGCCATGCTCTAAAGCAGCCATTAACCACAAAGCACGAATATATCGTTTATCTAAAGTTTACCCACGGCTGATGAGCCAAGCAAAGACTGGTGATTTTCTTGATATTTTTCTTGGTGTTTTTGGCTTTTTACAGTCTAATTGCTTGTTTTTTTTGTCTTTTGGGTGTTCATTCACCTATATTTCTATATTTCTATCTTTGAGTGCTAATGCACCTATGTTTTTGTTCTTTTTGTGTTAGCTGCTAGGCTGCGCCATGCATATGGCTATAGTATTTGCAAACTTTAGATAAACGATATATATATATATATATATATATATATACACACACACACACATATATATATATATATATATATATATATATATATATATATATATATATATATATATATATATATATATATATATATATATATATATATATATATATATATATATATATATATATATATATATATATATATATATATATATATATATATATATGTTAGGGTGTTTCATTTTGTAAGGCAAAAAATAAAATGTAAAATTTTTGCAGACTTTGCTTATACCCCGAGTCTCAGTAACTTAAAAGATATATATGCCAAATTTCAAGATTGGATAATATTTAGAGGTTGCGCACTTTGATCAGTTTCATAAAAGTAGGCAAAAAATATGATTTTTCAATGTTAATTACTTTTATTGGGAAAACTAGAAATCACAAACTTAATATAATATTAAAACTAGACACTAAGATTAATAGGTAGTATGATAAGCAAAACATGTGTTATATTAATAAATTTTGAAGGATGCAATCCCTTATTTTGTTCGCTTGGTGACGAATTTTCTGTGGTTCTCTGACCCTTAACAAAAATTGTTTTTGTTGTTCGCTCCTAACCGATTCGTTAAACCGTTTTTTTTAATCAGAGCAATTCCTCTTTCTGCGATATCACTGACCACCTTAAGAGCGTTCATGTGGCTTCTTAGAGAATCACTGGACTATTATGTCACGTCGTGGATCCCAAACAATTCAAAGAATGTCTTTGTTTTATTAGTAACGAAATGGCTCAGGTCTTTTCCTTCAAAAAATAGGGTTTTACACTCAATCGTTTATTTCCGTTTTCTTTACAGGTTTGGTTTCTAAATATTTAGTCATATTTTTCTTATCAGTCTGCGTAATACGTTCGTTCATAAAACCAATCCTACGTTTGTTTCTGACAGATACCAATGGTATCTCTTAGAAACTGTGAGAACACTTTTTTGACGTCTGCATCTGGGTAAGTGCTAAGAAGCTGTAGCATATCCAAATAATTCTTTTGAGCCCATCGGCTTACAATTGCCCCATGCCAAAAACGAACATATATGAGGCTGACAAAATGTGCAACTCGTTTCATACCTTTCAATTCTCCTTCAGGAATATTCGACTGTTTAGAGAAGAAGACAATTTTAAGTGCATATATTGCCTTAGCCATCCACCTTGCTTGATGCAGAGCCCCTGGGATCCTGATGTTTTTAGACCAACCTCCTAGGTACAGGAGTGAGAGTTGTACAGTTGGTTCTCTGTTTAACGACTTTGAAGGGACCGTGAAAAATCGTCCTTAAGTAGAGATCGTCCTTAAACAGAATTTGTGAAAAAATATCATTTCCCTTCACACTTTACAGGCTTAGGACTGACAATATATTTCTTAATATTTGGCGTGTTTAAAATTGCTATTTTTATTATCATCATTATTTTATTCACAAAAAGTTATTTTAAATTACATTGAAAAAAAAAGAGTACAAAGAATACATTAAATTACGTTTTAAAAAATTCAAAAAGTGTTGATTGCTTTATTCGCCTTGTTTTCGTTATTCTCTTCTCCGGATATTCTAAAATGTTAAATGAGTCAACTTCCATTTTCGATGTAATATAGCGTCGGAGAACATCTAGAGCAGAAATTGCATCTGTGTAAGACGGTTGCAGTGTCTCGTTTTCCGTGTCTTAAACTTCACCTTCTTCGTCTGACACTGTGTTTTCGTTTACAATATCTTCATAAATTTGTTCTACATTTCTGAAATCTGTTGTTAAAACATATTTATCACAGTTGTAGAAATCTTGAATTGAAACATCCTCATCTTCAACAAGACTTCTCCATTCTTCAGGGGTAATGTCATCTTCGTTGATTTCTACATCCGTACTTTGCAGTTCCACTATAAGTTATTTGTGAATTCCAGCAACGCGAAAGCAGTTTTTTATTGTGGATGATGAAACTTCTTTCCATGCTGATGTTATTCATGTGCATTTGTAAATTTTCTAATTTTTATACTGTCAGCCGAATTGTTTATTAATTTCCTAATTAACGACTTTCTGTAGTATGCTTTCACACTGCGAATGATACCCAGGTATAATGGCTACAACTTGCTAGTGCAATTAGCTGGTAAGAAATGGATAGTCAAATTTGTAAGTCCAGGGATATTTGGAGTATGTGCAGTGCATCGGTCGATTAAAAGTAACACTTTTCTCTTTTCTCGATGCATTTTTTCATCAAATTTTCTAATCCAGTCAATAAAAATTTGTGATGTCATCCACGCTTTATTGCTATTGCGGTACTCACAAGGTTTCCTGGTGATATTCTTAAAACACCTTGGTTGCTTTGATTTGCTTATAACTAGTGGTGGAAATTTCTCAGATCCATCCGAATTAGTGCACAGTAAAACAGTCAATCTTTCCTTACTGTGTTTTCCGCCAAAACACTTTTCGCCCGTATACGTTAAGGTTTTATTAGGCACCATATTGTAGAATAGGCCCGTCTCATCTGCATTGAATATGTTCTTCTCATCATATCCATCTAATATCCCCTTCAGCACTATTTTCCATTCATCCACTATTTTTTGATCTACGGAGCCACTTTTGCCAGATATGCTTTTAAATACAAGCCCGTATCTTTCTTTGAACTTTGTTAGCCAACCAGCCGAAGCCTGAAAATTTTGCATTCCAAACTTTTCTGCCAGAATAATAGCATTTTCTTTAAATATCACTCCGGAAATTGGAATGTTAGATGCTCTTGCTTGATGAAACCATTGCAGGACTGCCTTCTCAAACTCTTCTGATCGGCCACATTGAATTTTCTGCCGTTTGGATTTGGATCCCAAACCAAATTTTTGTGCTGCTTCAAGAATTTTCTCTTTGCTTGCTAAAATGCCTTTGAGAGTAGACTCGGGTAGCTGAAATTGTCTTGCGAATTGGACTTTTGTTATTCCAACACTTTCTTCTCAGTTTTCAATAATTTTCACTTTTTCGTGTAGCGTAAGATGCTTTCGCTTTGATGCCATTTTGCTCTGCTCAATCGTATTCGTACTGGAATGAGCTCCTACACACAACCAAGAATTCTCTAAACATGAATACGTGCTTCCCAGAAGGAGTGAGAGAGGGGTAGTTTTGGACAGTTCGTAAATCACATGACAACATGGTAGGTACAATAGAGTGATTCCACACCCGCACTAAGAAATTCGATCCACCAGGGAAGATAAGAATGTTCGATCTTCCGAGAAACAGTAATCCCTCCCCTCCCCCGGTTTTTTCCACTGCAACAAGTCTATGATTTGAACAAACATAAACGAAATTCCGGATCTGTTATTGAAACCAAACTCCCCCACAGAAAGTAACCCTCCTGGAGATAAAATGTTGAAGAAAAAGTTTATCATGTAAGAAAAAATCGTCGTTAAATAGAAACAAAATCGTCTTAAAATAGAATTTTTTTACGTCGGAGGGACCGGGACCGGGAAATATCGCCCTTAAATAGAGATCGTCGTTAAGTAGAGCGTCGTTAAACAGAGAACCAACTGTATTAACTCTTAGTAGTCTTCTCTTGGATGACTTCCGTCTTTTAGGACATTTTGTATGTAGTTAACCATTTTCACTCGTTGTTCTTCTAGAAAGCCTTGAACGGGACTTTCTTCATCCAGCATTTTCATGTATGACTTCTTATTAAGTGAAGCCCACAGACTTTGGAACTTCCGAAAAATCTGGATGTCAGTACCACTTAATGGTATGCCAAAATACTCCTCAAACACCCCTTTCAATATTAGTTCATGGGTGTGATGACGGCAAGCCAACCCCAACAATGTTCGTCTGAATTCCCTTTCAATTTTGGTACACGCCCCTTCGATCAGTCCTGTATTAGATGCTGTAGTATCAAAAGATGTACCGATAATATTGTCACGTAGCCCAAATTGGTCCACTTCCTGAATAACTACTTCAGACATCTGCTCACCAGTGCATTTCAGGGCAACAGGGACGCCAAGCAAATGCTCAATATCTTTGCCAGTCACTAGAACTGCAACTCTCTCTTCCAATGTTTTTACACTCCCATGGTCAACTGAGGCAACAGTTTACTATCCCAATGCAAAACCAAATGAGGAGGATTTTCAAAGAGTGACTGTTCGATTTTCTTTACCATATACATCTATTGATCACCCGAGCTCGGTAAACGGTAGCTGGAGATACGGTTAGTAATAGTTGATAAAGTTAGGGGGAAGTTGATTAATATAACACATGATTTGTCTATCATACTATCTATTAATCTTACTGTCAAGTTTAAATATTATTTTAAGTTTGTGATTTCTAGTTTTCCCAATAAAAGTAATTAACATTGAAAACTCATATTTTTTGCCTACTTTTACAAAACTGATCAAAATGTGCAACCTCTAAATATTATTCAATCATCTTGAAATTTGGCATGTATAACTTTTACATCACTGAGACTCGGGGCGTAAGCAAAGTCATATGAAACTCCCATCTTTGGAAAAATGAAACACCCTAATACATACATATATATATATATATATATATATATATATATATATATATATATATATATATATATATATATATACCGGGTGGCCATAATTAAACTGACAGTGCTCACAGTGTTCTGTAGCGTGATCTATTTGCGAGAATGACGCCACATTTTGTAGGAAGATTAAACAAGACGGGGGACGAAGGATTCCGCGAAAAAATAAATTAGTTCCAAAAGTCACCGCTAGGGGAATATTTGGCGCTGTGTAATAGAAAATAGAGTGTTAACAAATGCAAATTAATACGGAATAAAATTACCTTTTATTATGCACATTTTCTTATTTAGTTCAAGTGCAATATGGCAACACTTTTAAAAAAGCGTAAAATCTACATAAACACCGATAAAGTCTCGTGATCTGCAATATCACGTACGCTGAGCAGAAGAAGAAGTTCTTTATTCAAATTTCACGTTACATCCATTGCCACAGTGCCAGCTTCTTGGGTTTTAAAAGGCAATGTGTTACGTTTCGAATCAATCGGATTGAAAGTTTATGTGCAATGTCTCCTTCTTTAGTCGAGCGTGCGTTACTGGTCAAATTCTTTTACCTCAACCAGTGCAACGCGTCAGCCGCTCTTAGTGCTTTTAGAACGCACAAAAAAATGCGTAAATGTAACGGTCCTGTGTCAGTTAATGGGCTAAAAGCAATGGTTGCGACGTTTGAGAAAACAGGTTCTCTGAAGACAGGTTCTCTGATATATATATATATATATATATATATATATATATATATCAGGCAGAGGACGAAAACCTGTACCACATGATACAATCGAAGCAGTTGCCACGGCGATTGTCGACAGAGGACCAGACAATATTGCTGCCACCTCTAGCGCTCGTGGATTAACTCGGAATATGAATATGCCTTACAGTACGGTATGGAAAATCTTACGAAAGATTATCAACTTCTATCCGTACAAGATCAGCCGTGTACAGGAGTTACTGTACCCCGACCATGATAAGCGATTGACTTTTGCTCTCACCTTTCTTGCCAGAATGGAGGTGGATGATGCTTGGCCGTGGAAAATCTTATGGGGAGACGAGGCCCACTTTTACCTGCATGGAACTGTGAATACCCAGAACTGCCGAATTTGGGAAGACAAATCACCACATGCAGTCACAGAAATTCCCTTACATTCACCAAAGGTAACTGTTTGGTGTGGGTTCACAGCGGAATTTATCGTAGGTCCATTCTTCTATGAGAACATTACCCCGACAGGACCGGAAACCTGTTCTGTTACCGGAGAGAAATATCGCCACATGTTGAACATCTTTGTCATTCCGGCACTTCAGCAAAGACAATGCCTGGGGGAAATCATTTTCATGCAAGATGGAGCCCCTCCACACGTTGCTGTACGGGTGCAACAGCTGCTACGACAGAAATTCACAACAGAAAGAGTCATTAGCCGCTAATTTCCAACTGCATGGCCACTTCGGTCGCCTGATCTTACCCCATGTGACTTCTGGCTATGGGGTTACCTTAAGTCCAAGGTCTATCAAGGAGTGGTCCAGGACCTGGCTACGTTGAAGGATAACATATCACGGACTGTACGGGAGATTCCTGCAGACATGTTACTTTCTGCTGTTGTGCATACTGTGCACAGAATGCAATATGTGGTCCACAACAACGGCAGCCACATTGAACCTCATTTGAATGCAAAATAAAAGGTAATTTCCGTATTGATTTGCATTTATTAACACTCTATTTTCTATTACACAGCGCCAAATATTCCCCTAGCGGTGACTTTTGGAACTAATTTATTTTTTCGCGGAATCCTTCGTCCCCCGACTTGTTTAATCTTACTACAAAATGTGGCGTCATTCTCGCAAATAGATCGCGCTACAAAACACTGTGAGCACTGTCAGTTTAATTATGGCCACCCGGTATATATATATTACATACACTAGATATCAAAAATTAAGGAAAAATCACAAAGAGAGGGATAAAACGTTCAAAACTAGGCCAATCTGTTTAAAATTTGAATATGTTGTTAAGTAAAAGCTGCTGAACAATACTATATTATGCAAACTAGTGGCGCTGCAGTCGGAATACGTCATTTGCGAGGAACATAAAAGTGCATGTCTCAGAGCAAGGCGGTAATTGTCGCTGAGACGCTGAGATTAGACATCTGGCATAGCCAAATTGTAACAATGACTTCCAGGCATCATTTGACCGAAGAACTGAGATGGCGAGCTATTGGGAGACTAGAGGCAGGACAGAGTCAGACAGAAGTGGCCAGATGGCCAAATGGGAGTCCGTCTGTGATTCATAGACTTTGTCAACAATTTCTAACCTTGGATTCGGCATCCAGGAAGTTCAGCCAAGGACGGCCATACGCTACGACGAGTGCCGATGACCAATATTTGTCATTATGCGCAAGAAGGAATAGAACCGCAACTCCGTCTGACTCAGATCCTCCCTCGCTGCAAGCTCCGAAAGATTGGTATAAACGTCAACCGTGTGTAGAAGGCTTCACGAAGGTGGTCTTTTTGCGAGGTAACCAGCCATTTGCGTCCCGCTCAAGTCATGCCATAGGTGAGAACGTTTGCAGTGGGCACGTCAACATGTCCACTGGACGCGTGATCAATGGAGGGCTGTTCTCTTTACGGATGAGTCCAGGTTTAGCCTCCAAAGCGATAGTAGGCGTATTTTGATTTGGAGAGAACCTGGAACTCGTTTTCATCCATTACACATCCGTGAAAGAGATGCATACGGATCAGGCAGTGTCTGTGTTTGGGGTGTTATCTCTTTGGGCGGACGCACAGACCTCCATGTCTTTTCCTGTGGAAATATGAATGCTCACACCTATAGAGATGACATCCTTGATGCTTATGTGCACCCTTATGCCGGGGTAATAGGTGATGCTTTCGTGCTACAGGACGATAACGCGAGACCGCACAGGGCTCGCATCGTGGATGCTTATCTTGAGTAGGAAACAGTTCAGCGCAGGGAGTGGCGAGCTCGATCACCGGACCTGAATCCTATCGAGCATGTTTGGGACGATTTAGTACGACGTATAGCTGCTCTCAATTCTCCTCCTAGGACCCTAGCCACGCTTTCAATTGCTTTGCAAGAGCAATGGCTCTCACTTCCTACCGAACTCATAGACCGCATAATTGACAGCATCACACATCTCTGTATGTGCTGTATTGCTTCTCGGGGGGATCAACACCATAATTGTCTGGCGATTTCTTTATATACTATTTTCTACTTACTTATGTGTTTTATAATGTGTATAAGTTTCATTAAATTCTACGCGTAACTTTTTGAGTAATCGCCATTTTTCTGACTTTTCCTTAATTTTTGATAACCAGTGTATATATATATATATATACAGGGTGGTTATAATTAAAGTTCCACTTTGAAATGGCCATAAAAGGAAAACTACTGGACCAAATATTATCAAACTTGGTAATAGTTTAAAGGATGTCATCGGAATTTCTTTTAAAGGAAGAAAGAAAAAAAAGGGTTCAAAAACTCACCACCAGGGGGGATATGGCTGTATGCAATATTGTTAATCGAAATAAGACATGAAGACGTCGGTTTAAAATGTGTTTAATCGGTTCTGAAACATGTTACAAAGCATGTTCAATGTGGCACCCACTATTTTCCGAAAGCAAGTTAAATCGCACAACTGCATTCTCAACAGTAGCTCTTAGGATATCAGGAGGAATGTTACGGACATGTCGGTGTATCGCATCTTTCAATTCCGCCAAATTCTTTAGATTATCACCATAAACAGTGCTTTTGAGAAAAATCCCAGGGGTTGAGGTCTGGTGACCGGGTTGGCCATTTTTGGGGAAGTTTCGGCCTATAATCCGTTTTTGATGTCTAATCTCAGCGTCGCAGCGACAATTACCGCCTTGCTCTGAGACATGCACTTTTATGTTCCTCGCAAATGACGTATTCCGACTGCAGCGCCACTAGTTTGCATAATATAGTATTGTGCAGCACCTTTTACTTAACAATATATTCATAGCAAATGTTAATAAACGTAATTTTACTAAGTACGGAGATATTCTACTCCCATTTAATGAATGAAAAGTATGACTGCCTATCCAGATCTAGGTATAATTTTGATTAAAATTATGACATCCAGAGGGCCTAACAGGACAAGATAAAAGACAAGAGAGTCCTTTTCATGGGCTTTAAAACAGGTAATAAGCATATGACATTGTATATCAGTTTCATTAGTTTTGTCCATTCAGTATTATGACCTTTTTCGCAATTTTGTTTTACATTGCTTGTTAAATACGAAGTTGTTATTCTGACGATACATATCAACAGAAATCTATCCAATTTCTACCATACTTAGATGAAATCATTTTTTTTCTTTTTAAAATTATTTTAAAGTTTTGGAGAATGATAATTCAAACATCGCAGCTTATAATATTGATAATCTAAAAAATTTTCTCCTGATTCCTGATTCACAGGATATGTTATTTGAAGCTCTAACCGATGATTAGCACTCGAAAATCTCAGGTCGGGATTTAATATGAATGTCCTGCTACCGGTAGAACAGCATTTATAATGCAGATATTTCTAAAACATTTTATCACAGTTGGTGCTGCCATCTATGAAATAAAAAATAAAAGAAATCTGCAGTTCCAGAGGTTTAATTTTATCTATATCTTACAACTTTTAGATTTACACCGAATTCTCCCAAATGTAAGATTCGAAGTGTTAGTTTTAAAATGTTGTATTAATTTATAGAAAAATATCTATTAATTTATTTATTAGAAAGATCGTAACGTTCTAGAAAATGAGAAATCGTAAGAAAATATTCCGATTTGCTGGGAGGTTGTAAAGCGTTAGTTATGACACCACTAAAGATTTCAAATGCTATTATAACGTTCAAGTAAACATTATAGGTAGACATTAAGACGAAGTATCTATTTTCTTCTACAGTGGAGAAAGAGTAAATTATATAGTATACCACGAAAGGAGCCGTGACTAAAATCATACATTTCATTTCTTAAGAAAAGAAGTGCTTTTATCTCTACGGAGTTAAAATCGTAGATTTAAGATATTCCTCGGGGACAAACTGTTGCTTTGAGTTTAAATCTATGCTACAATTTTCAACTCCATTGAATTGTAGGCCCCAAATTTTATCTTAAAATTTCCTTAAGCATGATTTAAAATTTATTCCATATATTTAAACGCAGTCATAAAATGAAAGTCCGAGTTTAAAATAGAAAGTGATAAAAGTAAATGATTAGACAAATTATAATATTGAACTCAACAAATCAAGGGATTTCCTTCACTTGTTTGAATAATTAATACTACTTAAAACCAGTGCAGCATCCAGAGCTTTTTGGACCCTAGGCATCAGTGGCGCACCCAGGAAGTGGGCCAAGGTCCCACTTCCTGGATTGCCACTGATGTTAGCGTGAGTGCCCCCCCCCCCCCCAAAGAAATAGAAATGACATTGTGAATTTGCATTATAAATATTTTTATCCGTTCAACTCGCTCCCCCCCCCCCTCAAGATAAAATCCTAGGTGCGCCACTGCTAGTCGTACAAATGAAAGACAAGAGGGCGTCTTATGTAGACAAGAATGAGGGTAATGTATGTTAAAAAATTAACAACTTCTGAGATGTTGTTAATTTTTATTATTGGTTTGATATTACAATAAAATATAAAATGAAAATAATAAATCAATATTAAATTATTTTAAGAAATTTTAAATTTATGTTATCTAATTTTGATATTTTAAAAATCTTATTAATAGTATCCCCATAACAAAAAGTATTAGAATATCCTTCTCAATGCCAAAAGTATTGCCAAAGCGTCAAGCTTTTGTTCCGAATAAGTACTGCGTCAATAATTTTTTTGCGGGTTTCATTACTGAAAATGAGCACTTTCCTTCGGAATTGCCCATTGAAAATGTGAAAAACAATCTTAAAATTATTACGAAGTTAGGAAATTTGGATGCTATTTTGTTTCCGATTGTAAATTTAAATTTTCCAGAAGCATTTACTCTATTCTCAGCTTTACTTAATATATCTAACTGTTCCATTTCGAATTTCAATTCATCAACATTTACATTTTTACTATAAAATCCCTAAATTTAAGTTTTACAAGGCATGAATTATTCTTCTCTTTAATCAAACATAATTTTATTTTTTATATTTTTATATACAGCACCTCATCTACACAAATCAGTGACTATTCTATCTCAAAAAGTTAAAAATATGTTCTCTTAAAAAGCTTCACCGCATTCTAATTGTACTTCGTTCTCATTGTTATAATTGAAAAATATTTTTTCTTTACTTGATTCGGCGTTTTTGGGCCCATCTTTTCTACGGCTATTTTGCCTAGTGGTAAACGCAACCGTGCTTAGAAGAATCATTTTTGGACAGGTGAATTTGCTTATCCTCCGTGTAGTTTTATTTATACTACGGTAGATGGCGACACTGTAAATGTACTGTGAAATTTGTCACTACTATGATACAAATGTCAGAATTCTGACATGCATGGTTCATTTAGCGGGAATTTCCCACATATTTTTTATTGCAAATTAAATCGAGATACCATTTGTGTTACAAAAGTCAGTTTTCCAATAGAATTCCTTTCACTGCTAAAATAAAAAAAAGGTTTAAAAGAGCCAAAATAATCATAGAAAATGGTTTGGAGTTAGGATATTTAAATTTTAACGGATACGAAATATTTTATATTTCCCTCTACTTATTTATGTTCAATAAATTATTTGTTAGATCATTTGTCTTATGAAAAAAAGGGACAGTATTTCTTACATATACCTGAGAATATTTTTTATAAACGGCTGCTATACATTTGTGGAAAGCATTTCAAAATAATACAGCCAAGCCAGCAAAATGCTCATTTCGAGAATTTCAAGCCAAATCGCAATATTCCTGAAGCTCTAAAGTCGCAAGCAGTAGTTAAGAGGTTTAATATGAAATGTTATGGGTGAGTGTGGAGAGCGATAGATTTTACAGCTCCGTTAAACATCTTGAATTTCTTTACTTGGCTCTGGAGAACTTGATGAAATTGTACAGCTACGTTTTAAAATAAATCATTTTGTCTATTCTAATTTTAAAAATATTTAATACTGGTTTGTTTTCCAAAAACTAGATATTTTAAGAACAAAGAGTATAAATGAAAATATTTAGGGGCGAGAAGAGCTCGAAAGTTGGGAAAGTACATATAAAGTCATTATTAGTTTTTAAAAAGAGTCACAGTAAACTCGCTTTATTTCTATTTTTTAAATTTATGTACGAAACTGGTTTTTGCAGGTTAATACTTAATTAGAAAATAGATGAGACAGTTTCATGTAAATATGCATTTCTAAATGAACTTCTTTGTAAATAACTAAAGGCTTCGCCCCTAGGCTCGCTTTTTGTACGGGGCCTTCGGCCCCTAATAAGGCTTACTGGTGAAAAGGCTTAATAAGGCTTAAAAGGAAACTGTTAGGGCTAATAACGAGATACATAGGGGTGATTCTCGGGCAATGTAACAGCTTCCATCCATTTACTGTTGTCACCCTTATGCGAAGGGCTTTTCATCTCTGTTGAATTATCAGCTTTAAATTTCAATTAAAAATCGAAATTTTAAGATAGAGACTTGAAATGGGGTTTATATGAATAAGAAAGCTTTCAGATTCCAGATGATTTAAATATTTTCATTGTAAGATAAAAACTCGAGGAGCATCGATATTACATCCACATATGGGACGATATTTCTTGAAAAACCATGTTTCATTTTTTGAAAAAAATATTAGTCTCCTTTAAAATATTTTTAAACAAATGAGGTCTTGTTTGAAAGAGAAATATCTGTAGTCTTAGACTGTAAAAAGATCAAAATTCTACGATCATTTTTTGGCGAGTTATCGTAATCTGAAGATGAAAAAGTTAATATTTTCCCACAAATCATAAAATAAAAAAAACTTAAAGTCCGACGAAGATGAGATATGTCTAACTTTGGTCCCCCCATTTTTCTGCATCCATTGGTATCACTCTCGACCCCATACCCCCAGCGGTTTCGGAGGAGATAGCGGGACAAGCTTTTGACAGCGGCGGCAGCGGGAGTTACTTTGTTTTAGAATAGAGAGAAACAAACACGAAAAAAGACAGAAAAACAAATACGGAAATCCTTTTCGACACTTATATGCTCCTCGAAGACGTCTAATATTGTGGGTCCTCAGTTCAAACCAACTTCACTTTCGAGAAAGATCTATACTGGCCACTGGAGCATAGCGCAATCGTCCTCGACACTAGCAATACTCATTGACATTATGTCCGCAGTTGCCATTCACATAAATACCACCGTGAGAATATTCGACTGCATCATTTTTCGACTAACAATGGGATATTGAATTTTTTCCCACAGTAAATATTTTTGTCATGCTAGTTTATGAAATGGGGGTGGACCCTAAGCAACATTCGGGCGACCAAGTGATCTACAGCTCGGCAATACGGCTCCTTCGCAATCGTCAAAAGTATCTGCGTGTCTTGAAGCGGAACGCGGGTGGGCTGTCCTCGTCAAAATGGACAGAGCTTTTGCCAACTTTGTCCCGTTACTTATTTGTATTATGACGGTACTAAAATACTATGTCTAAGCCCGATATGCTTCTGGCTGCATCAGATATTAGTGCCACTACTACTCGTAGTGTCCTACACGATGCTACATAGTCCTATACGAGGCCTACATAGGTCTTAGCTGAGGTGTCTCATTCTTTTGAACCCAAGGGGTTAAGGGAACAGGGGACCTTCAACCTCGAAATTTTTAAATTTCAATTTTTAACTTTTCAAAATAAGGATTTTTTCACAGAATAATGCCTGTTTTTCAAAAAGAAAAAAAATTTCAAAAATACTAAAATTTTTTCAAAATGCCCCATACGCATTCCATATCAGTTAAAAACTTTAAATTGTTTATTATGAGTTTACCATATATGTATAAATATAATTGTGCATTTAAGTTTTTCTATGAATCTAAAGTTTTAAATAATTTATTTTTATTTCGCCTGTTTTATTTTCTATATTTTTCCATGCTTTTATTAACTCGCTTTCTTGTTTGTTTGTGTGTGTGTGTGTGTATGTGTGTTTGTCTATTACAAATCTTGCAATCGATTTTTAACTAACTTCCCAAGTAGCTAGACATTTGAAACTTTTAGAATAGCTCAGAACACGATGACAATGCATTCTTTTAATACTTTTAGTCAGTTTTAATCTTTAAGCAGAATTGAATTAACTTTGTTTTTTTCAGTTAATTTTGTTTTGTGGACTGGTGCAGCCATCTATCGACCGGGACGGGAACGAAAAGTTAAATGCAAGTTAACTTCCAATTAACTTCATTTTCTTTCAAGTTGATGGGATAATTCATCAAAAATATTTTTAAAAAGTATTTATTAATACATAGAATTGTCAAGTTTATATGATTCAACAGAAAATTTAAACACATGGTATATAAAAAGTTCTTTTTATCTTATAATTATTATTAACTCGCTTTCTTGTTTGTGTGTTTGTCTGGTACAAATCTTGCAATCGATTTTTAACTAACTTCCCAAGTAGCTAGACATTTGAAACTTTTAGAATAGCTCAGAACACGATGACAATGCATTCTTTTAATACTTTTAGTCAGTTTTAATCTTTAAGCAGAATTGAATTAACTTTGTTTTTTTCAGTTAATTTTGTTTTGCGGACTGGTGAAGCCATCTCTCGACCGGGACGGGAATGAAAAGTTAAATGCAATTTAACTTCCAATTAACTTCGTTTTCTTTCAAGTTGATGGGATAATTCATCACAAAAATTTTAAAAAAGTATTTATTAATACATAGAATTGTCAAGTTTATATGATTCAACAGAAAATTTAAACACATGGTATATAAAAAGTTCATTTTATCTTGTAATTATTATTAACTCGCTTTCTTGTTTGTGTGTTTGTCTGGTACAAATC
The DNA here is from genome assembly GCA_907164885.2 of Dolomedes plantarius. Lineage (NCBI taxonomy): Eukaryota > Metazoa > Arthropoda > Arachnida > Araneae > Dolomedidae > Dolomedes > Dolomedes plantarius. The sequence goes on from OU015495.1 coordinate 71,338,549, forward strand.
TTGCAATCGATTTTTAACTAACTTCCCAAGTACCTAGACATTTGAAACTTTTAGAATAGCTCAGAACACGATGACAATGCATTCTTTTAATACTTTAGTCAGTTTTAATCTTTAAGCAGAATTGAATTAACTTTGTTTTTTTCAGTTAATTTTGTTTTGCGGACTGGTGCAGCCATCTATCGACCGGGACGGGAACGAAAAGTTAAATGCAAGTTAACTTCCAATTAACTTCATTTTCTTTCAAGTTGATGGGATAATTCATCAAAAATATTTTTAAAAAGTATTTATTAATACATAGAATTGTCAAGTTTATATGATTCAACAGAAAATTTAAACACATGGTATATAAAAAGTTCTTTTTATCTTGTAATTATTATTAACTCGCTTTCTTGTTTCTGTGTTTGTCTGGTACAAATCTTGCAATCGATTTTTAACTAACTTCCCAAGTAGCTAGACATTTGAAACTTTTAGAATAGCTCAGAACACGATGACAATGCATTCTTTTAATACTTTTAGTCAGTTTTAATCTTTAAGCAGAATTGAATTAACTTTGTTTTTTTCAGTTAATTTTGTTTTGCGGACTGGTGAAGCCATCTATCGACCGGGAAGGGAATGAAAAGTTAAATGCAATTTAACTTCCAATTAACTTTGTTTTCTTTCAAGTTGATGGGATAATTCATCACAAAAATTTTAAAAAAGTATTTATTAATACATAGAATTGTCAAGTTAATATGATTCAACAGAAAATTTAAACACATGGTATATAAAAAGTTCTTTTTATCTTGTAATTATTATTAACTCGCTTTCTTGTTTGTGTGTTTGTCTGGTACAAATCTTGCAATCGATTTTTAACTAACTTCCCAAGTAGCTAGACATTTGAAACTTTTAGAATAGCTCAGAACACGATGACAATGCATTCTTTAATACTTTTAGTCAGTTTTAATCTTTAAGCAGAATTGAATTAACTTTGTTTTTTTCAGTTAATTTTGTTTTGCGGACTGGTGAAGCCATCTATCGACAGGGACGGGAATGAAAAGTTAAATGCAATTTAACTTCCAATTAACTTCGTTTTCTTTCAAGTTGATGGGATAATTCATCACAAAAATTTTAAAAAAGTATTTATTAATACATAGAATTGTCAAGTTTATATGATTCAACAGAAAATTTAAACACATGGTATATAAAAAGTTCTTTTTATGTTGTAATTATTATTAACTCGCTTTCTTGTTTGTGTGTTTGTCTGGTACAAATCTTGCAATCGATTTTAACTAACTTCCCGACTAGCTAGACATTTGAAACTTTTAGAATAGCTCAGAACACGATGACAATGCATTCTTTTAATACTTTTAGTCAGTTTTAATCTTTAAGCAGAATTGAATTAACTTTGTTTTTTTCAGTTAATTTTGTTTTGCGGACTGGTGAAGCCATCTATCGACCGGGACGGGAATGAAAAGTTAAATGCAATTTAACTTCCAATTAACTTCGTTTTCTTTCAAGTTGATGGGATAATTCATCACAAAAATTTTTAAAAAGTATTTATTAATACATAGAATTGTCAAGTTTATATGATTCAACAGAAAATTTAAACACATGGTATATAAAAAGTTCTTTTTATGTTGTAATTATTATTAACTCGCTTTCTTGTTTCTGTGTTTGTCTGGTACAAATCTTGCAATCGATTTTTAACTAACTTCCCAAGTAGCTAGACATTTGAAACTTTTAGAATAGCTCAGAACACGATGACAATGCATTCTTTTAATACTTTTAGTCAGTTTTAATCTTTAAGCAGAATTGAATTAACTTTGTTTTTTTCAGTTAATTTTGTTTTGCGGACTGGTGAAGCCATCTATCGACCGGGACGGGAATGAAAAGTTAAATGCAATTTAACTTCCAATTAACTTTGTTTTCTTTCAAGTTGATGGGATAATTCATCACAAAAATTTTAAAAAAGTATTTATTAATACATAGAATTGTCAAGTTTATATGATTCAACAGAAAATTTAAACACATGGTATATAAAAAGTTCTTTTTATCTTGTAATTATTATTAACTCGCTTTCTTGTTTGTGTGTTTGTCTGGTACAAATCTTGCAATCGATTTTTAACTAACTTCCCAAGTAGCTAGACATTTGAAACTTTTAGAATAGCTCAGAACACGATGACAATGCATTCTTTTAATACTTTTAGTCAGTTTTAATCTTTAAGCAGAATTGAATTAACTTTGTTTTTTCAGTTAATTTTGTTTTGCGGACTGGTGAAGCCATCTATCGACAGGGACGGGAATGAAAAGTTAAATGCAATTTAACTTCCAATTAACTTCGTTTTCTTTCAAGTTGATGGGATAATTCATCACAAAAATTTTAAAAAAGTATTTATTAATACATAGAATTGTCAAGTTTATATGATTCAACAGAAAATTTAAACACATGGTATATAAAAAGTTCTTTTTATGTTGTAATTATTATTAACTCGCTTTCTTGTTTGTGTGTTTGTCTGGTACAAATCTTGCAATCGATTTTTAACTAACTTCCCGACTAGCTAGACATTTGAAACTTTTAGAATAGCTCAGAACACGATGACAATGCATTCTTTTAATACTTTTAGTCAGTTTTAATCTTTAAGCAGAATTGAATTAACTTTGTTTTTTTCAGTTAATTTTGTTTTGCGGACTGGTGAAGCCATCTATCGACCGGGACGGGAATGAAAAGTTAAATGCAATTTAACTTCCAATTAACTTCGTTTTCTTTCAAGTTGATGGGATAATTCATCACAAAAATTTAAAAAAGTATTTATTAATACATAGAATTGTCAAGTTTATATGATTCAACAGAAAATTTAAACACATGGTATATAAAAAGTTCATTTTATCTTGTAATTATTATTAACTCGCTTTCTTGTTTGTGTGTTTGTCTGGTACAAATCTTGCAATCGATTTTTAACTAACTTCCCAAGTACCTAGACATTTGAAACTTTTAGAATAGCTCAGAACACGATGACAATGCATTCTTTTAATACTTTTAGTCAGTTTTAATCTTTAAGCAGAATTGAATTAACTTTGTTTTTTTCAGTTAATTTTGTTTTGCGGACTGGTGCAGCCATCTATCGACCGGGACGGGAACGAAAAGTTAAATGCAAGTTAACTTCCAATTAACTTCATTTTCTTTCAAGTTGATGGGATAATTCATCAAAAATATTTTAAAAAGTATTTATTAATACATAGAATTGTCAAGTTTATATGATTCAACAGAAAATTTAAACACATGGTATATAAAAAGTTCTTTTTATCTTGTAATTATTATTAACTCGCTTTCTTGTTTCTGTGTTTGTCTGGTACAAATCTTGCAATCGATTTTAACTAACTTCCCAAGTAGCTAGACATTTGAAACTTTTAGAATAGCTCAGAACACGATGACAATGCATTCTTTTAATACTTTTAGTCAGTTTTAATCTTTAAGCAGAATTGAATTAACTTTGTTTTTTTCAGTTAATTTTGTTTTGCGGACTGGTGAAGCCATCTATCGACCGGGAAGGGAATGAAAAGTTAAATGCAATTTAACTTCCAATTAACTTTGTTTTCTTTCAAGTTGATGGGATAATTCATCACAAAAATTTTAAAAAAGTATTTATTAATACATAGAATTGTCAAGTTAATATGATTCAACAGAAAATTTAAACACATGGTATATAAAAAGTTCTTTTTATCTTGTAATTATTATTAACTCGCTTTCTTGTTTGTGTGTTTGTCTGGTACAAATCTTGCAATCGATTTTTAACTAACTTCCCAAGTAGCTAGACATTTGAAACTTTTAGAATAGCTCAGAACACGATGACAATGCATTCTTTTAATACTTTTAGTCAGTTTTAATCTTTAAGCAGAATTGAATTAACTTTGTTTTTTCAGTTAATTTTGTTTTGCGGACTGGTGAAGCCATCTATCGACAGGGACGGGAATGAAAAGTTAAATGCAATTTAACTTCCAATTAACTTCGTTTTCTTTCAAGTTGATGGGATAATTCATCACAAAAATTTTAAAAAAGTATTTATTAATACATAGAATTGTCAAGTTTATATGATTCAACAGAAAATTTAAACACATGGTATATAAAAAGTTCTTTTTATGTTGTAATTATTATTAACTCGCTTTCTTGTTTGTGTGTTTGTCTGGTACAAATCTTGCAATCGATTTTTAACTAACTTCCCGACTAGCTAGACATTTGAAACTTTTAGAATAGCTCAGAACACGATGACAATGCATTCTTTTAATACTTTTAGTCAGTTTTAATCTTTAAGCAGAATTGAATTAACTTTGTTTTTTTCAGTTAATTTTGTTTTGCGGACTGGTGAAGCCATCTATCGACCGGGACGGGAATGAAAAGTTAAATGCAATTTAACTTCCAATTAACTTCGTTTTCTTTCAAGTTGATGGGATAATTCATCACAAAAATTTTTAAAAAGTATTTATTAATACATAGAATTGTCAAGTTTATATGATTCAACAGAAAATTTAAACACATGGTATATAAAAAGTTCTTTTTATGTTGTAATTATTATTAACTCGCTTTCTTGTTTCTGTGTTTGTCTGGTACAAATCTTGCAATCGATTTTTAACTAACTTCCCAAGTAGCTAGACATTTGAAACTTTTAGAATAGCTCAGAACACGATGACAATGCATTCTTTTAATACTTTTAGTCAGTTTTAATCTTTAAGCAGAATTGAATTAACTTTGTTTTTTTCAGTTAATTTTGTTTTGCGGACTGGTGAAGCCATCTATCGACCGGGACGGGAATGAAAAGTTAAATGCAATTTAACTTCCAATTAACTTTGTTTTCTTTCAAGTTGATGGGATAATTCATCACAAAAATTTTAAAAAAGTATTTATTAATACATAGAATTGTCAAGTTTATATGATTCAACAGAAAATTTAAACACATGGTATATAAAAAGTTCTTTTTATCTTGTAATTATTATTAACTCGCTTTCTTGTTTGTGTGTTTGTCTGGTACAAATCTTGCAATCGATTTTTAACTAACTTCCCAAGTAGCTAGACATTTGAAACTTTTAGAATAGCTCAGAACACGATGACAATGCATTCTTTTAATACTTTTAGTCAGTTTTAATCTTTAAGCAGAATTGAATTAACTTTGTTTTTTTCAGTTAATTTTGTTTTGCGGACTGGTGAAGCCATCTATCGACAGGGACGGGAATGAAAAGTTAAATGCAATTTAACTTCCAATTAACTTCGTTTTCTTTCAAGTTGATGGGATAATTCATCACAAAAATTTAAAAAAAGTATTTATTAATACATAGAATTGTCAAGTTTATATGATTCAACAGAAAATTTAAACACATGGTATATAAAAAGTTCTTTTATGTTGTAATTATTATTAACTCGCTTTCTTGTTTGTGTGTTTGTCTGGTACAAATCTTGCAATCGATTTTTAACTAACTTCCCGACTAGCTAGACATTTGAAACTTTTAGAATAGCTCAGAACACGATGACAATGCATTCTTTTAATACTTTTAGTCAGTTTTAATCTTTAAGCAGAATTGAATTAACTTTGTTTTTTTCAGTTAATTTTGTTTTGCGGACTGGTGAAGCCATCTATCGACCGGGACGGGAATGAAAAGTTAAATGCAATTTAACTTCCAATTAACTTCGTTTTCTTTCAAGTTGATGGGATAATTCATCACAAAAATTTTAAAAAAGTATTTATTAATACATAGAATTGTCAAGTTTATATGATTCAACAGAAAATTTAAAATCGTGGTATATAAAAAGTTCTTTTTATGTTGTAATTATTATTAACTCGCTTTCTTGTTTGTGTGTTTGTCTGGTACAAATCTTGCAATCGATTTTTAACTAACTTCCCAAGTAGCTAGACATTTGAAACTTTTAGAATAGCTCAGAACACGATGACAATGCATTCTTTTAATACTTTTAGTCAGTTTTAATCTTTAAGCAGAATTGAATTAACTTTGTTTTTTTCAGTTAATTTTGTTTTGCGGACTGGTGAAGCCATCTATCGACCGGGAAGGGAATGAAAAGTTAAATGCAATTTAACTTCCAATTAACTTTGTTTTCTTTCAAGTTGATGGGATAATTCATCACAAAAATTTTAAAAAAGTATTTATTAATACATAGAATTGTCAAGTTAATATGATTCAACAGAAAATTTAAACACATGGTATATAAAAAGTTCTTTTTATCTTGTAATTATTATTAACTCGCTTTCTTGTTTGTGTGTTTGTCTGGTACAAATCTTGCAATCGATTTTTAACTAACTTCCCAAGTAGCTAGACATTTGAAACTTTTAGAATAGCTCAGAACACGATGACAATGCATTCTTTTAATACTTTTAGTCAGTTTTAATCTTTAAGCAGAATTGAATTAACTTTGTTTTTTTCAGTTAATTTTGTTTTGCGGACTGGTGAAGCCATCTATCGACAGGGATGGGAATGAAAAGTTAAATGCAATTTAACTTCCAATTAACTTCGTTTTCTTTCAAGTTGATGGGATAATTCATCACAAAAATTTTAAAAAAGTATTTATTAATACATAGAATTGTCAAGTTTATATGATTCAACAGAAAATTTAAACACATGGTATATAAAAAGTTCTTTTTATGTTGTAATTATTATTAACTCGCTTTCTTGTTTGTGTGTTTGTCTGGTACAAATCTTGCAATCGATTTTTAACTAACTTCCCGACTAGCTAGACATTTGAAACTTTTAGAATAGCTCAGAACACGATGACAATGCATTCTTTTAATACTTTTAGTCAGTTTTAATCTTTAAGCAGAATTGAATTAACTTTGTTTTTTTCAGTTAATTTTGTTTTGCGGACTGGTGAAGCCATCTATCGACCGGGACGGGAATGAAAAGTTAAATGCAATTTAACTTCCAATTAACTTCGTTTTCTTTCAAGTTGATGGGATAATTCATCACAAAAATTTTAAAAAGTATTTATTAATACATAGAATTGTCAAGTTTATATGATTCAACAGAAAATTTAAACACATGGTATATAAAAAGTTCTTTTTATGTTGTAATTATTATTAACTCGCTTTCTTGTTTCTGTGTTTGTCTGGTACAAATCTTGCAATCGATTTTTAACTAACTTCCCAAGTAGCTAGACATTTGAAACTTTTAGAATAGCTCAGAACACGATGACAATGCATTCTTTTAATACTTTTAGTCAGTTTTAATCTTTAAGCAGAATTGAATTAACTTGTTTTTTCAGTTAATTTTGTTTTGCGGACTGGTGAAGCCATCTATCGACCGGGACGGGAATGAAAAGTTAAATGCAATTTAACTTCCAATTAACTTTGTTTTCTTTCAAGTTGATGGGATAATTCATCACAAAAATTTTAAAAAAGTATTTATTAATACATAGAATTGTCAAGTTTATATGATTCAACAGAAAATTTAAACACATGGTATATAAAAAGTTCTTTTTATCTTGTAATTATTATTAACTCGCTTTCTTGTTTGTGTGTTTGTCTGGTACAAATCTTGCAATCGATTTTTAACTAACTTCCCAAGTAGCTAGACATTTGAAACTTTTAGAATAGCTCAGAACACGATGACAATGCATTCTTTTAATACTTTTAGTCAGTTTTAATCTTTAAGCAGAATTGAATTAACTTTGTTTTTTTCAGTTAATTTTGTTTTGCGGACTGGTGAAGCCATCTATCGACAGGGACGGGAATGAAAAGTTAAATGCAATTTAACTTCCAATTAACTTCGTTTTCTTTCAAGTTGATGGGATAATTCATCACAAAAATTTAAAAAAAGTATTTATTAATACATAGAATTGTCAAGTTTATATGATTCAACAGAAAATTTAAACACATGGTATATAAAAAGTTCTTTTTATGTTGTAATTATTATTAACTCGCTTTCTTGTTTGTGTGTTTGTCTGGTACAAATCTTGCAATCGATTTTTAACTAACTTCCCGACTAGCTAGACATTTGAAACTTTTAGAATAGCTCAGAACACGATGACAATGCATTCTTTTAATACTTTTAGTCAGTTTTAATCTTTAAGCAGAATTGAATTAACTTTGTTTTTTTCAGTTAATTTTGTTTTGCGGACTGGTGAAGCCATCTATCGACCGGGACGGGAATGAAAAGTTAAATGCAATTTAACTTCCAATTAACTTCGTTTTCTTTCAAGTTGATGGGATAATTCATCACAAAAATTTTAAAAAAGTATTTATTAATACATAGAATTGTCAAGTTTATATGATTCAACAGAAAATTTAAAATCGTGGTATATAAAAAGTTCTTTTTATGTTGTAATTATTATTAACTCGCTTTCTTGTTTGTGTGTTTGTCTGGTACAAATCTTGCAATCGATTTTTAACTAACTTCCCAAGTAGCTAGACATTTGAAACTTTTAGAATAGCTCAGAACACGATGACAATGCATTCTTTTAATACTTTTAGTCAGTTTTAATCTTTAAGCAGAATTGAATTAACTTTGTTTTTTTCAGTTAATTTTGTTTTGCGGACTGGTGAAGCCATCTATCGACCGGGAAGGGAATGAAAAGTTAAATGCAATTTAACTTCCAATTAACTTTGTTTTCTTTCAAGTTGATGGGATAATTCATCACAAAAATTTTAAAAAAGTATTTATTAATACATAGAATTGTCAAGTTAATATGATTCAACAGAAAATTTAAACACATGGTATATAAAAAGTTCTTTTTATCTTGTAATTATTATTAACTCGCTTTCTTGTTTGTGTGTTTGTCTGGTACAAATCTTGCAATCGATTTTTAACTAACTTCCCAAGTAGCTAGACATTTGAAACTTTTAGAATAGCTCAGAACACGATGACAATGCATTCTTTTAATACTTTTAGTCAGTTTTAATCTTTAAGCAGAATTGAATTAACTTTGTTTTTTTCAGTTAATTTTGTTTTGCGGACTGGTGAAGCCATCTATCGACAGGGATGGGAATGAAAAGTTAAATGCAATTTAACTTCCAATTAACTTCGTTTTCTTTCAAGTTGATGGGATAATTCATCACAAAAATTTTAAAAAAGTATTTATTAATACATAGAATTGTCAAGTTTATATGATTCAACAGAAAATTTAAACACATGGTATATAAAAAGTTCTTTTTATGTTGTAATTATTATTAACTCGCTTTCTTGTTTGTGTGTTTGTCTGGTACAAATCTTGCAATCGATTTTTAACTAACTTCCCGACTAGCTAGACATTTGAAACTTTTAGAATAGCTCAGAACACGATGACAATGCATTCTTTTAATACTTTTAGTCAGTTTTAATCTTTAAGCAGAATTGAATTAACTTTGTTTTTTTCAGTTAATTTTGTTTTGCGGACTGGTGAAGCCATCTATCGACCGGGACGGGAATGAAAAGTTAAATGCAATTTAACTTCCAATTAACTTCGTTTTCTTTCAAGTTGATGGGATAATTCATCACAAAAATTTTTAAAAAGTATTTATTAATACATAGAATTGTCAAGTTTATATGATTCAACAGAAAATTTAAACACATGGTATATAAAAAGTTCTTTTTATGTTGTAATTATTATTAACTCGCTTTCTTGTTTCTGTGTTTGTCTGGTACAAATCTTGCAATCGATTTTTAACTAACTTCCCAAGTAGCTAGACATTTGAAACTTTTAGAATAGCTCAGAACACGATGACAATGCATTCTTTTAATACTTTTAGTCAGTTTTAATCTTTAAGCAGAATTGAATTAACTTTGTTTTTTTCAGTTAATTTTGTTTTGCGGACTGGTGAAGCCATCTATCGACCGGGACGGGAATGAAAAGTTAAATGCAATTTAACTTCCAATTAACTTTGTTTTCTTTCAAGTTGATGGGATAATTCATCACAAAAATTTTAAAAAAGTATTTATTAATACATAGAATTGTCAAGTTTATATGATTCAACAGAAAATTTAAACACATGGTATATAAAAAGTTCTTTTTATCTTGTAATTATTATTAACTCGCTTTCTTGTTTGTGTGTTTGTCTGGTACAAATCTTGCAATCGATTTTTAACTAACTTCCCAAGTAGCTAGACATTTGAAACTTTTAGAATAGCTCAGAACACGATGACAATGCATTCTTTTAATACTTTTAGTCAGTTTTAATCTTTAAGCAGAATTGAATTAACTTTGTTTTTTTCAGTTAATTTTGTTTTGCGGACTGGTGAAGCCATCTATCGACAGGGACGGGAATGAAAAGTTAAATGCAATTTAACTTCCAATTAACTTCGTTTTCTTTCAAGTTGATGGGATAATTCATCACAAAAATTTTAAAAAAGTATTTATTAATACATAGAATTGTCAAGTTTATATGATTCAACAGAAAATTTAAACACATGGTATATAAAAAGTTCTTTTTATGTTGTAATTATTATTAACTCGCTTTCTTGTTTGTGTGTTTGTCTGGTACAAATCTTGCAATCGATTTTTAACTAACTTCCCGACTAGCTAGACATTTGAAACTTTTAGAATAGCTCAGAACACGATGACAATGCATTCTTTTAATACTTTTAGTCAGTTTTAATCTTTAAGCAGAATTGAATTAACTTTGTTTTTTTCAGTTAATTTTGTTTTGCGGACTGGTGAAGCCATCTATCGACCGGGACGGGAATGAAAAGTTAAATGCAATTTAACTTCCAATTAACTTCGTTTTCTTTCAAGTTGATGGGATAATTCATCACAAAAATTTTTAAAAAGTATTTATTAATACATAGAATTGTCAAGTTTATATGATTCAACAGAAAATTTAAACACATGGTATATAAAAAGTTCTTTTTATCTTGTAATTATTATTAACTCGCTTTCTTCTTTGTGTGTTTGTCTGGTACAAATCTTGCAATCGATTTTTAACTAACTTCCCAAGTAGCTAGACATTTGAAACTTTTAGAATAGCTCAGAACACGATGACAATGCATTCTTTTAATACTTTAGTCAGTTTTAATCTTTAAGCAGAATTGAATTAACTTTGTTTTTTTCAGTTAATTTTGTTTTGCGGACTGGTGAAGCCATCTATCGACCGGGACGGGAATGAAAAGTTAAATGCAATTTAACTTCCAATTAACTTCGTTTTCTTTCAAGTTGATGGGATAATTCATCACAAAAATTTTTAAAAAGTATTTATTAATACATAGAATTGTCAAGTTTATATGATTCAACAGAAAATTTAAACACATGGTATATAAAAAGTTCTTTTTATCTTGTAATTATTATTAACTCGCTTTCTTGTTTGTGTGTTTGTCTGGTACAAATCTTGCAATCGATTTTTAACTAACTTCCCAAGTAGCTAGACATTTGAAACTTTTAGAATAGCTCAGAACACGATGACAATGCATTCTTTTAATACTTTTAGTCAGTTTTAATCTTTAAGCAGAATTGAATTAACTTTGTTTTTTTCAGTTAATTTTGTTTTGCGGACTGGTGAAGCCATCTATCGACCGGGACGGGAATGAAAAGTTAAATGCAATTTAACTTCCAATTAACTTCGTTTTCTTTCAAGTTGATGGGATAATTCATCACAAAAATTTTAAAAAAGTATTTATTAATACATAGAATTGTCAAGTTTATATGGTTCAACAGAAAATTTAAAATCGTGGTATATAAAAAGTTCTTTTTATGTTGTAATTATTATTAACTCGCTTTCTTGTTTGTGTGTTTGTCTGGTACAAATCTTGCAATCGATTTTTAACTAACTTCCCGACTAGCTAGACATTTGAAACTTTTAGAATAGCTCAGAACACGATGACAATGCATTCTTTTAATACTTTTAGTCAGTTTTAATCTTTAAGCAGAATTGAATTAACTTTGTTTTTTTCAGTTAATTTTGTTTTGCGGACTGGTGAAGCCATCTATCGACCGGGACGGGAATGAAAAGTTAAATGCAAGTTAACTTCCAATTAACTTCGTTTACTTTCAAGTTGATGGGATAATTCATCACAAAAATTTTAAAAAAGTATTTATTAATACATAGAATTGTCAAGTTTATATGATTCAACAGAAAATTTAAACACATGGTATATAAAAAGTTCTTTTTATGTTGTAATTATTATTAACTCGCTTTCTTGTTTTTGTGTTTGTCTGGTACAAATCTTGCAATCGATTTTTAACTAACTTCCCGACTAGCTAGACATTTGAAACTTTTAGAATAGCTCAGAACACGATGACAATGCATTCTTTTAATACTTTTAGTCAGTTTTAATCTTTAAGCAGAATTGAATTAACTTTGTTTTTTTCAGTTAATTTTGTTTTGCGGACTGGTGAAGCCATCTATCGACCGGGACGGCAATGAAAAGTTAAATGCAAGTTAACTTCCAATTAACTTCATTTTCTTTCAAGTTGATGGGATAATTCATCAAAAATATTTTAAAAAAGTATTTATTAATACATAGAATTGTCAAGTTTATATGATTCAACAGAAAATTTAAACACATGGTATATAAAAAGTTCTTTTTATCTTGTAATTATTATTAACTCGCTTTCTTGTTTGTGTGTTTGTCTGGTACAAATCTTGCAATCGATTTTTAACTAACTTCCCAAGTAGCTAGACATTTGAAACTTTTAGAATAGCTCAGAACACGATGACAATGCATTCTTTTAATACTTTTAGTCAGTTTTAATCTTTAAGCAGAATTGAATTAACTTTGTTTTTTTCAGTTAATTTTGTTTTGCGGACTGGTGAAGCCATCTATCGACCGGGACGGGAATGAAAAGTTAAATGCAATTTAACTTCCAATTAACTTCGTTTTCTTTCAAGTTGATGGGATAATTCATCACAAAAATTTTAAAAAAGTATTTATTAATACATAGAATTGTCAAGTTTATATGATTCAACAGAAAATTTAAAATCGTGGTATATAAAAAGTTCTTTTTATGTTGTAATTATTATTAACTCGCTTTCTTGTTTGTGTGTTTGTCTGGTACAAATCTTGCAATCGATTTTTAACTAACTTCCCGACTAGCTAGACATTTGAAACTTTTAGAATAGCTCAGAACACGATGACAATGCATTCTTTTAATACTTTTAGTCATCTTTAAGCAGATTTGAATTCATTTTCAGTTAATTTTGTTTTGTGTGGAAAGTTAGTTCGGAAAAATCCGCAAGGTGGCGGTTCGATCGAATTCAATGCTTGCACTTTTGTGTAACGGCGTTTGACGATTTTGAAAACAGAATGCATGTGAATTTAGTTTGTTTACAAAAATATTGTGCGAAAAATTTAAAAAATATATAAAAGTTAGCAGTTTATGAAGTCTGTGGATAGTGGAAACGACTAAAAAGTGATTAAAATAAAAGAAAGTGAAAATAATAATCAAGTGAAGGTTTGTGCAATTAGTTTATATGATTCAACAGAAAATTTAAAAGCGTGGTATATAAAAAGTTTTTTTTATCTTGTAATTATTGTTTTTTCGTTCCTTCTTAACCCACCATTGGAAATTTAAAATATAAATAAAATGTTTATAAAAAAATTCTTAAACCTTAACAATTCTTTGTACTTTTCTATGGACGTATTTAATCAGTGGATAAAATACGTAAGTGTACTGGTGTTAGGATAGGAAGAGCATAATATACCCGACGCTATGATGCAAATCGCTGTAGATGGTGCATTCCGACTGAAGTGATATCAGTCTTAGTGTGCAATAAAGTTGTCGAAACGTAATGAAATATAACAGTAGTGAAATATAAGTTTCATGGATCTTTATTCCTTTCAAAAAATTTTGCGACATGATACAGTATGCTAATCGATTTGCAAAATGAAGCAGGACTAGAAATTTTCAGATGAATACGTTTTAAACGTACACGTTCGTCTAACTCAAGTATGATTTCATTAACTTAAGGATATGAAGAATAATTACAAGATAAAAAGAACTTATCATATACCATGTTTTTAAATTTTCTGTTTAATCATATAAACTTGACAATTCTATGTATTAATAAATACTTTTTAAAAATTTTTTTTGATGAATTATCCCATCAACTTGAAAGAAAATGAAGTTAATTGGAAGTTAACTTGCGTTTAACTTTTTGTTCCCCTTCCGGCCGACAGATGGCTGCACCAGTCTACAAAACAAAATTAACTGAAAATAATAAAAACATGGTAAAAATCTGTTTAAAGATGGCTAAAAGTATTAAAAAAATTCATTGTCATCGTGTTCTGAACTATTCTAAAAGTTTCAAATGGCTAGCTAGTCGGGAAGTTAGTTAAAATCGATTGCAAGATTTGTACTGTACACACAAACAAGAAAGCCAGTTAATAAAAACATGGTACAAAGATGTCATCTTTAAAATGTTTAACGATGATGTTAAAGGTTAAATATGTTAAAAAATACTGGATCTCCCAAAAAAAATAAATTTTAAATTAATTTACTTATCAAAATGGTTTTTGCTTCATTACATCAAGTTCATACGCATTTACTGCGAACCCCAAAATAGATTCGTCTGCAGTTTTATTTCCAAAAATGTATAAGAATCCCTCTCCCATATTTCTGAAAATATAAGTCTGCATACATATGCTGAGAAAATTCTAAAATGTCATTGCAAGTATTTTTACTGCATTTTTTTAAGTTTTCAGGCTTAACAAAAATACATCAAAGTATTCACTTTCTTTTTTGTAAGGTATACACAAGATTCGATTCACAAGAATCGAACTTTTGAGTGAATTAAAGAAGCTGCTTCAGATATGCTAATTTTGGCATACGCGCTTAGTATAAATACCACGCAGCGTCATTAATGAAAAAAAGGAGTTGTTGTTAAGGTTGAAAAGGTGTTATCCTGCGCTAGTGCTTTACGGGCCAGAAGTTTACGTGGCAGTACTGCTGGTTTGACTTACTGTTCGTGAGTATAAAAATATATTGTCCTTAAAAGCTGTATTTACATTCCGTACAAGTAGTACGCATGCTTATTGCTGTAAAAGCCAATTATATGTGCAATGAATTCAATAAACATTATTTCATGTATAAATTGTGTTTGTATATAATTCAAATAGAGTGCCACTTCAAATTATATACACCCAAGTCTGGGTAGAAGTGAGCATAGATTCTCTATACTGGCGCCCGAAAAATATATATACCCTGGTAGTTAGCGTTACATTTATAACGAACAACATAATTGAAATTAAACTGTGTACTGTGAACTTATATTGATAAAATTGTTGCAAGTACTTATATACTATTTAAAAATGAGTGTTGTAGAACAAAATCCTGCTGGAAATTTTCCTCGGGTAATTATGGTTCAGCATTTTGCGCCATTCGAAGCCACCTTCAATGGCGGCCCCTCAAGCCAATTCCTAAAGAAAATTGAGCATTACTTTCAGCAACAATGCACCCCAGAGGGGGATAAACTTAAAATTGCTCTAGCCGCTTTAAGAGGTAGTGCATATCAGTGGTACACGTGTATGAAAAGCAGTAATCTGATTTTTGACTATTCGTCATTCAAGCAACAGTTTCTTAGCGTTTTTCCAAAGACCTTTAATCAAAGTGAAATTGAAGCGGAAATTTATTCGCTAAGGCAACGTGAAGGTCAGTCTGCGTTAGATTTTGCTACGGAAAAGATTTCCAAGTGTGAGGAATATTTAGAAGGGGCAACGGAAGCGGTAATCTTAAAAATAGTTATCCAACGTTTGAAGCCAAGTGTTCAAGATTTTTTAGATAATCAAACAATTACAAGCAAGGTTACCCTCTTTCAAGCTTTAGCTAAACATGACAATAGACATTTCTTCGCTACCCCTCACCGTCATTCAGGTACGAGAAGTTTTATACAGCCGCGCCAAAATTTTTCGCGAGTTTCAAACCAGCAGCGTAAGCAGTACCGCAGGCAAAATAATAGAAGCGCACGGCGTTATAATGAAATTAGTGCTCTTAAAGTAAATAATATGGAAGCACCTTACTTGCACTGGCAAGTTGATTCACATGATATGGTTCAACCTGTTGAAACTGTGTGGTCAAATGTATTATTTTGTCCGAGCAGTAATCATTATTTTGAGAATAGTGAAAGTCAGGGTATTTTTGTGGCTTATAAAGAAAGTGAGTCTAGCTGGAATAATGAGGTAATTCCAGTACAAATTTCTGAAAATAGTGCCGATACTAATGCTAGTGGTTTAGAAAATAAATCATCTGACACTTCTATTAATGCTATACCTGATATTATTGATGCTGTACCTGATATTTTAGATGATATTCACACATCTGTTAATGAAGGAAATTTAGTAGATGACGAAGTATGCGTTACGGAAGTTAGTGAATACTTATTAGTTGACGACAATAAAAATTCTTTAAACGATAGTAGGAACTCGCTAGGTAATGATGATATTATTTCAAGTTTCCATCCAAATGAGGATGCTGTAGGCCAGGTTGATAATATGGTTTTAAATAAAGTACATGAAAACCATACTGAGAGTCAGGATGAAAACTTGACACAGAGTTATACTGTAAGTAGTTTAGCTGATGCTTCGGAAGTTATAGACTTAGTTCGCATTAAAACGCACCAGTACGAAAAGCTTAATCTTCCTAAAACTGAAGCAGTGTTAACGAATATAAATGATAACGATTCTGATGTCGCAAGTTTCACAGAGACTTTTTCGTCAAAAGAGGATAAAACTAAAGTTAAAGGGGATAAAAAACGTGAAAAAGCGCCTTCAGGTTCCAGCATTAAAACTGCTAATACTGAAGTAATTAAGGCGGTAAACAAGAAGTCGTATAAGCACAAATACGAAAAGCAGAGTCAGGTTGTTGAAAAAATAGAATCTGCATTAAAATCTAATACCGATACAAGCAAAAGTACGAAGCAATGTAACGTGTGCACTACAAAAACTCTATCAAAGGATGAAAGTGGCACACATAAGGTACACAAGGTTATGAAAAGGATAGATGACAATTTTAAAGCTCCTTTGCATAAGTACAGGAAACGCAAGATATCAGCCGCCCAGCAAGGTTGGCCTCCTCCCAAGAGACCTCCTGTCCATCGTCAAGCCGGACCAGCGCCTCAGGACCTACGACCTGCTGCACAAAGGATGCCCACACGGTCAACGAACCCCTTTACTAGGACTGCGACCATCAAGAGAGGTTCCACGGATTGGACAGACTGGTGCAAGGAAGTTGCTGCATTCATGAGGAACAAGTCGTGTATCAACTTTCTTATTCTAACTCCCACCCTTTAATAAAACCGAACCAATTTGGTTTGCAGTTCCCCCAGTGTATATACTGTAAACATTTTGAGGGGAAGTGGTGAGGCACTGAAAAAAAAAAGACATACTGTTTTATAAATTTTTGAAGGGGACATGTAGTGACTAGGAAAAAAATACATACTGCACAATATACCAATTAACCACTAATGTACTAACTTCACAAAAAAATAACACATGTACATTATAAATTGGGGGAGAGCAGATACAGTCAAGAAATGTCATGCTGTGCAATTGTGTTGTCACTTTTAATTAAAATAGATATTTTAGGGCGCAGTTGGCCAGCCCAGTATCCGCAACTCTGCAAATCCACTGTGTAATGGTGTCACCTGGACCCTTCGGGGTTAGTTTTGTAAAATGGTAGTGGCGTTTTTCCCCCACACAACGTGTGGAAGGTTTTTTGGCTTTGCCACCCATTATGTAAAAAGTCAGACCAGCACGCGTTTTCAATTAGTTAACTGAAGCCGTTCAGACCTCAGTTACCTAATTTTTTTTTTCGAGGGAGGCCAGTGTAAGGTATACACAAGATTCGATTCACAAGAATCGAACTTTTGAGTGAATTAAAGAAGCTGCTTCAGATATGCTAATTTTGGCATACGCGCTTAGTATAAATACCACGCAGCGTCATTAATGAAAAAAAGGAGTTGTTGTTAAGGTTGAAAAGGTGTTATCCTGCGCTAGTGCTTTACGGGCCAGAAGTTTACGTGGCAGTACTGCTGGTTTGACTTACTGTTCGTGAGTATAAAAATATATTGTCCTTAAAAGCTGTATTTACATTCCGTACAAGTAGTACGCATGCTTATTGCTGTAAAAGCCAATTATATGTGCAATGAATTCAATAAACATTATTTCATGTATAAATTGTGTTTGTATATAATTCAAATAGAGTGCCACTTCAAATTATATACACCCAAGTCTGGGTAGAAGTGAGCATAGATTCTCTATATTTTTTCTCCATTCTTATATTTAATATCCGATAATAATTATCGAACATTAATCCGGAAGCAATAGAACGAGCACAGTTCTTGTTTTCGTTCTATTGCTTCCGGATCATCTCTCTAATCGACAAACTTTCGATTCCATGCTGAGGGGAGAAAATTCTATCAACTGGATTCCAAGATCTTCCAGATTGAATCTCTTCATCTGAGTGCCAGCGATCTTGTTGACGTGCCAGCTCTGGCACACGTGCTATGGGTTCACTATCTATGCTGTATATACTACCTCCACATAGTGGCGTAGCTACATATTCAGCGCCCTGGAGCAAGTAAAATCGGTGCGCCCACTTGTTTCTTGGAAAAGTTCTAGTGAAATTTGTGTTCTATCTACTCTTATTTCGATTTAAAACCTTACTTAATAACAATTTATTTGAAATTCAAGAAATTTCAACATTAAGAAATTCAATTTAATAAATATGAATATAATAATAAAACAAACTATAATTCTTTAAGTACTGAGTACCCGCTAATATTTACTACGTATTATATAAACTCTGTTGACAAAATGTACTTGAGCATGTTTAGTTTGCACATATAAAAACCTTCAAAATTGGTGTGTTCTCACTTACTAGGTTTGCAAGTCAGTCAATCATTTTCTCCATATCAAGTTGACAAGCTATTAGCGCCCTTTACACGTACGTTCTTTCGCGAGTGCTTGGAGCGTACGGGATTGCGCGCAGGAAAACTTGCAGTACGTTCCAAAGCAGCTTTCCCCTCCTCTCTGACACCTTCACACGTGCACTCAATCGCGCGGGATCGTGGTTTCATGCGGGAAAGAACGTACATGTAAAGGGCGCTATTGTTCTTTCAATTGATATCGCGGCCAAAGAGCTAAGACGGTGTCGTGACATGTTGCTTCTTAAATACGTTTTGATTAATTTCAGCTTTGAAAAACTTCGTTCTGATGTTGCTGTCATCACCGGTAAAGTTTAAAAAAAATCATTCATGCTAAAATCATGCTGTAATAATGTCAGAGAAGCTACTTGAGGCTGCGGTGTGAATTAAAAGTAGTTCAGCAACTTCGCGTATAGAAGTAATTTGTTTTAATTGAATATTAAAGCACATTTTAAATCGAAGCAGTTGAAATCCCAAACTACGGGAAATACTGGAAAGATATGCCGATTGTAACAATTCTGATCCTTCCAGGATACTTTTATCAGGTGACGCGACGAGATATGCAGGTGATAGACATTCAAAAAGTGTACATAATTGTCGAACAGATTTAAATCTAATATATAATTGATTAATTATTAAATCCATTACTTTATAAAACACCTCGATTTTGAAAACTTATTCACTGTTTTCAATGCGTTCATCTACTTGTAATTCATCACAGATTTTTTTCACACGACACAATCTTTTTTGGGGAAAACAAGTTCAATATTCCATAGAGCTGATAACTCAAGGACTTCGTTTTTAACAAACTCCCAATTATTCCTTAAGTTCTGGAATTGGGTTAGGAGGGATGAAAGCATCTCATTGGATTTCTCTATATTTTTATGAGTACCTTGCAGCATTTTCGAGACTGTATAAATAGGTTCGAGTATCTTACTTTGTACAATTATCAAAATAATTGTTGAAAATGTTTCAAAATAATACATCAAAATTTTAGCTTCACGTTGCTAGTCGTAATTTTTTCCATTCAATAGTAACCACACTCTTAGAAAGAAAAAAAAAAGAAGTAAGAAAAGAAAAGAAAAACGACGCACGAAGAAGGGGTAGTGAAAATTGGATTCAAATTGATATGCATACAGGTTTCGACGGAAAATGAAAAGTTTTAAAGTTTAGCAGCAATGAATGAACATGAGACGCTGCAGCACATCTTAACTGCACAACTGTCAGGATATTATAGAAAAGAAATTTCGATTCCAGGTTATAAATTCTTTGCGAATTTCATTCCGTGTATTCAGGTAGACAGTAACTATGCTTCGCATACAGGTGCACGAACAATATGCGTAGATATTAGCATTTGAGAGAGGACGTGTAGTTAGGCTCAAAGAAGCCAGTTGGTCTAATCGGCGAATCGCTCGACATTTGGATAGCTGCGATGCCACTTTTAGACGATGTTGGCAGGAATGGGTGAACATGGCCGAACACAGCGTCAAGAAGGAAGCGGTCGGCCTAGTAAACGACAGAACGTGAGGACCGAGAAATCGTGAGAGCGGCACTCACAGCCCCAGATTCATCATTATCATCGATCGTACGTGCAACTGGTGCTTCAGTGACCGCAAGGACCATTCATAGGCGGCCCAGAGAAAGGGGGCTGAGCTCACGGCGCTCCTTGCACCGACTACATTGACCTCTGTACACCGACAAGCCCGTTTGAAGTGGTGTCGGGCACATTCGACCTGGAATGTCACTGACTGGAGTAGAATTGTCTTCAGTGATGAGTCCCGCTTCGAACTGAGCCCCAATGACCGGCGAATACGTGTCTGGAGACTCCCCGGACAGCAGTGAGATACCAACCTGACTGTCTTAAGCCATACGGGCCGACAGCCAGGAGTGATGGTCTGGAGTACCATTTCATTTCATAGCAAGACCCCTTTGGTTGTCATCCGCGGCACTCTTACAGCACAACGGTACGTCGACGATATTCTACGCCCCGTTGTGTTGCCCTTCATATCACACCGTCATGGGATTACATTTCAGCAAGGTAATGCCCCCCCCCCACACGGTGAGCGTCTACTGCTTGTCTTCGGGCTTGCCCAACGTTACCTTGGCCAGCAAGGTCGCCTGATCTCTCCCCCATTGAGCACGTTTGGAGCATTATGGCCAGGGCCCTCCAACCACTTCGGAATTTTGACGATCTAACGCGCTCATTGAGCAGAAGTTGACACGATATCCCGCAGGAGGCCATCCGCCACCTCTATCAATCAATGCCAGGCCGAATAACTGCTTGTATAAAGGCCAGAGGTGGAGCAACGCGTTACTGACTTTTTCACTTTATGAAGCCCTTTCTCAATCATCCAATTTTTCTCAAATGGTAATCATTTGTTTTTCTGTATATGTACATCACATCTACCGATTTTCGTCCCATTCGAATAACTCTTTGTTGGTGCGTCTTTTTTTTTTTTTTTTGTCTAACAGTGTATGTCAATATTTTAATTACATCAAAATAGCGAGAACGTGGGGTATCAAGGGCCTGGACACGGGAAGGCAATCGTGTTGGACAAACTCTTTTTAATGTTTTTGCTAAGTTGGTTTGATTCATTTCCCACCGCCTAACAGAACTGAAAAAACGTAATTTTTTTCTAGCTGTTCATAAAATTGTCTGACTTCCTGTACATTGGTGACACTGTCAATTCACTTGTAATTACCCGGATCTAACCAATAGCACTTAATAAAAAGTATATTTTAATTTAATTAATCGCTAGTCCGGCTGTTAATTTTATTTCACGTATCCTGTGATACGAGCTACCTGGGGTATTGAATACAACTGTAAAGTCACAGGTAAAATACGCTACACCCCTTAAAGATTTTTTAAATATTTCTTAGGGAGCATCTAGGGCCTAAAAGCAACACCATACAAAATTTTACTTTTCTAGAAAACATGTACAAGAGGTAGGTTTTTTTTGAGGGGATTAAGCTTCTTTTAACCCCTTATGTCTTGCATTAAAAAATATATATTTCTTTGTGCGCACCTAGGGCCTAAGAGAAACCATCATACAAAAATTCAGCTTTCTAGGTCTCATGGTTCTAAAGACACAGTGTGTGGTTGTTTTTTTTTCGAGGGGGGGGGAGTATTAGGCCCCTATTAGCCCCCTTAAAATTCTAATTTATTAAAAAGATTTCTTAACGAGCACCTAGGGCATAATAGCAAACTCCATGCAAAATTTAAGCATCCTAAGACTTATGGTTCTAATGATTTGAGTTCCTTTTAACACTCATTTTTAATATTTTTTGTGTATTTCTGTTTTGTCATCAGCACGCAGTTTTTAATTAGATCTAAAATTATTTATAATCGAAATTTCGTTCTTCATCTGCCGATTTTTAAAAATTATCTCATGCATGTTATAAAAATACATATTTGTATTTTTAAACATGCTGCTGCCGAAAATGTTTGCCGCAACTGAAATGCTGCCAACTTTTAGCTATAATAAGTAACTGTTAGGTGTACCTATTATTCTTTATGTTGCCACATCAATTAACATACTTTATAAACAAATCACTTATTTTTAAAATTATACGTCGGTGAATCCAACAATACGCTGTAGATAAGTAATTTAGTAAAATAATAGTCATAAATTGTACGAAGTCACTTAAACAGAACAATAGATTACAATCCACGGTCTCAATAACTTTTAAAAAATGTATAACACATTCATTCAAGAATCATCTTGAAATTCTTACACTGCACAAAGTAAATAAAGGGAATATGAAGCGCTAAATACTAAGATTGCTTTAAAAAAAACCTCGAATATTTGCCACTATTCTGCGCCGATGTGTACTTGAAAAGGATGCTAAGAAAAGGATGCTAAGAAAAAAAAAATTTTTTGGACTCCTGCAAGTGTTTGACTCTTGTAGTGGGAGAAGTCAGTAAGTTGACCCTTTCAGAATTTTAACCCCGCTCGTTTAGAATGACATTTAAAGTATTGTAATGACTCTCGCCATAGGGAGTGAAGATGCTCTGGCCATCTCCCTTTTCTTGATAAGACACTCAACTGGTAAAGTTTGAGAATATCTAGTACTATATTTAGTAGTGTCCAACACCGGACAAAAATTCAAAGAGCGGCCTGGCCAGAGGCCAATCATAAGTTTTTTCACCAGACTCTAGTCTAAGCCTAGGATCGGTCCGACTCGAAGTATAAAAGTAAAATTTAGACGGACTTTCACAAAATTTTGATAAATTAAAGATGTATGTATTTGAAAGAAGATGTATATATATATATATGTGTGTGTGTGTGTGTGTGTGTGTGTGTAGAAACTTATAAGGCTGTTCAAACGGGAATACAAATCTCTCAAGAGTCATTTAAACGAGCATTTACACTATATAAACACTAAATAAACATTACAGTATAAAATACTGATGAAAAATAAAATTTAAAAATAAAACCCATCATTTTTCTATTTTTCAGTTTTATGTTACACGAAAAGTTTTAAAATATTTTTGGGGTAAGATATTTGGATGATATAGAAATGGGACATTTTCACTCTACATTATCTGTTTTTATGTGTGTTTTCTGACTGGTTTGCAGGGTATACTTATGTACATATGCTTATTTAACAGTTTTCAATTAAACCAATTTTGTTTCGATAAACCTAATTACTTACATTTTTTCCATAACACACTGCTTCTTAAAATTCACAATAAAAATTAATAATGGCAACTCGATTCAAACTAAATGATGTAGTTCAATGCATCGGGACACGGTGTATAATGTATGATTGTCTCTATGAACAGTTTTCAAATGCATTTATGAAATTGTTATATACATTTATAATCTCCATTGATCCGTTCTTAATTTTTCTTATAATTTAAGATGAACTTGAATGAAAGTTTTAGAAATGATTAGTGATACTATTTATCTATTTATGTGAGAATTTTTTAAGAATATTTTTAAACTCATAAACAGTATTTCCATTTAGACTTAGTCGGTCATAATCTTAACTTCTCTTTAATTTCGAATGTTTTGACTAAACGTAAACATGTTCTGAGTTTTTACAATTAACTTAATATTGAACTCTAATTTTACTAGTAATAAAATTTTATAATTTCTTCCATTTTTGACCGAATGCAACTACTTTTTTTTCAATCGTTTTTCTAACTAAAACTTATTTTATCGACAAAACTAGAAAAATTTAAGGTAAAACTGAAAAATTTTACAACAATTTAGTTTAATTTCTATTTATTATGATTACATTTTGGAATTTGGGTGCACGTTGCACCCGATTAAACACGTAATTGATTTCGGCGGTGTTAACGGGATTCAAATTCTATGCATTATGATAGTTATGCTAATAACAACATAAAAATAATTACATCTGTTCCTTTGCAATGTTAGTGCATCTGATTTGCACTAATATTGCAAGTATAGCATTTGCGATTGAAAGTCAATCACAAATGGTTTATTTGGTCATATGTTTTTGTACTTTGTCCCTTTTTCAATCTTTTTAGGTTAACTCAAGTACAGTTTAACTAATTATTGATACTATTGAACAATGCTTTGTCTACAAATATTATTTATAACATTACTCTTCTGTTTAAACGCAGAATAGTGAAACCGGCAGTACATTAATCTGCCAGTACCGGCAGTACCGGCAGTACTTTAATCTGCCATACTCAATATTAGTTTTAATATTTGATAGTTAATTTCTTTCCTAAATAACTTGTTACATTCTGCTTGCATTTATCATTTAATAGATGTAATTGAAATGGATTCAAATGTGCCAACTGCTCCGAAATACGGGGAGTTTTTCCAACAAAAATGTTGAATGCATGTATACTCCAAGTATTTTAACAAATGGAATAGCAGTGCTGAATAGCAGCAGTTTTTCAACGAAATATTTCTTCTCTTCCTCACTTTTATTAACGAGAAATTAGTTTTAAAAGAAATAATCTCAGAAAACCTTAAATCTTCAACGAATTGCTCAGATAATTGCAGTAAATTTTGGGGCGATATTGCAGATATTTTGAATTCTAATGTCGATTTCAGTCGGATGAGTTATTTACCCAGGCAAACGCAGAATCGCCCTAACATAATGGACAGAGTGATCTTAATGTTATCCCCCACTTTAGTAGAACCGGATGTAAAAAAGTTTATATTTGGCGCTCGTAGGATTCACCGGATACATGTAACTTCTTTGCAGAAAAACACAATTTATAATACATGTAGTAAGTGCCTATAGTAGTGCTTTTAAACATTCTTAGCAATCATCATACATTTTTATAGGTTTAGTAGAGGTATATAAAGTATTAAATAAACAGTGAAAATTTTCTGAAATCAAAATTATGGTAAGTCGAGTACATTCTAATATATTTAGGTGCTTATAGTTTTATTTACTTAAAAATATCTATATATATAAAACGCGTAAGTATGCGGCACAAAAATCGGCGATATTTCTACATTCCGAATGGCAACGGCTGCAACTACCAGATGTAAACATTAGCGGCCGACCGCGTGTGTGTAGTGGTTTATTCTTTTACTAGATAATTTATTCTTTTGTTCCATCGGTTTTTCTAAATGTATGTTAGAGGACAAACTTTTGACAAAACATGTTTAGATCTATGAAATCCAGTGTTTAGTCATGGACAGTTGTATGTAGGTTATCTAGAGTCCGTTCTTTTGATTCTGTCACTGTAGTATCTCCTATTTCTGAAATACTCAACTGTGTATATCAAGAAGTTTGAGGAATATCATAATAAAATATTGATAATTGCATTATAATATCTTAATAGTAAGTAAGAGTTAATTGTCTACACATTTTTAGTTGCACTTGCTGAATTTTTACTCCATTTTATAAGTGAAGAAATTTTCCCAACAGTTTTTTATTTGGTATGATTAAGTGTAGATATCTGAATTGTGAACAATAGTACATATAAAGAGTGATGTAATCCACACTATATTTTAGTACTTGCGGAATTTTTACTCCATTTTATACGTGAAAAAAAAATTTGCCCCAACAATTTCTTATTTGATGTCATGATAAAGTGTAGATATCTTAATTTTGAAAAATATTACATACAGAAAGGAATGTCATTTTTAAAATATTTGTTGTTGCGTTTCTCAGTCTTATCTTTAACTCTGTTCTGAATTAATGGAAATTCATATTTTTTTTAATCACGTTGTTTTAGAATCATATGATTCTATGGATATCCTTATAAAGAATTTTGCAATGATTATAAATTTTTTGGCTGAGACCGCACTACCACTTAACAACGTATATTTATGATGACAGGTAATAGTAACATTCCTTACGTTTCTTTCAGTTGAGTTTTTTTGCAAAAGAAAATATAAAACTAAAAGCGACCATGCTGGTCGCGCAGCGGCTAGTTTCATTTATTTTTTGCACATTTTATAGAAAATCTGACAAATCGAAATTATTTATACAAAAGTTTTCACAAATTTTTAGTTCACTCTTTCAAATTTTGCGCCGCCCCCCCCCCCCCCCTGATTCGTGCGCCTGGAGCAGTTCGCTCCAACTGCTCCACGGTAGCTACGTCCCTGCCTCCACAGCTCGCCCCTTTTTCGCATCAATAAATTATGCCTATAATTTTTTGTACACAGAACTATGGCTGCATAAACAAATGTAAAGCAGTTAAGATTTAGGGCGTTGGGTTCTGATTTATGTTCATCTTGCATCTTTAGTTCAAATGTGAACAAACTAAACTACTAAACTCATGGCGCAACAGTCCGCTGTGGACCAAGGCCGGCGATGCCCATCTCCGCTTTCTTGACCGTGGGCTTGGGGTGCGCTACAGCGTATGTCTCGGTCAGGTGGTCACCCTGACGTGGGACCCCAGAGTTTAGTTCCCAAGCATGCTTGATCCTCATTTTATCGACCCACTCAAGGGATGAAAGATTGGGTCGACCTTGCGCAGTCGCAGGATCGAACCCTGGACCTGTGCTGTGGCAGTTTGACGCTTTTTAACCACTAGGCTACCGGGCGGCATATTACCATTCCTTACATGAATTCACGCCATTACATCGTTTGGCGGCTGCTGATTGCTTCATATTGGTCAATTGAGTTTGCGTCGGTAATTGCATAATATTTGATACTAAGCGTATTTTAAATGAGATTAAAATCTATTTCTTAGTTGCTTTCTTTTTTATATATATTTTTTACGCCAAATTTTACAAGGAGCGTGAATTTTTTTAAGTGGCGCCACCTATTAATGTAAAAGTAATTTAAAGTGACAAGCTATTTGTAAAAGAAATTTTCGCCATAAGTGCCTTCATATTTCTTTTTTGTGCATCGAAAATTTTAAGAAATTACCAATTTCCGTAGTAATTTCACTGTAAAAATTTAGGTTTAGAATAAAATAGAGTAAATATTACTCAAAATTGAATTTTTTTCTTAAATTTAAATGTAGAATTAAAAAAAGGGAAAGATATTTTCTTTTTTTTAAATTTAAATGTTGAATTTAAAAAAATGAAAGCTTTATTTATTTATTTTTAAATTTAAATGTTGAATTTAAATTTTTTTAAAAATTAAAATCTTAATTGGAAGATGCATTATATATTTTTTGTTGTTTTGCACACTTTAGTTTTTTAACCTTACTCTTAAAAAATAAAAATTATAAATATTCTTCTAAAAATTACCAAAAATGGACTGAAAATAAAGTGACTTTATTGTACAAATGCACAAATTTTATAATGCACAAATATGTAATTTAATGCCGTTTTGCATAGGGCTGATAAAGGCATATATTTGCTGCTAGGGTATGTTTGGCACTCTTTTTACTTGGTGGCACACCAGCTGGTCGTCCTGCTGGCAAGCGTTTACTACCTCTAGTAATGTGGGGAGAGCGTCTTGCGATAGAAGTTGGTTGAACTCCAATTGCAGCACCACTTCTTCGTTTTATAGGTATGTAACTACCAGCTGTGTGCAGAAAAGTTTCCCAGCTTCCTGTCGACTTAACATTTTTAATTCGTTTTAAAAAAGTGTTTAGCCCATTTGTAGAAGATTTATAAAGTTCATTTTTAAGAGTAAGGTTAAAAAACTAAAGTGTGCAAAACAGCAAAAAATATATAATTGTAATCTTGCAATTAAGATTTTAATTTTCAAAAGAATAAACAATTTTTTTAAAAAATTCAGCATTTAAATTTAAAAATAAAAAAATAAAGCTTTCATTTTTTTAAAATTCAACATTTAAATTTAAGAAAAATTTCAATTTTGAGTAATATTTACTCTATTTTATTCTACTCCTAAAATTTTACAGTGAAATTACTACGGAAATTGGTAATTTCTTAAAATTTTCCATGTACAAAAAAAGAAATATGAAGGCACTTCTGGCGAAAATTTCTTTTACAAATAGCTTTTCACTTTAAATTACTTTTACATTAATAGGTGGCGCCACTTAAAAAATTTCACGTTCCTTGTACAATATGGTGTAAAAAATATATATAAAAATGAAAGCAACTAAGAAATAGATTTTATCTCATTTAAAATACGCTTAGGATCAGATATTATGCAATTATCGAAATGAAGGCAACTAAGAAATATATTTTAGCCAGTGGCGTAGCTAGAACTTTTGCCGCCCTGTTAAGTCAATCAATTGGTGGTTTTTATAAATTAATAAACATAAATAAATATTTATAATTGAGACAAACTATAGGTGGGGAACTTTTTTGCCATTAGATGCCATATTTAAATTAGGCAGTAATAAAGGAGGCCGCTTAAGTTGATATACCTATAAATGCAACTTTTATAAAGACCACAAGAAACTTACGGAGGTCGCAGTTTCCCCACCTATGAGACAAAACATAACTAAACATATACTAATTTATAAAAAAATTCTATATAATATGTTTTATTTTATATTTTTATATTAATAAATAAAAATAAATAATTTCATTTCTTTTGGATAAACAAACAAACTGTACACATATGTGTATGTAAACAAAACATATTTATATATTGACTCTTCTAACTTTCATAGTAGACAAATCTTGTATAATGCTCTGAAAATTTATATTATTTGTAATTTCTTTTTCTATAGACAATATTGCAAGATTTTGTAGTCTTAAATCTCTCATTGTGGAACGAAGATAATTTTTTTATCAACTTCAATTTGGAGAAGCTCCTTTCGCAACTATCGACACTAATAGCAATTGTTAAAAATATTCTTAGCAAAATTACAATGTTGGGTACAGAAATTTCCAATCTATACTGTTGAATAAATTTTAGTAGATCAAGAGGGCCTTCCTTCCCGTCTTTCCAACGTTTTGCGTCTTCTTGTAGTGAAAGTACAGCCATAAAAATCTGGATCCTTTTTCTTTCAATATAGAACTGTTCTTTATCAATGTCAATAAAGTCATTTATTTGACATTCAAATTCTTCATTTAGCAGGTTACATGGTAATATACACGAATATTTTCTTGCAAGGACATGCAACTGATCAAAGCGTTCTTTTATTTTCTTTAGATTTCTATCCATTAATAAAAACATTTCTCTTCGTACTTCTTGTTCTAAGGATAGCCTTAAGTCTCGTGAATTTTCCCCACTCATTTTTTCTCCTTCTAACTCGACGTTCAGTCGATATCTCTAACTCTTCACAAATTGTTTTGGCTGCTATAAGAGCGTTTTGTATTAGCGCATCTCTTTGTTCCATGAAATGGGTTTGCAAAGAATCTAGTTTTATATGGCAATGATGAACATTTAACCCTTTTATTTGCAGGTATTTTTGCGTGTTATTAATTTCCAAAAGGACGGGTTCCCAGAAATTGAGATAACATAGAAAAGAAAAAGATTGCATGGAATTGAGTAATATTCCAGCATCTGATCTCGTTTTACTATTTTCTTCTTCAGATGTCAATTTTTCTTAGCCGTGTCATCTCCATGGTAACGGTGGTACTAAGCATTCAATATACATCGAGCACGGAGTAGTACATAGAACTTCTACTCGACGTCGGCACCATTGATGTCTGTATCCGAGCAAAATTTTTAGAGATTATATTTTCAACCCTACATTGACTTGACGATGAGGAAAAATATTCGAAATCATATACTAATTCATAATTCGTAGAAATCGAATAGTAAACTTATGAATTGAACAAGTGGTTTTTTATAACTAATACTAAATACGAAATATACCGCCCCAAAATATATACCGCCCGCACCCATCGCACCCCCCTAGCTACGCCACTGATTTTAGCATTTATCTCATTTAAAATGCGCTTAGGATCAAATATTATGGCAATTACCGATGCAAACTCAATTGTCCAATCAGCAGCCGCCAAACGATGAAATGGCGTGAATTCATGTAAGGCAGGGGTGTCAAACTCGCGGCCCGCGACGAACATTTTTGCGGCCCGGCCAATATATTGGTACACAATATATATTAAAATACTTACGCAGAATTATAATAAGATAGGAAGAATTCGCTAAATGTTTTTTTAATCATACTCTTTTTTTGCTATTATTAAACAAAATGCGTATATTTATGTTGAATATACTGGAATTAGGTAAATAAACATACGTTTGTATTAATATTGATTTTTTTTTTTGCCCACCTATAGTTAAACCTTGTTTGTTTGGCCTAAGTTAGCCTTTGAGTTTGACACCCCTGATGTAAGGAATGGTAATATGCTACCGGGCGTCTTAAATGTGGATAAACTGTCATTAATTTTCTGAAGTCGACAGAGGTTATTAGTCTGCAAGGATTCACAATAGTGTAAATTTTAAACAGTCAAATGCATTAAGTTTTGCCCGTATTTGGTATTCAAGACGTTATCAGCTTTTCTATAGCATATATCCTCAGTTCCAATGCAGGAAAATTAATGCATTAATCAAGTCTTGAGTTAAAGCATCAAATTAGGAAACAAAATACACCTATAGAAATCACCTACCTCCATCGAAGTCAAAATAGCGCATAGTAAAATCATTGAATCCCTAACATTTGAATTACGGCTGACATAGGTTTTTTAAGAAATGCATAAATGTTTTCAGTTCAAGAAAGTTTATTAATACATTATTGACCGTTACCGAGTAAATTAATGTTCTTTTACACGCAAATGTTGAACACAATTTAGGATACAGGAAAGTGAAATTGTAGAAAATTTTGATCAACTGGATATTGCTTTGCTTGAAAACTACCTTTACTATGACCTGAATAAGTTTTGGGAAAATCCTCCCCTTTTATCATTTAAACTATGAATCTCAGAACCTGCCTTCTATATAAAGAAAACATTTCAGGAAATAAAAATGCCATACTTTATTCCTGTACCGTCCAGCATCAGTGATAATCCTTGATAGGCGGCAGCGCTAGCCTAATAATTTGTTTGTTTATTACAATGTTTTTATTAACTTGCTTTCTTGTTGTCCAGTACAAATCTTGCAATCGATTTTTAACTAACTTCCCGACTAGCTAGACATTTGAAACTTTTAGAATAGCTCAGAAGACGATGACAGTGCATTTTTTAAATACTTTTAGCCATCTTTAAGCAGATATTTACGATGTTTTTATTATTTTCAGTTAATTTTGTTTTGTAGACTGGTGCAGCCATCTGTCGGCCAGGACGGGAACGAAAAGTTAAACGCAAGTTAACTTCATTTTCTTTTAAATTGATGGGATAATTCATCAAAACAATTTTAAAAAAGTATTTATTAATACATAGAATTGTCAAGTTTATATGATTCAACAGAAAATTTAAAATCGTGGTATATAAAATGTTTTTTTTTATCTTGTAATTTATTTTAAAACTGTGATTGACATCTTTTAAAACTGTGTGCGACATCTGCATTTCATCTGAAATAAGTTACACTTGTAGCAGAAAAAAAAAATACTACAACTTCAAGGAAAAACATTCTACGTTATTCAGTTCTGTAAGTTAAATCACAATAATCTTGATTCTTATTAGGTTTTTCCTTTCCCCAACGTTGATTCATTCCACATACAAATATATCAGTATTCTATTAATGGTGTTTATGTAACCATTTTGTTTACAATATATCCATTGCCGTGAATCAAATTCTTAAATGTCAGTTGCAAAATTGTCAAGTTTCGTCCTTTATGTCAGATGTATTCTATTGCAAATATGTTATGCTTATGTAATTTGAATTCTAATCCTTATAAAATTGCTTGTGATCAAATCCTGTTCCTAGTCATTTCTCAATCACAAAGTCTGTATAGTTAAATCTTAAAGCCAAATACAGTTCGCTTAGTGCAGTGGTCGGCAAACTCATATGTCAACAGAACCAAATGTCAAAAGTACAACAACTGAAATATATTTTGAGAGCCAAATTTTTTAAACTTAAACTATATAGGTAGGTGCATTGTTATTAATTTAATTAGGATACTTCAAAGCTGGCCTTTGCTGAAAACGTCCTCAATCTGAATAAGGTACGTTCGCTGAAGTCGACCCCTTCCAACTCTTCCATCCACACTCGTATACTTATTTCGTCTATCTCCTTTCGTTCATCCTCTCTGTATGTCCAAACCATCTCAACATACCTTTCTCAATCCTCGACACTACATCTTCTATCACTCCACAGCGCTCCCTAACATTAACTTAAGAAACTGTACTTAAAGTTTTTTTTAAGTCTTAGTTAAACTATAGGTACGTTGAATAAAACTTGATATCATGCTTAATATCGATATTATTTATTGATTAAATTAAATTGTAAAGTATCCATAAAATTAAATCATGACAGACAAACACTAATATGAACAATGGCTTCGCATCTCCTTGGAAAGTTTGGGTAAGTCAAGTTTGTATGTTGTTTTTTATTTTAGGCACGATTAGAGGTTCTCATCAATAAGATGAATTCTTAATTTACTCTTGATAAGGTTCATTCTTGAAAATGATTGTTCGTATGAATATGTAGACCCGAATTAGAAAGAACAGCAAAAACTAGTTTTTCCAGCTGATTATATGAGTCAGCAATACTATTCTAGGTGTTAAAAGTCATATCTTCCTTCTCCAGATCTTTCAAAGCAGACCCACTTGTGCTGTGAACTAAGTTCACATTTGTTTATATCCAATATTTCTATATCAGCACAAAGATGTACAAATTTTGAACTCCACATTTCTTTGTTTTTTAAATCCAGTAACTGCATTTCAAAGTTTCTAATGTCAATATTAAAGGGTTTGGTTTGGTCTAGGAGCGCTACGTCATTTTTTGCTACACGAGGGCTAATTAGACCGGGACCTACTGCTTAAAGCCGATTCCGAACGGCTACAAACATCCATGCCGATTGTGGGACTCGAACCCACAGACTCTGGTACCAAAGGTCAGCGCCATAGCCATTCGGCTATGGCGCTGCCATGTTCGGCCATAGCCAGCGCCATAGCCCCGGCTCAATATTAAAGGGAGAAAAATTTAATTTTGTTACAGTAGCATTAAGAGGTTTTTTAACAGAAGCTAACGTCGCTAACGTTTCTGACTTCCTGAAACCTGTCGAGAAAAGCTTCCCTAATATTTAAAAGTGTTGTTTTGAAATAGAAAATGTCACTATCAGAATTATTTTCTTGGCGATGTTTCAACAGGCTTGGAAAGTGAATCTAAGTTTCTCTATCAAAATCTTGAGTAAAAAGAGATAATTTGTTTTTGAATGAAATAACTTCTAACATCGAAAAAATTGTGCATCCTTTCCCCTCTGGTTTACGATTAAGCTGATTTAGATGAGACGTAACGTCTCCCATGAAATAAAATTTCTGGATCCACTGATAGTTCGTTAGTTCTGGATAGTGAACACCCTTCTCAAGGAGAAATGCTTTAATTTATGTTTTTTGAGAAAGAGAAACGTTTCAAAACGTTTCCTCTTGAAAACCAACTTACCTTGTTAAGCAGCAGAAGATCTGCGAACTCTTTCTCCATTTCAACTATAAATTCTTTAAATTGGCGATGATTAAGAGCTTCAGCTATAATGGAGTTGATAATCTTAATGACCAATTTCATAACTTCGCAAATTTCTTCTGAAAATGTCTGCGCACAAAGCGCATCTTGATGAATTATGCAATGGTAATGGACTCATTGTAAATACCTCGTGATTGTTCTTTCTAAATAGAAACAAACCCGTTTCTTACGCCGGTCATACTTTTCGCCCCATCTGTTGAAATTGAGACACTTTATCGAGTAGAATATGAATTTTTTCAATGCACTCAGTTACAGCATTTGCTATATCCTCTCCACGTGTTTGACCTTTGAGTGACAATAATTCTAAATGTTCTTTAGAACCTGTAGATGACATAAATCGTACAAAAAGTGAAACTAGCGCTGTATCATTTATGTCACAAGACTCGTCAACTGCTATTGATTAAGCTAAAACCAATTTAAGATCTTCGACTTGCTGGTTGGTTTGTATTCGAAGACCATTTTGTCTAGTCTAGTGTCTTCTACCGGGAGACGCTCTCGGAAGTAATACATTGTAAAACACAATGCAAAGATACGACTTGACGATACGCGTTCAAGAAGTTCAATCGCACTGTACGTGCGCGCCCGCATGTGGTATTTTGTGGAAGAGCCACACTCAGGGGGCCAAAGAGCCACATGTGGCTCGCGAGCCACGGTTTGCCGACCACTGGCTTAGTGGGTCAGGTGAAGAATGACCCACTTATTTGGCGCGGTTTGTGGCGCTTTTTACAAGATTCATAAGCGCGCCAATTGTGGTATCCAAGCCGATTTCGAATAGTTTTTACCATGTTTTTATTAACTCGCTTTCTTGTTTGTTTGTGTGTTTGTCCAGTACAAATCTTGCAATCGATTTTTAACTAACTTCCCGACTAGCTAGACATTTGAAACTTTTATAATAGCAAAGAACACGATGACAATGCATTATTTTAATACTTTTAGCCGAAAAAATCCGCAAGGTGTTGCTTCGATCGAATTCAATGCTTGCACTTTTACGTAACGGCGTTTGATGATTTAGAAAACAGAATACTTGTGAATTTAGTTTGTTTACAAAATTATTGTGCGAAAAATTCAAAAAAATTAAAGTTTATAATGTCTGTGGATAGTGGAAACTACTAAAAAGTGATTAAAATTAAATAAAAAGAAAGTGCAAAAAGAATAATTATGTGAAGGTTTGTGCAATTAAGAGAGAATTGTCAAGTTTATATGATTCAACAGAAAATTTAAAATCGTGGTATATAAAAAGTTCTTGTTATTTATTTACAATTAAGGTAAGTGAAACAATAATTTACAATAATTTTTTAACATTAAGATAAGTGAAACTATTTTAATTTCAGTGTTTTGTAACGATTTTCAATTTTAAAAATTACTGTTTTTGCAACGATTTTCAGTTTTTAAAATTTTTTATCACCTGCTCTTTTGTATTTATTTTAGTTTTGCGCCATCTTAAATATCGCTCTCTTGAGTAGTGTCTTCTGGAGAGGTTGCAACTCCAGGACACAAGACGCGAGAGCGCGCCAAGTTGGCGATTTTGAAAATCAGGCCATGCAGTGAACGATTCTTCACATTTCTCCGCTATGTCCCTACATTTCAACAATTCCAAAATTCCAGTCTTTGCCGTCGACTTGCCTATATATTTAAATAAAATTGCCGATCAACAATGTGTCAATCTAATAAAGTTGAACGAATTTTCACTAAATAAATTCCATATAAATGTGCTCCTTTAACCGTAAATAGTTTATAACACGTAAAGGTATTAAAAGCTCAAAAGATTATGCACACAAATTTACAAAACATAAAATATATTTATTAAAATATTTTGCTTAAAATATATTGACAACTTTATACACTTCCAAAAAATGCAGAAAATATACACAAAGAGGGTATTTTCCATTTATACACAAAAAATACTGATCTTGAAAAACTTCCACACACACAAACACAAAAAAAAGACACCATTTCCTATACATAAAAAACTATATAAAATACAAATCATGCAGAAAGATTTTCAACAAAAATTGTACACCTTCAGTTCAAAATGGTAAATACGTTTAAAAATGTTTAACGAGGTTTGAAAAAAACTCACGAGATTCAAACACTAATATAAAAAACATTTTATAGATTGAAAATGTAATCAAACCTCGTTATGTTACATACTCAGAGGATATCTGATTTTCCTATCGACACCTTATAAAAACGAATTTTATACAGCTACAGAGCTTCCAATTTACAAAGTTACAGACAAAAATAACGATTTTAAAATTATGGTGTTGGGGAGCACTAAATGCTATGAAACTGAGTAACACAACCAAATGTTCCCTACAGGACAGCCTGGCAGCCATATTCTAAGATTGCATGGAGTTAAATGTCGTTTCAATGAAAAGTAATTATTCTTTTCACCAAAATGTCACTATTTACACCACTTAATCTAAGCTTAGAATATGCCTGTGGACTGAAAGGGGGAGAATCATCCAAGACCTTTCTTCGAGCTAAGCCTCCACCACACCCTTGACCCTCGATTCACAGTCCCACAAGGGATAAAAGTTGAATGGGAATCCTAAAATTTCCTGAGAAATAACGTTTACAATGACGATAATCAGAAGCGGTTATGACAAATATTTTCTATTTTTTTCTTAAACCATAGAGCAAATAAAATGCAACTCTCTCTGCGTCATATAAAGTTGCACACCGCGAGTGAAAAGGAGTATTTAGTGTAAACAAAGGGCAGCAGAAATATTTCGAGGGTACTTCTAAACTGATATGTGGCTTAATCGGAGTACTTCGGCCAAAAGTTCGGCAAGCTTTCTGTAGCAATTTTATCCATATATCTTTTCATTTAAAACAATTCGTTGAGGTATAGCAGATTTGTTTAACTCTGTCGCATGAAAAACTATTGATTTGATCTGGATAAATCATCGGGACACTTTGTTTGTACCACACGTCCTATTCCACTGCGACTGTACTAACTGGATAATCAATGGAAAAGAGGCACAGTGCTTCCAATTAACTGAAAAGCTTAGTTATGGTAATATCTAAATCTTCAGGTAACCATATCACATTTAATAAGGTTTTTGGAATAAAATGGTGAAGTAAGTTCTGTAAAGCAGAGGAAAGTAAGATTTAAAAATACGTGTAACGAATTAATATCCAATTTTTAGTTTAAGCAGATGTTATCTAACCTTAAAAAATGGAAATAAAGAAGAAATAGCAAAATATTCTAACTTTAGTAGCTCTATGGTAAATTATTTTCTGAAGATTAATCAAAAAAATCTTTTATTAATTCCACTTTTTTCTCCAGTATATTATGCTTTAAAACTGTCTAAATAGATTCGCTATTTTACTGCAAAGAAATGTAGAAATAAAGACATACAACAAGTCTACTATGTAGCCAAAAAAATCCAATGCTTATAGATTAAAAGAATAAATATATATACTTAATGCTAATAAATTAATTTAAACGTTTCAAACTATACACATATCACGTGAAAAAAATTGAGAATTTTTCGTACGTATGAAGAACATGCGATAAAATTAACAAGCTAAGTTAAAGATATCCAGTGTGTTAAAAGAATGAAAGCTTTGCAATTCAACACAAATTCGACATGGCACAGCTGAGCCGTTATGCGTATGTTTTGAAAAACAACATTTATATATGTCAGACAAAGAACAATTTGAATGTTATTTTTATTAACTTTTAATGTTATTTATCAACAACGTGTAAAAGATTTTAGAAAGCAAAAGCAGGGTAATATACATCATTATTGTGTTAGATGGGCAAGGGCGAGTGAGGCAAAATAGCTACCATTATTTGGGACAGCTTTCAGTTGCCGTAATTTACCGATTACGGACTTAAGCTTAGACGGTCATTAACCATATATATCATAGTTAATACTTTCAACTAGATCCGAATTCAAAATTGCAATTAATATTAAAATATAACGCAGTATTTTCCGTTTTATATACTGAGAATTTTTTTTTCCAAGTTAATCTTAAAAACAGAACTACAGTTAACAACTTTGAAATACTAAACAATACAAAATTTATGTTCGCCCGAAACTAAAATTTTGAGATCATATTTCTAATAGGGTTACAGTTAACGTGTCTCAGAACTGAGCCACGCGAGTACAAATTTGCCATCATTAGACTAAAATCACTGATTTTTGCCTAATTAACTGTCAGAAGAGCAATAACTTAAAAATTATATTTTTACAGATTAGTAGTAAAAAAAAGAGTTAAATTAAGATTCGCAGATATTTAACAATCCAAAAGTTTTACATGTTTTTTTTCCTATCCATTTACATAAATCATTACAAAATGAAAGAAGCCTGGAGAAATATAGAGTGTGTGTGGTCTCTCTCTCTTAGGTCATTTTCGTCCTGATGTTCACAAAAGAAAAAAAAAGACCATTCCTTATTCATGTAGTTTGAAAATAACAATTACATTTCCAAGAATATACTGAAGAGAAAGCATTATCAACTTAAAGATTAAATATTTGAAACATAAGAGGCTAAATTGAAACAGTGTTTAAAAAAAGTATGAAGGACTTTCTGGCAGAAAATCTTTAAATTAAGTACCAGAAAATAATCTTTAAATTAACTATAATATTTAAAGGTTTACTTAATTACATACTATTTTACATCAGTTTCATAGCAATCGTGTATACAGTCATAAAATAAAGGCGAATTGCTCTCCTATGAAATATGCAATTTATCAAAGTTTTTCCAATATTGCTTCAGGAACTAAAATATAGACCAGTTTTTCCTTTTTTAGAAGAATATAAATATTTAGATCCATTACTGGCAAAATTAAATTCTTGAAAACTTCGACATAATCCATTGTAGTTTTATTTGGTATAATTTGTTTAATTCAAACGTCGTTTCGATTTTAGGAATCTGTTTACCTCAGCGGGAAAAAAAATGATACAACGCTGAAATCTCAGCATCGTTTACCAGCTACATGCAACATTCCCAACCTTATTCAGTTCCACCTTAAAATAAAGGATATTCATATTTTATATATTTACATAAAAAACACAAACAGAGCACAGCTCCAACTTTGTACATGTTAACAGAATAGTTCAAATATCTTTTCTGCATATGTAAGGTAAAACTGTCAGTAAAAGCGTATTTTTGTTTGCCATCAAACTGTTCACTTCCATTATATCAGCGTCTTTCACGTTCAATCCGTCGATTTCCAGAATCTCATCTCCAATGTCCAACAGTCCAGCGAGCTGCTTTTGAGTTTCTTGATCTCTCATGCGCGAGACAAACACACCTAAAATGAGAGAAAATACTCGATAAAATAAACACGGTCAGATTTTATACAATAACCCTTTTTACAGCTATTCAGAAGTTTAACTCAAACTTCTTAATTCCACACAAAATAATTTCTGAAATAAATACAATATCGTATAAGGTCACCGAAGAAAACTTGGCTTGTGCAAGAGGTCAGATCTTTAAAAAGGTGTCTCTATTGAAAATACCATTTTACCGCTCTACAACGATGAGTAGAGCACAGAATGCTTCAAATGCTATCACTTTTAAGGTACTTTGACTTGAACAATGCACAACACTTAAAGCATGTTACATAATTATATTTTTAGAAATAATTACCTTTCCCTCTTACAGTGAAGAGCAAGAATATGTATAGCTGAGAGCCACTGATACCATTGGTCAGTGTCAGCTCTACCGGCTGGTAAGGTTGGTATACATCGCAAGTTAAAATAAAGTGTGTGCGGGCGCACACATTTTTTATATATATATATATATATATATATATATATATATATATATATATATATATATATATATATATATATATATATAGTTAGTCGATTCCGGTTAATTGGGCCACCGATTAATCGGACCAGCCGGTTATTATGACCAAAATGATGGCGTCCCGATATATATATATATATATATATATATATATATATATATATATATATATATATATATATATATATATATACTTTTATAGTCATCGGAAAAAAAGTATCGCAAGGACTCATTTTTAAAATTTAAATAGATTATAAGCCCTAATAACATTACACAAACGTAATATTTGTTTACGTAATCCTTTTTAATTTATTCCTTTATACATAGGAATTATATGTATACTCGGCGTATTTTGACTTGCCTTTTTATGCCATTAGAACAAATTCACTTAATTATTTTGCATAAAAGTTTTTACGATTAGAACAATGTACTTTGTCAAGTTAAATTGCAGTAGAAAGATTGGCTACTTCGGTGAGGCACGAAGGACAGCACACCTATCGCGAAATAACTCTACTACTTTTCTTTTATCGTAAATGGGTTTGGTTTGGAGCGCTACGGTCAACTTTTTCCTACAAGAGGACTAATTAGACCGGGACCTACAGTTTATAGACGATTCCGAAATGCTACATACAACCATGCCAACAGTGGGCCAACAGTGGTTCCACAGGATCTGAACCGAATGACAGCGCCCTAGCCATTCGGCCATCACCTGGCTGTTTTACCTTAAAACCTTAATTCCCTTTATCAGAAAATGATACAAATAGAGCATTTAATTTGAAAGCTTAACTATAACTTTGATGCTCACTTTTTCAATCTTTCATACGTTGACCAAGGTATTGATGGTTTGACAGAAGATGATTTTTCCGTAACGTTAAAACATAACAATTACGGAAAGTTAAAGTTAGAAATATTGTGGAACTTTCAGGAAGGGACATATAAAGTTGAATCAGAACTAGAAAAACAGCAAGCACCTCATTCAACTAGTTATTCATAGACGCAGGTGGAAGTTGTAACTTCTAATGACTCAATGACTCTGATACGCAAATCGGTTATCAGCTGCTCTAAGCAGGAGTATCTGTTTACACAGACGCCCATTATATTCTTCAGAGCGTCGTACGGGTTTGAATTTACGTTGGTAATATTTCGTGAATCAAGGCGAATTTTTTATTCCTCTATCAAAATATAATTTGTGGACTTTTTTTAGCATTATTAAAATCAGATAGTGTGTGACGATGTCTTTTCTGTGGAGGGCATTTTAATGTTTTAGGTATTCCAAAAGAACAGATAACAGATACATGACCGTAATCCACGACTTGTGTTTTCTTATTAACCAGCGAGAAAAAGTTAAAATTTACAGAATAAAACTATATTTCCTGCCAGGAGTAAAATTCATCGCTTGATGAAGCCTGCATTGTCTTCAGAAATAATGGCATAAGATTAGTGCAATAGCCAACGTCTCCTTCTATTCTTATTAAAATTCTTAAACATCATCTTTAATGAGGTACTTACCTTTGGAATTTCGGACCCTCCCTCTCGCCACAAAAAACCCGTACGGCTT
This sequence comes from Dolomedes plantarius, assembly GCA_907164885.2. NCBI lineage: Eukaryota > Metazoa > Arthropoda > Arachnida > Araneae > Dolomedidae > Dolomedes > Dolomedes plantarius. The sequence goes on from OU015495.1 coordinate 71,379,585, forward strand.
CGAAGGGGGTTTCGTTAATTCTACAACTTGGGATCCATCGAGATTGAGCTGTAATAATTGGCCCCTCACGTGAATGGGGGAATTTGGACCGCACGGTGATTCATCCCACTCTGAGTTTGAGCTGAAATGAAAAGAGAGCAATGTCAACAAAATTTTGATGAAGATATGAAATTTTCATTTTCGACGAAAGCAGAGTTACATTTTTTATTCTCAAGGGACTTCAATTTTGCTTCACATCATGAGCACAACGAACAAAACCAACAAATTTAATACACATTTCAAATTTTTCGCTTTGTGAAGGTAAAGATCCCCTTAAATATGTACATTTCTTTTTTTTTCTTCCAACCATGCTTTGAGATCCGAATTAACTATTTTTACACGAGAATAAAATGATATTTTTGATCGACTGTCATAGACAAGGAATTGTAACCCGGGTTTTCCGCATGATTTTTGAATAGCGAAATGCATCACTAATCAATGAGTCGATGGACACAATGTTATTGTTAATTTAAATATTAAATGGATTCATTTAAATTTAGTTTTGTAACTAATAGCAAGTTAAAATAACCATGTGAAAATTTGATGAAAAATTGTTTTTAGTTATTAAAATTGATATTTCAAAATAGTACAATATTTAAAATGTGCCAAGTGCATTTCTAAAAACCAAATTGAAATTGATACATTATATTATATATATATATATATATATATATATATATATATATATATATATATATATATATAATATAGTATAGTATAAATATATATATATATATATATATCTGTGGCCTGGTACAAGGAGTACCCAAGTCTGTTCGATGCTTCAAAAGTGTTTTCTAAACCATTGTACAGACTTGGGTACTTCTTACACTGAAAATAATATTTTTCTAAAGAGACATAAGTAAACAAAGTCATCTTGGAAAAAGAGGCACTTCTTGTACCAAGCCACAGATATATATATATATATATATATATATATATATATATATATATATATATATATATATATATATATATATATGAAATAAGTACTTGCAAATATGAATGTAATTCAGGTGTAAAATTTTACATGCAGTAAGATGTCCCTTTGTATTTTGAATAAATAAAAAATCTATTTTTAAAGAAAACAAAATTCCTTATGATTGGATTGAATATCTACAATAAATACCAAGTGTGATATTAGGCTACTGAAATTATCTAAGGGATTAAAAACTATCATACTGCATAGAAAGGAAATAAACTAATTCCTTTAAATGATGCCACCTGTGCATGAATTTTCAAAACTCTGTTTAAAACATTTGTATAAGTTAAAGAATATAATTTGATCATTAAGGTACAGTGAAAGAAAAGGAAGATGATCATCGCGGATACGTGTATGAATGCAGACAATTTTTATTTTAGCACCTCACATACTACTTTTAGCACCGTTTTCGTAAATTGAGCTACATGTTTAGCATGTTGTCTCTCATCATAATATATGAATCTGTATTTAAATACAGGGTGTCCGAGCTAAAGGAATCCAAAAGTTATGGCTTATTTTTACGGAACTACCCATTAGAATTTACAAAAAAAATTATTTAAGTAGAAAGAACATCTCCCTAAGTTTTAATATCAAACATAGATTTAAATCTTAGTATCATAGATTTCGATGTGTGCACCTTTTGCAGCACGACAAACGTCTAAATGGTAATCCATTTCTCTACAAGTGTTTCGTAGCGTATCAGGAGTAATTACACGAATTGCTTGAATGATACGCTTCTTCAACTCATCCATAGTTTTCAATTTTTTGTTTATACTCAAAGGATTTAATGAATCACCAGGCAAAAAAAATCTAGTAACTCCTGTTACGCTACGAAACACTTGGAGAGAACTGGATTACCATTTAGACGTTAGTCGTGCTACAAAAGATGCACACATCGAAATCTATAATTGATATTAAATCTTGGTGAGATGCTCGTTCTATTTAAATAAATATTTTAAATTCTAATGGGTAGTTCCGTAAAAATAAGTCATAACTTTTGGATACCTTTAGCCCGGGCACTCTGTATTTGATACTGCATTTTATTCCCACTTGTGATACCGAAATTAGTATATGAACCATATAATCTCAAATTTGCTTTAATAGAGCATTCGCATACCGTTATACTTATCGAAATTTTGGACTCAGTACAAAGATAATTACTTTAATTACAGTCTAGATCAAGGGTACTCAAACTGCGGCCCGTGGGCCACATGCTACCCACCAAGCTTTTGTGTGCAGCCCAGGACACTCACTCATTATGAGACAGGTGCTTTTGTAAACATGATTTTGGAAGTTAATGCCTGAAAAATACAAAACTGTACAAAAATGTGCCACCTGCTGCTCACGTTGTTTGTATCAACGTACCTTTGTGAATTATCTAATTCCAAAATGAAATATGCGAACAACGTAAATAGGAATCGACCTACTAATTCTTACCTTGATGACGTATTGAGAGTAAAATGTAGCAAGTATAAACCTGATTTATGTAAAAAAAAAAATCACTTATTTTTAAATACACGTTTGAATACATTTAAGTTTTGAGTTATTTTTGACTTTATTATGTTGTTGTGACTGATGAACTGGCAATATACTGTCGGTCAAGAGGCAAATCCATAACGGCTATTGGGAAAAGTGGTCCGGCTCCGGTTTTTAATAGCACCATCAGGGTTGGAGTCCGACTTTGATAAGGGACCGGTCCCGTAATTTTGAACCCAGTCAAGTGACAAGACAGGAAAACTTGACCCCGCACCTCCAGAGCAAAATTTGAGGATTTAGAGGACATTTCAGACACGAAAGATTTTTCCGTCAAGTGGTCCGTTCTCGTCACTTGACTCGGTTCAAAATTACGGGACTGGTCATTTAGCCAACTCGGACTCCGACCCTTATGGTGCTAATTCAAAACAGTAGCAGCACCTTCATCGCCCATAGCCTTCGGGATTTGATCCGATGTTACTGTTGGTCAAGGGGCAAAAGCAACAACAAAAACAACAGTGTACTATGTTGAAGCCTGAGAGAACAAAAAGGTTGAGTATGGCTAGTCTAGGTAAATTTTGATGAATCATGTAGAGAGTTACTTCAGGATTTATTACTCACCTTGCTTGAGTGACAACCTCAGCCACGACGTTCCTCGATTTCCTCTTCTTCCTTCGGAAACTCCCGGTTATCCCCTTGATGAAGGACCTTGATCGCTGAAGCGATTTTTGGCCGCTAGCTTCCATGCGCTCTTCTCGCTCAGGCCTGTAGATGCGTTCTGTGGAGAAGGCTTTCTGCAGAGCACTTCTTGCGTTTTTAGTCAGAGTGTGCATCCGTTCCAGGAGAGTTTTCTTCGGTGAGGAAGATCGACTCCGGTACAGAGAAAAATCGCTGTGAAAGGAAAGATCTAATGAGAATGATGGTTGAAAACAAAATATCCATTCTTCATTGAAAAAAGCAATTTCAGTGTACAACTTCCAAGAAAAAGTGAGGAGAAATATTACAAGAAACTTGTTCAGGACACTAAAACAAAACAAACAGCTTCTACAAAATTATAATAAGAAGTAAAACTGGTAACTAGTTTCCGACTAGCAATTACAGTTCTTTAAGTCCAGAGACTATTAGATGCGATTGTCTCCCAGGTTAAGAAATTTTAAAGTATTAGTCAATGACCTATCTAGTTTATCTTTATAAGCTGCAGGAAAAATCTTTTGCATTAAATGTGCTTTTTAATATTCCACTTTCCTACTAAGAAATTTTCTATCACAATTTTATATCTTAACTCCACTTCGCAATACCATCTTTATGATCTATTTTTTTCAGTATTTTCTCTCCTCTTGCTTTATTTAATTGCTTAGATTTCGAACCAATGGATCCCTGCCCATTGTGGTGTTCAGGGAAATGAAGCTGCCGATTTCCTGGCTAAGAAGGGAGCTTCTGTCCAGCAAACGACAATTTCTGGTCTCCTTTATCTCTCCATCAGGGCTATTGTTAGGAAGGTTTTCGGGACCTCCTTTTTCCAGGAACTTACTCATAAAAATAGTGGTAAACCATGGATAGAACATATTCGTAAAATTCCCGAGTGGCCCACAAAGAAATCTGTTGCAATTTTTCGTCTTATTACTGGGCATGATTGCCTCCGTAAACATCTTCATTTCATCAATGTCACATCGGACCCTCTATGTACTCTTTGTGATCTTAAAGAGGAAATGGACTTTTGTCATCTTCGCATTTGCCCTGCTCTTCCCCATATTGCAATTTGGGAGCGTAATTGGGTGGCGAGAGCCGCCCTAAGTTTATAGATTTACTGATGTCACGTTTGTTCTAAAAAAATAAAAAAAAGATTTCTGACCTTTTTAAGAACATAAATTTTACTCTCTCGTCTCTCAGATAGACGAGCACATTTGCCGTCTCCACTTCCTGCAACACACATTCAGATCTCTCGGAAAATTCTGATTTCTTTAATAGGAATAACATCACTCCCAGTTTATTTCAATAAGTTTAATGATCATCTCATTTAAGAATTGCCCTTAAAGACAATCACATCTGACGGTTTCCTGCCTGAGGAAAAACAGTTATCAGTTTTCCTTCAGGCATTTGCCAATTTTCCATACAGACAATCAAAATTATTGCTTCAAGACCCGAAGTAAAACTATTAGTTCTTTAAACATTCATTAATTGGCCATAAATGAAATTACACCCGACAATTCCCGGTCTAAAGAAAAGAATGTTTTTAATAGCACGAAATTAAATACCAGTTTTAATTTTTATTATGGATTTTAAGAAACTGCGTGTGTCTGCTATCGGAGATTTAAGTTTTCAGAACAATATCATCATTAGCTTTTCACCAGGCTTTTTAGTTAAACAGATTAAATTACAAGTCTCATCCACGTACAAAAAGTGTTAGGCAATTTAGCAATAAAAGTTCATCGTTACCCAAAAGTTTTTGGAAAATAGAGGGTATTCAATGATATACATCACTTAAGAAAATGCAGAGCTACTACACATTGCACGATATTATCATAGAAGAAATAACTTTTAATAATTTTAGAAACGCTTTCATGGTACTGTCTACAAATGAAGACAAAACGATAAAAATCGGTCTCTCAAGAACAACATTTATTCCGTCATTTTAATTTTAATAAAACTATGAGTGCAAAGTAAAAATAGAAATATGGGGCCAGAAAATTCTTTGAATCTAAGGTACTTGTTTAAACTCCATTTTTATAGTTTTCTTTCACAAACAATACAAGTTTAAAGGCTTCAATACTAAGCACAAAAAATTTAGTATTTCATACCCTTAAAATAAAATTACAATTTTTCATTAGAAAAGGAAGAAAAAATATCACAAGAAAACAAAAGTCGTATTCATATTTATGTTAAAAAATGTTTAAGATTATCATTATAAAAGAAGTTAATGTCACCTTTACCATAATTTGTATTTTCCACTCATGATCTATAAGCATACAAAATAAAATAAAAAGGGGGAACTGTAAAATATAAAAACAAATCGATTTGCTTTGAAAATAAAATTTTCAGGGATGGAGCACCTGCAAAAACATAAAAATATTTTGTAGATTTTGCACTCTCTCAGATTTTAATTTAACACATTTTATTTAGTGTATTACGTAAATCCGTTATGATAGAAGCTAGACAAAGGGATTGGTTTAGATAAATTTTAAAGCTACAGAAATATGTGAATGAGGAATTTCAGATTTTTAAGTTGTATATTACAACATTAAAAAAACAAACGAGATCCTTTAAATAAACGACAAAAGATGTTCCTAGAAATTTTAGCTTCCAAGCACGTTTAAAATCACATGAAAGAGTGACGAAACTTAAACCACTAGAAATACATTTTACATCAAAATTCTTCAATTAAAGCAATGAGAGTCGGCTACTTTATTATTTTAGAAAAAATATCCTACGGGAAAGAGGAATACGTCAAAGCAAAATTCCTATTTACTACAGATCAGTAAAATTTTCATAAGTTGTTAGCATTTAACAAACAAACTCCAAATTATTTAAGACGTAATATTTTCCAAAAAATTACTGCCAATTTAATGCAAAAAGCCTGAAAACGTACGCTATTTCCTGAAGGTTCTTTAAATTTTTTAAAAATATATAATCAATCAGAAAAAGTTTGCTATGCTTACCTTGCACTCATTTCCAAACAGTTCGTAGTATAATGGCAACAACTAACAAAATCCATAAATTAAACAAGCAGTTTAAAAAACGGTTGTTTGCAATCAATTCTGAAATGTATAGCAGTGTTTGAATCGAATCTAATTATCAGCTCCCTCTTTATTATCTGTAGCCGTCTTTTATAGTCATTGGTTCATATCAAATGATAACACGTACGGTTACATCATGCTTTGTCTTAAAATGGTCGTGACTTTTGCGCGAAATTGATGCAATGATTTGCCATTGCTGGACATTTTTAAAGGAATCTAAGCACGAGTTACTCCACACTTCTCCAAATATAGAAAACTTCTTTTAACGTTGACAAGACGTCATGAGGGCAAATTTCTACTCGTGATCTCTATTATTATAATTGCATAAATGTCACGCCATAATTTTTTGTCAAGCAATTATGTATAAGTAAATGTAAGAAAAAAGGATTGCTTATCGTTCAGAGATTGCTTATCGCCATCCTCATCATTGCCCTTCAGTCATTGGTCAGGAAATTTAAGAAATAATGCAATATTTTACGATTACAGGAATTTTTTTTAACTCCCTTTGTACATGTATGCACACACTAACAGCTCTTTAAAAAATATTCTGCCGTGTATAGAGTAAATATTTTGAAACATAAAAATGACAACCTCTTGAGACAAAATGTCTTGTACCAGCGAATAACTTTTATACCATCTTCAGATCATAACGGCAAATTTCAAAGGATGGTTAAAGTGAAGCTCTTGAAGAAATTATTCATCAGGGCAATATATTGAATGTCATGTCTTGTATGGTTTGAATAGCTATTATCCAAAATCGAGAATTTCGATTTCTGTATTTTTTCTTAATCTGAAGATATTTGTATATAGATTATAATACTTCATAGGAATTAGAACTAAGTTCAAACACAAAATTCTTTTTTGTTTCATAAACATGTTGTACACATTAACATTAAGGTTATTTACGCAATGTGTTTAGTAATTTTATGTAGAAAATAAATAATAAAGACGTTCTAACCTCATTCGTCCATTTGGACAATCCGTGGTTATTAGCACCTTAAGGTACGTTTCAAAGGCCAATCTTTTCGGATTATAAAACTGCTTTACTTTTATTCGTCCTATCATTGCATGAGAATTTATGACCAATTTAATGAACCGGAAGCGATATTTAAAAGACCAGAATTAGTATCTTTTAATGCATTTTTTAAAAAATCTAATTTTTCAGTTACTTTTGCAAACGAGAAACTAATCATTTAAAAAGTTTACTTTATATTTCAATGAAATTTTGCAGTACTGTTTTACATATTACTATGTTTTGACCAAAATGCAAAGTTATATGTGTCAGTTTAATTATTCTAAAGGTGCCTGCACATAAAGATATATTTTTTAAAAAATCAGTGTTTTTTCACTTTTTTTGGTATATTTCAGTGATTTTTGGAAATATTTTAGTACGGTTTGAATGGTCATTATCCAAAATCCAGGACCCAGAGAATTTCGAATTCTGTATTTTTCTTATTCTAACGTATTCTAAAGTTTTCTTATTCTAATTACAGTATATATTATAATGAAAATTTAAATACATTTAATTGAATTGAGTGTACGGTCTCTAGCGCAAGCAGTAAATTGTACTAATGATTTATAAAAAATCCCCTATATTTTGAAATGTCGGGATATTTTTTCCAAAACTATATTTGTTTTCAGGATTTTATATCACATTTGAACTAAAAATATATGCATTTAATCAGCACTCTATATTTTTGAAAAGAAGTACTGCGAACGTAAGACATACTTTAATAGCCTTTTGTAAAATGTTTCCCACTCACACCGTTGCCAAGCTTCACTATGTTTGCTATTCATATAAACGTAACAGCTTCAGATTGCTCATAGAGGTATGTGCAATCCATTCTGACTTTTCTCACTACCTCTATATAGGACAATCTATATAGGGCAGTGGATAGACAATGCTGAGCCATGCGCATAGGTCAGGTGTTAATCATGGTTGGAAACAAATAGGCTCCAAGAGAGCGTCAGAGTCCGTATGAGAGAGAGTGAGATCAGGGTTATGTTTAATCCAGTTGTAACTCATGTGGGCACCTGTAAAGCTTTGTAATTAAGAGAGTTTCGGATTCTCAACTGTCTTCGGTCTACGCACCGAAATTGGGTTCGAAGTCAGTCCACGAGAAAAATACAGCTGATCAAAAATAATCCCTTTGTTTCTAAAAGACAGCAGATAAGGCGTCAGCGTTCACTACAGGTGTTGCGGCAAAGAATAATGACAATCTTTTCCCCTCGTAGCTTAATTTTCGAATTTTTAAGGACTAATGATCCTGATCAAGGTCTAATAATGTAGACTGTTCTGGAATGTATAGAGGACTGGTCTAAAACTAGTGGAAGATAAGGACAGTTAAATTTTTCTCTGTTGCATTATATTTTAAAAATTTATTAAAATAACTTTCAGGAAACAGTGCACACTTTTTATGATCTTCTCATTAAAATTCAAGATATCATTTGTATATATATTTTACCTTAAATAATCGGGCGTTTACATACGTTGAAATTTGACTAATTGCTTATTAATAATTATCTGACTAATAATTTATTACTAATTACTTATGAAATTATTATGAGGTTACGTTTGAACGAATCTTCAAATTTAAAAAAGACATATTGCATTAAGAAAACATTACCTTCATGCAAAAGAATTTTTCTCTCATAACACAAATACAGTCGAACCTCCATATATCGAACTTCCCTATATCGAAATTTTCTATATATCGAACTCTTAGCGAATCTCCATGTTCATTACATAGGAAAATAGTTTCTATATATCGAAAAAATCTCTATGTATCGAAATTTTTTCAAGACAAATTGGGAGATTTTATTCCACTTTAGAATAAAATCTCCCAATTTTTGGCATTTGAAACAATACGTCGTGGACTTCAATTCGCGGAAAATGTCCCTGATGAAGTTTTTAGTGGACTGAATAAATACGAACATTTCTTTGAACTTTCCGCAAAACTGGTTGTTCAGCAAGATATTCGCAGTTTTTTTTTTTAAAAGAATGTAACTGTGATCATTGTCTACATTGTTTTTTTTAAGATATGTAGTACTCAATAAATCTTTCATATTAATTCATTTTTTAGTTATTAACTTTCATTTAATGGGATTCGCATATAAAGTAGAAATGGAGTTTCGTATACGAAAATTAGCTTTAATATTTTTTTTTTTAGGAAAATTATGATAAAACTAAGCTCAATTCTATATATCGAAATTTCTATATATCGAATTTTTTCCCTGCAATTTGCCACTTCGATATATGGAGGTTCGACTGTATTTTATACAGAGAAAGCATAGCCTTCATATATCTTCGGTTTATATGAAAATCTAATGTTTATTGTTCTATAAAATATCGTGTTTGGAGAAGTAACAATAGAAAAAGCGCCGATGGTAGGACAAATATCTCATAATTATCCGAAGATGCACTAATATTATTAATATTTAGCGTACTATATGTTATGTATAAACTACAAATTTTTGTGCTCTTCAGAATATAAAGACCAGATATTTAAATTTAAATAAATAACACACGGAAATAAAAAATATATAATGATTCTTTATGTCAAACAACTGAAGACAAATGGACAGCAACTTCCTTATAAAAGGAATCAAACTGTCTCATTTCACTTCATGCAGCATGAAAAAAATTGACATTTTATTTTTATATTACCTATAAAAAACATTTTTCATATAATGCTCCATAATAACGCCAAGTTCATTGTTATCAGCTGACTACTGATAATGTTAAAATACTGACAGGGAACATTTTGAGAACCGCAATGACTTTCACGCACAATCTCTAATACTAACCTCTTATGCAACATTTTCTTAGGAGGCACAGGCGGGTGATCTCTTTCGTCGCTTTCAATGCTCGAAATATTGCCATTGTAGCCATTAAGGGCAGGTAGACTCGTGAAACGGTTCTTTTTTGACTTGTCTACAACAGCGTACTCCACCTCGGTTAAACGGCTGTTTAAATTTCCTGATTGTAAGTCCAAGGAAGATTCATTTACTGAAATTATTAAAAGGCAAATGAGAAAAAAGTTATGAAAGAACTGGAAATACATAGTTACTACATTTTTATTATAAAGGGTTAGCACAAATGAATAACCTGATTTTAAATATTTATATTTTCGAAAGTATTACTCATATTACAATAAGCGATACACGAAAATAAAACCATTTCAGGGGCGCCGTTCGCACAGTGCGAACGTCTAAATCTAGTCTTTACTTGTATTCAACGTTTTAAATTTAAATGGGCAGAAAAAGGGCTAGTGCTGCCATCTGTTATCAGTTTAAAGAAGTAAAAACATTTTGCAACCCTTAATTGGCGAATTTTTCAAGATTTTTTAAGTTAAAAAAATCGGGAAAAATATCTGCACCGTGCAAACGGTGGAGGTTGCTGCCCCTGAAAATGTTAAAGAAAAATATACCAAGCTTTATTTTTAGTTACAAATGTTCGATGTGTGACCCTTTTGTTACACGCCAAACATATAATCTGCAATCAAGTTCGTTCTACAAATTTTGTAATATCACACTGTGAATGGTTTCTAATGCTACACAAATGTGTTCTTTAAGTTCTTGCAGTGTTTTCGGCATCTGTGGTGCATAAACAGCGTCTTTGATGGAACCCCATAAAAAGAAATCACATGGCGTAAGGTCCGGGCGATCTTGGTGGCTATGTGACTAAATGGCAAATCACTACCACGCGCACTACCCATCCATCGCTGTGGAAGGTCCTCGTTTAAGAAAGCACGTACTGAAAAAAAAACCCTCGCATATTGAAATACGCAAAAACTCTTCTCTGTCATTGTCGCCATTTTTGGATTTCAATCACAGCGTTCTATGGATACGCAGCCATCTATTGATCGATGGTGGGAAAAAATGGTATATTTTTCTTTAATTTCGTATATCACTTATTCTAAATGTGCAATAGTTTCGAAAATATAAATTTTTTAAATTCGGTCATTCATTTGTGCAAATCCTGCATTAATCAACATTTACATTTACACAAACACGCATTTGATAATTGAGAACAACATGGAGGACCCCTCTGAAACTTTGCATTTATATTGTTATTGCTGTTGTTGTTTATTCCCCCTGGCCGGAATTTATTCCAGACCAAGTAGGCTTGCAAGCTGAGGGGTGCGGCTTCCCGTTTATAATGGTGCTGAGGGGTGCGGCTTCCCGTTTATAATGGTTCGGAGTCCGACTGAGCCAGGTGCCACCTCAATTTTGACAGAGCAACCCCTGGGGTGACATGTTGAGGGATCGTACCCTCCCCACCCACTGACCTCAAAGAAGGACTTTCCATTCTACGGATTTAACATGCACATATCCGTCCTAGACACGGAGGTAGTTAATGGAGCTTGTCGGGATTCGATCCGAACACCCTCAGAACCGAAAGCCAACACGCTACAATTGGTTTTCCTCGGGCCCTTGCATTTATGTACATCACATATATCTAATATGAAACCTACTAAATGGTCTATTACTATTGTAATGACACAAACTTTTTGGAAAGTTTGTGTCATTATAATAGTAATAGACCATTGAGGGATCGTACCCTCCCCACCCATTGACCTCAAAGAAGGACTTTCCGTTCTACTGATTTAACATGCACATATCCGACCTATACACAGAGGTAGTTAATGGAGCTTGTCGGGATTCGATCCGAACTTATCGGAATCGAATATCGGAAAAACCCGATTTATCGGACTTATGTGACCGACTTATCGGAAAAACCCTATTTCGAAAAGTTTAAGTATCAGTTTCATTAAGCATACCCATTAAGATAAGTAGAGTTAAGCAAACACTTTAATTTCAAATCTTTCAAGTAAATATTGTGACAGTTTTAATTATTAAAAGTAAAATATGCAAATGAAAATTACATATGGAATTGTAGTTTTAGCATAGTTTTCTACATTTTTATCATGCAGTTACAAGATATTTTAGTTCTTTTACATAACTCTTAAGTTTAATTTATACAACCGCACATTTTCCTTTGTTGTTTCGAGGTCGTCGTTAGAAAAACGTGTACATGCATTTCACTGATACAGCAAAGATTTTACAGCACCAAAAAGAAGCCAAACATAATATATATATTACTGTAAATTATTAATCTATAGATCTGCAGATTATAAATCTACAATTTTCCCTGATAACCACAGAACATTGTTCCTCTTATAATTTAAGTAACCACTAGTTGATACCCGTCAAAACATGACGGCTTGATAGTAAATAAATGTACTAATACACAAATTATACTTATCATTGCAAAATGTTGAAAATCATAATAATGCGCAGAAACAAATTAATGTGTTTAAGCGGCCTTGTGCTTAGTGAGTATCTAAAGTCAGATTTAAAAATGTCACTGAGCATGCGCAGAAAGCAATTTTTTTTAAATGGTAAATTATCACCAATTAAACAGCGCGAATTAAACAATTTCCATTAGGTTAAATCTTATATTTCACAAACATAATTATCATAAAAATAAAAATGGCAGAGAGAGATCTAGAGAGATCGGAATAAACGTGTTTATCATTAAAACATCACTGAGCATGCGCAGAAATCAATATTTAATTGCAAATTATCGCTAATTAATAGAAATTGCGGTTACAAAAACCAAATTTGACGAATCTACGTATTGAAATCTTTCGTTTCAGACTAAAATGAAGTAAATTGATGCAGTAGTTTTCAGTCACAGACTGCCCAAAAAGTCGACTTAGTAACTTAAATATATAGATTACGAAATTAATCTTTATTTCGAAAATATTTCACTTTAATATTTCAGTTTGTATTTAAATTTTTTTTTCGAGTCATGAAATGATCACCTCAAACATCAAAGATTTAACATAATATATATAAATGCTGACGAGTAACAAATTATCAAACGAAACTCAAATAAAATAAACGTAAGATAACATTTAAACACTTACCGTTTTGCATAGCTGACAAAGTCGACTTCTTTAAAGCTGATTTGAGATATATCGGACTTGGAACAACAACACCAACGCTCTTTGGCCTTTGACTATATATTTTTTGATTTCTCTCTTTTAGAGATTGTCTACTACTTACGGAAGCATTACCAATCTCGCCAACTTGGCTATATATATCCGATATTGTACTTTTAACGTCTGAATCACAAGACATTTTAGAAACAGACCCACCGTACGAGTCGCGAGATGTCCTTGAATTCTCAAGATCTTTGGACGGCTCTGTTGAAATAATGCTTTTGTCACTCCTTGATTCCGTTCTCAGTGAATCAGATTTTGTTGATAATGTACTCGCACTTGAGGGTCGAATAGCATCGTAAATATTTTCAGATGACTGCTTCATTTTGCTAAGTGTCTTTGCCCGACGTCCACCTTGCGAGGAAGCTTTTTTGTCTTCGGGAATGACAGAAGCTATGTGAGCATATACATGAACCATATTATCACTGTACACAGGTACTTTGGATACCTGTAGACCCCTATCTAACAGATTGGAGCAACTAGATGTCTTTTGAATTCGAGGATCAGCTGATTCGGTATGAACGACAGACTTCTTCGGATTCCGAGGAGGAAATTGTGTAAGCTGAGGTCGACTTTGGTGTGATAAAACACAGGGTAAAGTAGAACAACTGCTGCTCTTGTAGAGTCCCATTGCCCTTGGTGGTTGCTGTGAACAGTTGCAACACTGACAAGTGCAAACAGATGATTGACTAGAAGACACGGGGACACTGTTTTGGCGAGAGACGCACGTACACTGTCTGTGATCTTTGTAATTCTTTACTACACTGTCCGGTAACACAGGGTGAGAGATTCTACTTTCGTTATTATCCACGGGATATTTTTGATATATTTTATAATTCGGGACTTGCTGTGTTAAAGGTACCTGGAATAGAATTTAAAAAAAATTAAAATGAGATAAATGTTATGAACACACTTGACATAATTTCTTACACCGGGCCTTAGAAAAAACCCCAAAAAAGATGTTAAAAGAACTGCCTCTTTCACGTGCAGTTTCTATGACTTCAAAAATTTTATGTAAATGCTCATAAGGTTATAGTTACCTTTCCTACTAAGTTCACATCAGACGTAGATTTGTGGAGGCTTCTGTTGCTCAAAGCTATTGCCTCTGCCCTTCTACCAAGAACTGGACTTTGCTTATGATTTTTTCCGTGCCGGCCAGATCCATCTACAGAGATTGGGCTGTAGCGACGCAATTCTAGTTCCGGTGCAGTGCGGCTCCTCACGCGTATTGATCCCGTGTTGCTGTTGTGGCTCTGCAGCAGGCTGCTACTCGGCCTAGTAGGATAAGAAAACCTTTGGCCATACAGCGTGGCAAAAAGCTTACGACAGGATCGGCGGATATTTTGCTCAGACAGTGGCAACTGTTCATCAAAGCGAACACAGTGATGTGATTCGGGGAAGACTGAAAGTGGCGTCGGGGGTCTCCTAAAATGAAAGAGGGGGAAACTGTCTTTAGGAATAACAGGCGAAGTAAACTAAACACTAAAGACAAAAAAAATGTTCACTTAGAATTTCCAAAAGTTTCCGTTCAAATATAAAATACACCTTGCATCCTTCATAGAATTCGCTGCTTCTCTCTCATTGGATCTTTGTCGGGCATCATTACTCTTTGAATCTTCCTAGATTGTCTCAGGTTAAATATTTTTTCAAAATCCTGTCCCTTCTTTATTAATCTTTTCTCTAGACCCCCAGTTATTCCTTCATTACCTACCAACTAAACTGTTAAAACTTTTTGTAATTTAAGTCACTTTTTTTTAAATCTTACCTTTCTTCACATACACTCTCAGTATTATTAAAATCAATTTTAAGGAACGGCAATCATGATACATTTCACATTGAATACAGAGGATATGGAGCTATAGCTCCCAGGAGCCTCTAAAGTTAATTATGCCTATATCTTACATCAATACCAAAGAGCTTCCATATATTTTTGCAATAACATATCTGGAATAAAATCAATATTTTGACAAATGCCCTTGCTTTTACTCTAATCCATAAACAAAATTTGAGGACTTAAAACTGAAAACCTAAAATTTCCTGAAATAGATTATAACAGTCATGCCAGTAATGTAAATTTCTGTGCTCAGATGGCAAAATGTTATAAGAAATTTACGTGGCAGCAATTCTAAGATTCAATATGTCATGAAAAATCAGTAATTTGTTTTACGTCAGCAAACGTGGTACCAATGTTTCAGAAAAATGGTTGGCTATTACTTACAGTAGCTGCAGTAAATAGAAAATATCGGCGAACGAGAATCATGAATGTGAAAAACTCACTTTTTTTTAAGAAAACTTTCTTATAACATTTTGCCATCTGAGCACAGATTTATAATAGGAGCGTCCCAACATCACCAACTTCAATGGAAGGATATTGATCAATAATGGGTATAACATTCTAAACAAAGGAAATTTTCAATACATTACAATATTTTCCCATATTTTTAAAGTATACCTTCTGTCATCATACATAAAAAAAATTCAGATTATATACCTACTTTGACAATCGGAATTAACTTTTCTGGAAATACATCTAGAATGTTTAGTAAAAAGAGGATATACCTCCCTTCATAAAGTTCACAGAAATTTACGTAAGTTGACAAATTCTATAAGCTAGAATATGCATTTGACTTGAATTTGTGTGGCTTAAGGTTTCAATTAATGAATTCGCAGAGAGCGCTTTTACTGTACCCCTATAGTTTAAGTACCATTAGAATAATGTACACACGGGCAAAACTAAACCCTCCGAACAAACCATTACACCAGCCCACACAGATATATATATTATGTTATGTGGTTATACAAAGAGAATGGGATTCCTGGACCGGCAGAAAGCAATAAAATTTTTTTTTAAATAACACATTTTACTATCCATTTTATTCTAAGTAACCTGAATACGTTGCACAGCTGGAAATTAAAAAGTATTTTATTTTAATTTATTTGTTCATAATAATGCATTATAACATTTCTCATAATATTTTATTAATTCTACTGCACCCAAAAGACTATCCATCCAGATACTATATAAATCATTCGTAACCAGCCAATATTGACCGTAAACCCTACAAAGGTGATAAGATCCAATGGTAACTTTATGTGTAAACCGAATGTGGGTGGCAGGGCTCTAATCTTGTTAAAAACTTAACTGATAACCCATAACGTTCCGATCATCCTTTACTAGTAAAATGGGAAAAATACAAGAGCAAAGACTAGCTTTACATAACGGCAGGACAGTATAAGTTTACAAAACTGGGAAATTTTCCGGTGAGCAAAAACAGACTAAGCACAAAACTGGTGCAATATTAACTATCAAAATGTGAGTGTACAGAACGTACGGTAGCCTATAATACATGTCATTACAAATGGGAGGAGAAGAATTTAAGAACAGCTGTTAAGAAAAGCTGAATCATCCCATTAGTAAAAGGGTGTAGGCAGGAAAATAAACTACTGGAAGGCGTGTGTGCTTCCTTATGCATCCAGCCTATGACTCAGCTTCGGTCAGAATGCCTATTTATATGAGAATCGTGTGGCATAGAATAATTTACGACTATTATTCTGCATTTCCCTTACTGATCTGAGGAGAAGAGAACTGCGGGATATCAGTAGGTAATGGAACAATTCCTGTTTCAGAAGGAGAGAGAAAAAAAATCAAATGAAAATGTTTATCTTCAGATTTCTATTAAAAAAGTGAATAACTGTTCTCTTCAGCATTGGATTCAGGTAGTTCTTACGGATTACTAGCTGAATACCCGCGCTTCGCCACGGATTACCTGTACATTCAAATTAAATACAACGGTCAATATATGCCCCCAATATATATTATTCATAAATAAATCATAACGGATATTTTTATAGACAAAATAATGAAGAAGAAAATATTCAAATTAAATCTAGTAGAACATACTAAAGAATATAGTACAGTTTGAGGAACATTTCTTTTACCGTATTTTAATATTTTTTTGGATAATGTCCAATCGTCTGCCGCATTAGCAAGAAATTTTTTTGTCTATTTCGTTGTTATGCACGTGACGTAAAATTAGTTTAAAGTATCACAAAAAGAAAAGAAACCACGAGATCAGCATTTAATAAATTAAATTCTAAAAATTAATCTTTAAAAATTCACCAAAAATCAGAATATGGAGGTAAGGATTCGAAAAAGATTTCATTTTAAAGGAATTTTTACGATCTTTCTCGTGATGTAAATTTTATAACCCTCAGATTATCATTTTAAATGAAAAATTAAAATAATGTTACAAAAACCGCTTAAAATTTTAATTAAAAAATCTAAGAAGAATTTTTCAAACTCTTTCTTAGCGCACATCCTACACTATAAGAAGAATCGCCATGCAAAATTTCAACCCTTTAGGTCCAGCGGTTTGGTCTGTGCGTTATCTGTCAGTCAGTCAGTTACGGAACTATTTTACATATATCGATTACCTGTTACATTCTTTCAGAGCCTGATGATCCGCTTTCAAAGGAGCACTCGATTCTGTAAGGCTCGAGTGTTTCAGACTTCTCAGTGATCCACTCGAACTTCTTGACTTCGGAAGGTCACTCTTGTGAATGGGAGGAGAGTACCTGTAGAGAACAACAAAAAAAAACTATTATTATCAAAATGGGAAAAATTGAAAATAACAGGAAATAAATTTAATTAGTCAGTATATGTGGGCGGATACACAGAACGGGAAGTGTCGAAACAATGTATTACTGAGGAAAACGTATAATTTAAGCAGTTTAACAAGAAGCGTCCTTCAAGGGAAGCAAAAGATCTGATAAAGTTTACTCTGTAAAACTTCCTCACACATAGCGACCATAAACAAGGTGGAGCGTTGAAACTACACAGATTAAGAAAATAAAATAGATTGTTCGTTTTGCCTACTAGTTGAATGCCAAAATCTTTTATATTATTACACTGAATATCGGATTTTTACTGGATGAATCATCCAATAATTGCAATTGGTTAGAAATGTATTTAAAATTTTCTGAAAGAATTATTCAGATTTTTTTTTATTATTGTTTACATAGTCTTTTTAGAATTATCCATGTTTTCCAGTTTAGATTGATTATCAGTAGTAATCATAATATTCTGTTAGTAGTGATAATCGGAACATCATGTATATTAAAAACATGTTTTCTGCTTTGGGAAAGTGCAGACGAAAAAAAAAATAAAGAGATCATCGAGAGGTAAAACTGGTGATTTAAATGATACAACATTAAATTTCTGAGAAATCTTGGAAAGATGTTGAAACACAGCAATGACACTAACATGGAGAACAAGAATTAATAAATAAAAATTTCTTTTTTTTACGACTATCTTCCTCATTCAAAACATCTCTCCTCACGATTAATATAATTATCAAAATTTTTGAAAAATACAGTTTGCCTTCAAGAAAATATTTCTGACGTCTCAGAAATATTTAAAATATTCTTTTGTAAAATTCTTCTGGTTGTAAAAACAGGTCTTATGACTTTCCAAAAAATAAATAACATAGAATGTCTGGAAAATAATGAAAGCAATGAGGACCACTTCAAGAACAGTGGTCGTAAAATGGACCTACAGACCCCTCTGGTGTTTGTTAGATATTAGTCAGGCATCCGCTGCAAATGACGTTTTTCCTCTGCCAAAACTCTTCCAAGTGCTGGGTTACGGGTCCATGAACAAACAAACAAACAAACAAACACACAGATATATATATATATATATATATATATATATATATATATATATATATATATATATATATATATATATATATATATATATATATATAACCCCCTTAATGGCGGTTTTTACAAAGGGTGTATGTAATTTTCAGTTCCAAAGAGGGAATCAGAAAAATGGGCCCCGTAAGCTAAAGGCTAAGAGTCGGAAAATATATTCGGACGATATCTACACAGGATATATTTACAAAACTATTGCGTGATGGCTTCTCAAGAACTGTTTTCAAACAAGACAATAGCACTGATTTTGATTATCAGAAACAATTATCGGGAAATGTTAGAAAAAAATACTGTCGAACTCTCCTTTTGTAAAACATACCTCCGTAAACGAGTACCTTCAAGTTGCTGTATAGAAAAAAATGAGCCACGTAACCGAGTAAATGTAGAACATAAACAGTGAAAAATATCACTCAACTAATAAAATAAAATCATTATACACTCATGCATATCTGTCTTAATAATTATTTTTTTTTAATAACAGACTTTTTTCTAGTGAAACTGCCGCATAAAAACGCAAGGAATGTGAAAGAAATCAAGACTTCCTCATGACACAGGGTCTCGCAATGGGTGCATCAGTTATCTCGAGATGAGAAGATACGGGCTGTTCCCCTCGGTACTACCATAAGATCGTTGTAAAAATAATGAGAAAATACGATAGTTTTGCAGTAAAAAGAAATGCTTTTCATGGTAAACAGTTGATAAATATTATTAACCTTGTCTATTAATCGCCACCAAAACCTAATAGCCAAAAATAAACTAAAGGAACATTAGTGGGTATGTCGGAAACGGAATAGTTACATATTTTAACATTAGATGGCGGAACGATACCGTTACCAGGACTACGCGCTTATACGGAAAGCGAGAACAATGTAGTTTAAAAAGATTTAGTTTTGGTTTGTTTTGAAGTCGCTGTTATTTTTTCGCATTCTATTCTACATCAAGTCAACATGTTATTATATTCATTCATCATTAAAATAATTAAAAATGCCAGTCTACATTAGAATTACTCATGTGTGTGATGTTATTTAATTACTAGTTTTAAAATGTTATCTACAACCTTTGGAACAAAAGGTAAGCCTAACTTTTCATTCTTTATATCCGATTCTCCAGGTAGTCAACAGGGCATCTTTTAACCTGTACGCACTAGCGTACTAAAGCAAAGACTACGTATTTATTCTTTGCTTAATATCCTTTTATGACTAACCCGACCATCTATGATGGTAAGAATGTCTGCCTATGTGAGAATTAGTTGAGATCAGTTTAAAGTAAAAGTTGAATCTCTGATCAAAATTTATTAATACATTTCAGCCCAAGCAGTAGAAAATACTTGCAGTTAAAATGAAACTATGAGTAACATATAAAAGATGAAACATGAAAACAATGATATAAAGTGAACGCTATTCCAACGAAAAGATAACTGAGAAAGTTTAGACTTTGCTTAAATTTACTTAACTTTTTTAATGAATTTTATTAAGGTTTGTAATTTGACACATAGCCTGAAGGTAAGCGATACAATTTTTTAAAATAATATTTTGCATGAAACTAATTTCCTGTGTACAGAGAGATAAGGCGTTACAACCTGACCTGCATGGAAGAAAAATGTGGCATAAACGTAATTCCTCATTCAAAATTTGTGTGTTTATAATCCGAAATTATTTTTCTTACCCTTAATTATGCATTAGTACTTGAGAGCAAAAGAGTTACAAACCAATTCATTCAACAATAACAATCGTAATAAGGTGTAGAATTTTCCTCCAGTGACGTCATTGTGAAGCGCAAAAAAATTCCTGACATCGGATTACTGGATAACCTTTATTATGAATATCCTTTGCTTATATGTAGCATACAGAATAAGGTACATCCACCTTCAATGGTATAATGCTGTTTTAATTGCACACATTTCAGTTTTTTTTAATAATTTAACAGACCAACTTCCAAAATATTTCTTTGTCATACGAAGGTCCGTGACTACTCCAAGTTCATGAGAACGGCTGTTTAAAAACATTACATTTTCAAGCAATTTTTGAAAATTTAAGCTATTTTGAAAATTTAAGCTATTTTTGAAAATTTAAACAAAGGCAAAAAAGAATTACAGCATAAAGTATGCTAATGTTCTAAAGGTGCAATGAGACAGAAGGCAGCGCTATATTTTAACAAAGAAGTGAAAAAAAATTGTGCATTAAGTTACTGAATATTATTGTTGCCTCTTTTTCATAAAAGAAATGTGATATGTAGCCAATTTCGTATTATTACAGATTGATAATCATCATCATCATTAGAATCACACAACTGTAATATTCCCACCGAATCTACTTCCCGAAAAACAACATGAAGGTTATCGATATCGGAAGAAAGTGGCCGCAGAAAGCGTGATCATCTCTCTCTTGCTGAAGGTTGTGCAAGTAAAATCAAGAACTGCGTATTTCTCTTAAAGCTGTGTCAATATTGTTCACAGGTTTATTATGGATTCTAAAAGTGGGCAGGATATGTGGAAATTGTTATATGCTTGCAACTATTCAGTATACTAGAAAATATTTTTCTCTGTAAAGAGAATGACAAAAAGTACACAATTCTAGTTACACATTCCTGGCAATGGCTCATTCAAAATATTGCTGCAAGATCCTACAGGCAAGGACTAAACGATCTAATTAATTGCAAGATCTACTGAATGGTTACCTAATCACGAGATCCTAAATTCCCAGGTTGACTTCTGAACCTATATCTTGTTTTTCAATCTCTCCTAAACATACGTTCCACGAAACCTTTGTGGCGATGTACGTTACATACACACATACATGGTAATGTGAAATTCAAATCAAAGTAAAAGGTCTTTTAAATTAACTAGTTCCAGGTAATAAACTTTACTGAAGGTATAATTCGAATTTGAGAATGTAGAGGGGCAAACAGTTTTTAATTTCCATTTTCAATGAGCTTTAAAAATTACGTGAAATAAATCAAATTCTACGCATTCAGGTCATTCAAGAAAGCGACCCTCAAAGCGAAAAAGAACGCTCCTGTAAGCATCAAATCTAAATGGAGACTTCACTTAGATGCAATAGGCAACAAAACGCGTAATGCAATCAGCTCAGTACCTAGGAATATTTACGTATACTCTGATGTAATTCAAACAATTATAAGCAAAATGTATTGACAAGACATCTAAGTTGATTGACAATCTCCACAATATATCGCGAATGAAAAACAAAAATTGGGGGTACATTTCATTCATTTTTCTGCATCCATATTTTACAGAGAAACGGGGATTAATATCGATATCCACATTTTCACCTTATTAAAATTTCTATGATTTATACGCTGGAAAAAAAAGCTTTAGACTCATTGTCACA
This sequence comes from Dolomedes plantarius, assembly GCA_907164885.2. Lineage (NCBI taxonomy): Eukaryota > Metazoa > Arthropoda > Arachnida > Araneae > Dolomedidae > Dolomedes > Dolomedes plantarius. Next base: position 71,401,888 of record OU015495.1, read on the forward strand.
AATATTGACAAGGGTCGTTATGCATCAATAGCGCAAAGTCAAAATTTGATAACGTCTATTAATAGGTAATACATACCAAATCTGGAGTTTATGTGGCAAATATAATTTGTTCAACAGTTAAACAATCGCAGTTAAACAACTGCACTCAAAAATTGGTCAATTTAGGCGTCTTTCGATGTAAAAACACGCTTGAATATTGTCTTTACTAAATTTTCTTCGTTCTTTTTAATTACATAAAAATTAAACTTAAAACACTATTTTAAATCAAAAATATTCTCTAAAGAGTATTCAAATACCGTTGTTATTCATTTTGCGTTTTAATTCTACCAATACAATATCGCCGCTTCGTATTATGGGCCAGCTCTGTTACGCTCGCATAGTGAATGCACTGGTTTGATCCAACCCACATACGCAATGAAAGCCGCTTCCCTCTGACAGATAAAATGTAGTTTCGGGTTTCGCGGCTGACCTAGTTACGGACTGTTGTTGCCAGTCCACTTTAGGCATTTTTCAGTTTTCAATTTCAGCCACTGCAGAAAGGGGTGTATCACGGATTATGACGCATACTTAAAGAATCTCATGTTGTTTAAAACGATAAGGCTGCAGTTCACAGACTTTTAAACCCGCGTACGGAGTGAAGAATAGGGGTTACCATTTATGCAATGAAAATACAAAATTTAACGTTATATTCCGTAAAATCTCGACTATAATACGCACCCGAGTATAATACGCGTGCTTGATTTTGCCAAAATTTCGGAAAAATTAAAATTCGACGATAATACGCACCCATAATTTTTCAATATTTTATTTAAAAATTGCACAAATATTTATTAGCAGAAATAAAATTTGTAATAAATAGAAACGAAAACGTTAAATTAGGTAGAAAGAAAAACTTAATTTTTTATTCAAAAACAAACAATACTGTCAAATTATCAGTCTTAATCACTTTCACTAGGATACAGCTCATCTATTGTTGTTGCTTCCATGTCATAAAAATTGGCGCCGTCGTAATAAATATCACCAACGTCATCCTCATTTGATGACACCTGCCCATCCTACCGTAATATGTCGTTCTCACTACCGTCTCACGTTTAACAATTGATAATTTTTCTGTCGCCGTATAGGACCGTCTTGAAGAACAGTTCAGGGAAATAAATTTAAAAATAATTGTTTGCACTTGCAACAACCGGGAACTATCACTATTTCAAGGGACTTGTTATTAAGCGGACGCATGTGCGCTACGAACTGTGAATTCCGTTTGTTTAAAAGGAATACCTGCTTAGTAAACGGGTGGATGAATCACGGAGTGCAGATGCACGCGCAACCGTGTTGCGACAATGTCTTACAGCTGATACGCGTTCATTTATCCAATGTTTAAAACAACGGTTTTTTTTGTACGCGAGTATAATACGCACCCTCAATTTGCGGATTAAAATGTGAAAAAAAGTGCGTATTATACTCGAGATTTTGCGGTATTTCGAATGCCGAAACCAAATAGCTGTCCATAACTCAATGAAGAATGTGCAAACGATAAGCACAAAATAATAAAGTAAAACACAAACAATAGTTACACCAGTGAGCTTCTAGATTTCTACTCTGTATACATTAGAATTGCAGTTTTTAGAGACAAGCATAATCACGTCTGGTAGGTTATTAAAGCCACAATTATTTTTTTTCATTCATTCGGAAAATAAAATCTCTCTCATTACTTTCCAACAATTTGAATTATTATACTGTCAAGCGATGTCTATGATAAGATTATCACAGACATCGCTTGTTTTCTTTGTGGAAATCACCCGGCGATGTCCGATCTACTAGGACAGGCAGTGGTCTTTGATACCTAATCCTGAGAGTTAGCCCGTCTGCACACGGAGCAACTCAAAAGAAACTGATAACTGACTCAAATCACAAACCAGTCCGTGATGAGTCGCAACCTATGTAATTGAATGGAGCCACGCACACGGCGCAACTGGTAACAAACCCGTCCGGCGCCGTGTGCGTGGCTCCATTCAATTACATAGGTTGCGACTCATCACGGACTGGTTTGTGATTTGAGTCAGTTATCAGTTTCTTTTGAGTTGCTCCGTGTGCAGACGGCCTTAGAGTACCACGGCTTGCATAGGCAATGGGAAAAAAACCCTTTTGATATCATTTTGGGGTTTAATTTTCTAAAATTATACATTATAACGCCCAAGAAATTTTTTTAAATGCTGGCAGAAAGTTTTCTAATGTTAGGCTGAAACAAATCGCGGTGAGAACTTAGTTGATATACGTGACTTTTGAAAGACAAAAGTCAATAGCCCATAATAAAGGAAATTAAGAGACAAAAATATAGCGGATTATTGATATATCAGAAAAAAATGCTAAAAAGATGAATTTTAATCTTCATTTTAATGTAAAGAAGTAATTGAAAGCTACTTTGTTTTGGGTTGGTTGCAACTCTTTCCTCAACAATCAGTTTTACTTCATTTAGGAAGTCGTTGACGAGTTTATTTAGAGCTTTGCTGAGTAAAAATTACAGCTTTTACTCGAAACGAACGTGCGTCCTTCTTTTGGATAAAGACTGCGATAACGAATAAAGATGCGCATTCGAGTACTGAAGTGAGGGGTGTGTAGATAGAGAACATACGCATTATCAGATTTTCAATATTGCAATGCAAAGAGTATAAGAGTAGCAGGAATAGGAATGGTAGAATATCTTAAACAGTTATCTAACTTAAAGTCATGTTTATTGGTCTACATGCATAAGAATAAGATAATTTTGATAATGTATTTTTGCTTTTCGGATAAATACACGGGTTTAGTAAGAGATGAACGTAAGAATTCAGTAAATTAAATGGCGCAACCGGAAACTCTTTTCCTGTGTTGGCAGTACAGAAGTACAAAATTTTGAAAAGAAAATTCAGTTGTTTTACCTTTATTGCTACGATAAAATGCATTACTAATGTTAATGTAATTTTAAGTAAGTTCTAAATAGGATCCAAATTCATCAACACAGAATTTCAGATAGAAAATTTTACTATTAAATGCGTGTTTGATACTGCATTGTTTTTGAACGAGAAATATCGGCGATTATCAATCTTCTTTTCTTTGGATTCTTAAATTATTAAGGAGCTAACAATACTGTTTCAATTTGCATATATAAAGTATAATTCTCCAAAAAAATTTTAAGTTAATTTTGAAGCCAAACTTCTTTTATTTTCACCGAGTTGAAAAATTGCTCATAATTTTAAAATATTGCCCAGGACACTATTTTTAAAAGATGAGTAATAATTTTGTAGAAATATTTATTCGTAATATATGGTCCAGTTATTTTTTAAAAAAACTCCACTGAAAATATGAATAAATGAATCTTAACATACCTCACAAGATAAAAACTTCTTCACAAGATAAAAACGTCTTCAGCATTAAACGTTTGGCTCAGAAATCAGAAATTAACGGTGCTGTCAAATATATTACGCACCGAAATTTGAAGCTTTTGGGTAAGAATTTAAGCTGCGAAAACCACCGACAACTTCGAGAGACTATCGCGATAAAACGAGCCGCGTCCCGATGATGCATACTGCTAATACATCGCACGGTGAGAGAGATCGCAGAGAACAATGCGAACTTGTAGTAAAGAAATAAAAAGATATACAAACTTGTCGGATGAGCGCAACGCGGTTTCTAGACAATTAAAAAGAAGAAATTGCCACTTCAACTTTATCTTTGTGGCTATTGTGACGATAGCATGTATTTCCATCTAGTGAAAGATAACAGAGGGAAGCGGAATTTTACTTCTTTCTTTATAAGACTGATGAAAGTACCTTTAAGAAAGCCTTACCTACGGGGCAAGGAAAGAAAGGGGCATATGAAAAAAATTGAATGACAATGGAAATTATCTGCTAATTCTAGCAGTTTCTTTAAAGTCGTTAGGAGAAGCGAAACTTGCTTAGGAAAAGCAAAATTAAGTTAGAACACCTGTGGTATGCGCATTTTGAAAGCATACAAATCTTAAATTTGAAGGTAACTAAATTATTATAATTATTTTATTTCGACGGGCCCAGTTTTTCATTGAAGGATTTTTGTATCAAAATTTGATGTAGACGGTCAGGCGTTCCCGCATTAGGTAACAGTGAGTTGACCAATAGTGTTCTCGAAAGAGTTAGGGCTTATTGACATAAAAATTTTCAACCAATCATATACTATTCATTGACCCATTAAACCAATCAGCGCCAACGGAATCTTTAACGCTGACTCACATGGAATTCATGCGAACGAGCCCTTACTCGGATGCACTGAAGTGTGACAATTATATCTGGTTATTTATGATTTAAGGCCGTTTTGGATCTACTGTAATTTCTGAGAAAAGAGGGCTTCAACTTAACAGTTTTTCCCAATGCGGAGGCCTTGTCCTTAGACATTCGTCTGTTATCACCGCGGCAATGCTGGCCTCTTTATTATGGGGGCACAATATAGGTGGCCCAGCTTCGCCCCCTATGAACCGGTCCCGTAATTTTGAACTGAGTCAAGTGACGAGACCGGAATCACTTGACCCCGCATCTCCAGAGGTAAATTTGAGAACTTGGAGGATATTATTGCTGCCACGACAGATTTTTCGTGCACTAGCACTTAAGAAACATAAATTAATATAAACACAATATTAGCATTTCATGAACAAAAATTATACTTCATTTCAAAATTGTTATGTTAAACAAAGAACCTGTCAATTCTTTAATACTTAAGGACGCTCGCAAAATGTAGATACCCTGAAGATACTTTAAAGTCGCACGAATCATTTTCATTCTAATAGGTACTTTAAACTATGCAGCCCTATTCCGAGCATAATACTTCACTGTATTAGAATATTTAATACATCCTGTATGAAAGATAAAGGTCCATAAAGATGTCATTTAAAGAAACGTTGTTGTTCAAACATATTACGAGGAGGCAATACGTAAAAAAGTGGCGTTTACGGTGTTGGACTAAAGGATTACACGCGTGTAAATGTGTATTACTTTACTTACCAGATATCATAATTATAAGTGATATACCGTTATGTAAATTAAGAAGACTTCAGATTATAATACTCTTCATTTATATTGCCCTTTAGACAATCATGAGATGCCCTTTATCAATTAAAGATAAATAAATACGTTGAAATAACTGAAATCGTTATCAATTACAGTAGACCAGTTACGCATTATAAAAGATATGATACCCAAATTTATCAATTTTATTTTACATCTTGATGTAAATGTTATTGCATGGTACAGCATAACATAATTAAAAAAAAGGTTATAATTTTATAATTTTACGATAGGCTTCAGACTTATTTAATTATTCAGTGAAATAACTGTCAGAGAAAATACCAAAAACAATCTTTCGTTATTTAATTTCCTGCTTAAAGAAATTTGATTTGCCGATATACTGAATGATTTTTTAATATAACTTGAACAATTAAAGCAATTTCAGAGATAATTATTCATGTTCAATATTTAAGATAATTTAGACGAAATTTTATGTGAGGATGAACTGGTTGGCACAACAGAATATGAGGCTTGTTTTAATTTTATACCAGAACTTCATCCCCTCCAACAAGTTGAAAGTTTCTACGTTCCTGTCAGGGAGAGAACAGAGTTTGCAGTTGTCTGGCATGGGGTGTGTTCATGAATACGCAAGACTTAAGTTAAAAATATAAAGTTTATTCAGAACCGTAATAAACGTTAAAAATATTAAAAGTAATAAACTTAGGGGACATATGTATAACCAAAATAATCTCACACAGAGACTTCTAACACACGAATCTCACTAGCTCGTGAGTCCGACTGTGTGTGCTGCTAAGGGCACCTTTGCTCTAATTCCGGCGGTATTTATACAAGCAAGTAAGATAACATTAACATATACAGTCGAACCTCCATATATCGAACTTCCACATATCGAAATTTTCTATATATCGAACTTTTAGCAAATCTATATGTTCATTACATAGAAAAATTGTTTCTATATATCGAAAAAATCTCTATATATCGAAATTTTTTTCAAGACAAATTGGGTGATTTTATTCCACTTTAGAATAAAATCTCCCAATTTTTGACATTTGAAACAATATGTCGTGGACTTCAATTCACCGAAAATATCCCTGATTAAGTTTTTAATGGACTGAATAAATACGAACATTTCTTTGAACTTTCCCCAAAACTGGCTGTTCAGCAAGATATTCGTAGTTTTTTTTTTTTTTAAAGAATATAACTGTGATCATTGTAACCACTGTCTGGATTGTTTTTTTTAAGGTATGTAGTACTCAATAAATCTTTCATATTAATTCATTTTTTAGTTATTAACTTTCATTTAATGGGATTCGCATATAAATTAAAATGGAGTTGCGTATACGAAAATTAGCTTTAATTTTTTTTAGAAGAATTATGATAAAACTAAGGTCAATTCTATATATCGAAATTTCTATATATCGAATTTTTTTCCGGCAATTTGCTACTTCGATATATGGAGGTTCAACTGTATTTGCATAAAATACAGTCGAAAGGAAAATTAATAAACCATGGGGAAAATAAATGAAAAACCCCATTTCTCAGATGTATGACGTCAAAGTTGCCGTAACGCCATTAGCTGTTAGGTAACAAGTGCTACGTTAGGCTAAAACGATAGCATGAATGTCGGAAAGTAATACAAGTAAACTAAATGTTATAAACGGAAGTTTAGATAGCCCTTTTAGGGTTCATTTGACTAACAGTTCCCTTTGCTGTTTTAGATAATTTTGCACATTTCACTCGGAACCCTTTTTCAGTAAACTATCAGATGGGTTGAATATAATGCCTCGCTTTAGAATTATGTGAAGTTTCATAAACATTCTTAACTGTTTTCTAACTTGAAATTGTCTAAAAAGATTTGCTAAGAAAATCTTCAGTAGTTTTTATTTCCTTCCGGATTCCCTCATCCTAACATTTCACAATGAAGTTATCATGGCAAAATTGGAAAAAAAAAAAAAAAAAAAAAAAAAACTTTAACACTTAAATCCCCGTGATAATACTTTACAATTTTCTTATGCACGAAGATTTCCAGTATTCTATATGACAGTAGTTCTCAACCTGGGGGGCATGTCTCCCTGGGGACGGTGAGTGTTGTTTAGTTGGGAGGGTGTGTGTGTCAGGAACGGTTACCAGACTATGTAAGAACATACATACATATATATATATATATATATATATATATATATATATATATATATATATATATACACGTATCACGTTTCTTAAACCGCATCAATCCCTCTACGAAATTGCAGCCCTGAGAAATCCATCATTCGTCTTCTTGACAGCTGCTGAGATTCTGGTGGCCGAGGAAACACTACTTTGCTTAAAAACAAATCTTTATTCAATTAAACTTAGGAACCACTGTTCACATTTCAGTACTTTAAACATGGCGAATCACCAACCCTTTCAGGGAGCCGACGAACTCATGGTTGCTCCATCTAATCGAGTATTCCAGTCTGTGCTTTGTTTTTCTCGCACGTTGCAACTAAGCGGGCGTAGCATCTTATGATCTACCGTGTGTCAGATACCGTGCGTGATTTCGAACATTCGATATTCCGTCATTTCCTGTGCCATTTGCGCCCAAGGACTCGCTTAAACCGAGAGATAGACAACGTAATGCAATCTGTTGGCATTTTTAAACCCCTTCAGACTAATATATTGTTTAATAATAATATAATTATTTACTCATATTAATTCCTTTAGATTTAGCATCAAACGACATGAATAAATATAGTTAATTATAGTTTACGCATTTGGACATACATATATGTCCCCCACCCCATATATACCTCGGGTGGGAGGGTCGTAGGGTAAGAAAATTATCCACAAGAGAGACGTAGACATAAAAAGGGTGAGAATCACTGCTTATGCCGTTGATTAGTTGAATGCGGAAGTAGTGAATGATTTTGTGAGAAAAAATCAGTGGCGCTTTCTTTGTGTCTTTACATGCGCATTCTACCATGCTTTTTGTCTTAAAAGTAGGAATTGAGAATGTCATGCAACATTTCAAAATTCTCCACTGCTAAAATTTCAGCAGAAATATTTTGCTCAAAAATATTGCTCTTAAAATCTAAGTATCTGAATGGCAATCAATAGTGTCTCTCAAAAACTAAATCGACCACAATTCTAAGCAGATCGAGGTGGTTCTTGAAACTTCACAGCCGCATGAAAATTACGGCAGAAACTTTTAAGAGTATAACACATCATTGTAGGGCATAACATTTATTAAAAAAATTTATTTTGAAAGTTGTAAACACCTTTGTTTACTTGGAACAACTGGAATTTATAATCAAGTGAAAAGAATAGGATTTTCTAAAAGGAGCTGCCGATTAAGAAAAAACAATAACTTCTACTATTGCGTCACATCGAAAAACTATGCAGAAAACAATGTACGTTTTAAGTGAAACTTTTCTCGTCAATGTATTTTGTAATTTGCTAATAAGGTTTAACCTTTTACCAATTCTGATCTTAGAGGAGAGGTGAGGGAGGATATATTTTTAATTCTTTTTCTTTGATGGACCATTTCACTACTTATTTTTTAACGGTGAATTATGATTTTCTTTCTGATATCTCTTACAGAAATAACTTGATAGTCCGTCCCAGTTCTATAAGGGTCGCCCAAATGAAAGTGGCAAGGCCATTATTGCGCCATCGTTTTAAGATACAGAAGACTACGCATGCGCTTATAGAGGGCGCTAAGTGCTGGGCAGGCATGCCATATCGTCAGATTACGACAGATACTTGTATGATAGCGTAGGAGCATGGTCAACGGTATCGTTCGTATCATGCTTGCCTCCAAACGTTGTCAACGTGCTGTCGTGCAATTTTTAGCGGCGGAAAGTGCGAGTGCTGGAGAAATTTATCGTCACATGCAAAATGTGTATGGCACACAGCCAATGTCACGCAGATCAGTATTCAGATGGAGTAGCGATTCTCGTAACGACGAAGCAGTACAGACGACAAGGCACGATCAGGTCAATCGCATGTGGTTATCACCCAGGAAGCAATTGCAGCTGTGGACAGTCTCATGAGCAATAATCGGCGAATCACCCCTAGCGAGATAGCAGATGAAATGTCTATGAGCGAAGGAAGTGTTCACACAATTCTGCATGGTTCCACTGCCAACCCCGGAGTTTCTTCACGCAGGGTATCCATCATCTCATGGACCTCTGGGACACCTGTTTCAAACTCCAAGGCAATTAGGTCTATCCTATATGTTCTTTATGTATTTATTTTTATTTTGTATACTAACTTACAGCAATACCATTAAACCATTTGTCACACCGACTGTAGTGCCGCTTTCATTTGGGTGACCTATATACTTGCCACAGCTGTATGCACTGTTTACTTAATTCCAAATTTTTTTTATTGATGATTTGACATCTCCTTAAAACTCACCTCATAAGTTTTCTTATGCATACAATGAAAGTCATCGAAATGGAAAGGTCTTGCATTGCAAAATGTTAATATGAAGTCGATAATGAGAGGCTTTTTGTACTTACTCGATTCTTCGACGAGATTCTTGACTGCTGTCCGTATCGGCCGAAGACGTTGAGCCAATCCGCTGCCCAGGTTTACCACAAGCCACTATACCCGAATCTACATCGCTGTCTTGATAAGCACCACCTAAAATATGCAAACGAAAACTTAATCATTGCATTGCATTGATATTACACGCTATATTGACTTTATTAAAGAAACTGAAGTGAAAAGGGAGATCTCTAAATTGTCGTTCGTGAAAGACAATATATTGAATTTTGTGTCTCAGACCAGGCTACAAACTTAATTTTTAAAAAGTATGTACCACCTTAAATAATGACAAGCAAAATTTGTTATCACTCGAAACTACAAAATATGGGGAAATTTCATTCATAAGATTTATTTTTCTGAAAGTTACATAGATTTACGGCGTACAACAAATCGTTAAAGGAGTTTTTTTGTTTGTTTGTGTGTGTGTGTGTCTAATGCGGAGGCACTTGCTGTAAGAGATTCACCTTTTTTGTTATTAACCGCTATTTACTGGCCATTTTATTATTAGAGCACCTTATAAGTGAGCCAGCATTGCTCCCTATGAGGGGATGACACGAAAACGACCAAGCTTTATTTGGGATTTGAACCCAAGCCCTCTGCGTAGCAACTCAGAACACTAACCACTACACCATGTGGGTGGTTTTTTAAAGGAATTTAAAAGGAGTTTTAAAAGGAGCTTTTGATTATTTAGGAACAGGAGTAGTATCGGTCCTATTCTTTTTTGAACGGTAATGGCTCAGGATTCATAAGAATAGGGAAAATTTTTTTTAAATATTTAAGCCCTTAAGGCTGGTATGTACTAACCCCATTGGATTCGCTCACATCAATGTTAACCTATGGAGAAAATTTGTCCACGGATTGCCGACTAAGATTCAAAGACTTTTTTAAAAAAATTGTACTCCGTCATAGAGAAAGAAATTTTACATTTGTGTACATGTTTCGTTTTTTTAAAAAAATGCAATTAACATTTTAAAATTTTAATTATTCGGGGAAAAATCTAGTATAGTGTGTTTTAAACGCTCATAAATTCCTTCGGTGGACGAAATTTATAAAATGAATCCTGTAGCACTCTGCAGTAAAGTTCAGGCTATCTGACAATACCAATTTTATTTGATTATCAGCAGATTTATGTATCAGTAAATAGTTGACAAAAATATTTTTTAAATAAACAATTTTGGGGCAGTGTTTAACCCCCTATAGAGAGAGAGCTATTACAATCCCTCAAAATGTCAATACTAAGGGGGGTGGAATTCTTGAACTGTCAACTGGACTCCTCCCACCAGAAGAGTCTGCAAGAAGAGGAAAAGGGAAATACGATTTTTTTTTCCTTAGTACATAGCAGCCTTAACCCTTAATACTTAATATAGTTCACTACATTTACATGCACAAAAGAATGCAAAACAATAAAAATGTGTACTGTATTTCTATATATTTTTAATTTAAAATTATAGTTTCAACAAGGTAGACTAATTCACATGTATGTATGCAGATAGATAATAGATAGTAGGCACATAATGAGATACACAGGAATTTTGGTGTATGTATAATTAATACATGTAAATCAAAAAGAGTAAGTTCTCGCCAGGGTTAGTGGTCCCTTAACAAAAGCTTTTTTTTTTCGGCTACGTGCCTGAAATACGGTACACGTGAAATATCTAACATAATACATGTATAATTTTTTTATACATGTACAATTATATTGAACACCATGAAACACTGTTAAATTCAGATCTACTCAATATAACGAAGTATTCAATATGCTAATGTTAAATTCACAAAAAGGAGGGCTGACTGTATAAATGTTCGAATTTTGATGATTTTTAATAGCAAGTAGTAAAATATTTTGTATGAAATGCTCTGTAAAGTGCAACAAAGTAAATTATTATCCACATTCTTACATGCACTCTTTACATTCACTATAGATTTTTCAATACTAAATAAAGGTTTGTTATTGAAAGATGGCTGCTGTATTAAAAATCACTGATCGGCAACAGTTGAAACTTATTCCCCTCTCGCGTACATAAGCAGAAACTTAACTGTCTCACATATTATGATGTTGCATAAAATTGTACCTAAATATTTGAAATTTAGATAATTAAAAGGAATAATAATAGCGTATTATAATATAGAGCAATGGGAGAATTTATTTATTGAGTGGTTTACAAAATTACTCCTTTATCTTGTTTTCAAAGCGAAAAAGTTGCTCACAGATGTGTGATTAGATTGCAGTATTTATTTGAATTATCTACAGTCAAGATAATTAAAAAGTAATTGAACAGAAAATTCAAATACGAATTTTTAGCTCAAATTATCTAACAAAATATAGTTGCTTAGTATAACCGCTTGGAATTCCTGATTTGCAATTACATCAAGGTGTTTTAATGGATCAGGATTATCATTAAGATTATCTTAATACTTCAGAAAATAGTCTAAATCAAGGGTTCCCAACCTTTTTCCTACATCGACCCATTTTAAAAGAATGATTTTCTTCATCGACCCCCTTACATTTTTCTCCATAATATACAGCATACAACATAATTATAATACTAATAATTGCACATAAAACATTTAAAGATAACAATTTGACTAAGAATATGAACAAAAAATTAGAAAAATTGGTTCATTAGGTTTATGTTTTATTATTTTTGTACTATTTTCATTTTTAGTTTCACAAATATAAACAAGATTTTAGAAACACAGATTGTAATTGCACAAACATCGCCAAGAGAAAAAGGAAACTGCTTCTGATTGGTTGCATCGAGAGGACCCATGTGCTGTTTAAGGTCCAGTGGATTTCCCCAGTTCTGCCTGGTGTTGGTACACAAATAAAAGCAGACGGCGGCATTCGAGGTATACATAAAAGCGCCACGACATTCGAGTTTAGATGCGTGGATCACTCCGCCCTATGCAAATCTGTATTTATACATTTTAAAACGGATATTATCTAATAATTACATTCCCAAAAAATTAAATTAAATTTTAAAACAGAAAAAATTATCATAGACCCCCAATAGACCCATGGAATACTATAGACCCTTTTTAAACTTCCATCTACCCCCAAGGATCCACCTGGATCCCATTGGGAATCCCTGGTTTAAATCAATGAAACTAGATGAAGCATAATTTTCTATTTTTGCCATAAGGCAAAAAGTGTGAAGCTTATTTAATAAGAATGAAATATTAAATATATGAAAATTATTACGCTATTTAAAATTTGAACAACGAAAGGACGTTTGGGACTAAAACAATTTGTCTAAATGTTATAGGCAGAATAAATTACATATTAAAAGATCATGCAAAAGGAAAAATATCTAAGACTTAATAATCCGTTCAGTTACAGGGTTAAACAGTTTAATGATGTATCTATTCACATATTCACAGTTTTAATTTTTTTATCTTCAAATTGTATTTAAGGCATACAAATGTTTATAGTAATGTTTTCCGAATGCGACATTTACTATTAATATCACCAGTGGGGAGAACTGAAAAGTGTTTGAATACTTAACTACAAAGTTTTTGACGGACAAGTTGTCTAGCAAAATTAGTTGCCCCAGTCATTGTTAGGGTTTGCTAATGAGAAACTAATGCTAGAAAAATATTATATCAATTGATGGGCATGATACCCTGTGGGTTATAGTTCAAACTTATTTTAATTCTGCTAAAAAGAGAAAGTCTAAATGAAGAATATTGGATGAGACCTGACTTTTTAAATTTTCAATGGGAGAGCAGGCGCAAAGCATATTATATAAGAAAACTAGCTGAAAACCCGTACTTCGCTGCAGAGTACATTCAAATTAAATACAACGGTCAATGTATGCAATTAATGCCAAAAATACGTATAAATATATTTATATTAAATGCAACGATCAATGTATGCAATTGATGTAAAAAAAACGAAAAAATATTTATAAAAAAAATCGTAACGGATATTTTTATAGACAAAATAATGTAGAAGAAAATATTCAAATTAAATCTAATAGAACATTCAAAAGAATATAGTACAGTTAATATAGTACAGTTTGAGGAACATATCTTTAAAGTGTATTTTAATATTTTTTGGATAATTTCCAATCGTCTGCCGCATTAGCAAGAAAAAAAAATATTTTGTCTATTTCGTTGTTATGCACGTGACGATCAATTAATTTAAAGTACCAGAAAGAGAAATCTCGTGATCAGCATTTATTAAATTAAATTCCAAAAATTAATCTTTAAAAATTCACCAAAATTCTGAAAATGGAGGTACAGATTCGAAAAAGATTTCATTTTAAAAGAATTTTTATGATCTCTCTCGTGATATAAATTTTATAACCTTCGGAGTATTATTTTAAATTCAAAGTTCAAAGAATGTTACAAAAACACCTTAAAAATTTAATTTTAAAAAAATCTAAGAATTTTTCAAAAATCTCTCTTAGTGCACCCCTACATTATAAGAAGAATCGCCATGCAAAATTTCAGCGAATTTCAAATTTTTTGCGTTATATGTCAGTCAGTCAGTCATTCAATCAGTTACGGAACTGTTTTATATATATAGACAATAGTGAATGGTTCCCGAAATTTTAAATCTCTCAGACATTTTCAAATCAAAAATATATGAACAGTGTCCATGCTTAAATATTTTTTTCACAATCATTTCCTGTAAACCATGAATAGCACTTATCAATGCATATGCTGTATGAATATAAATTTCAAAATAAATCATGCACGCACACATTTGTATGTATAAGCATAAGGTCATCAAACGAACAAGGTAAAATAAAATGTGTTAAAACGTAAAAAGAAAAACTAAATTTTTTTTAAAAAATATCAATCAAGTAGCACCTAATTGTTACAGCTCCAAGGAAACGGCATTCCAATCCCCGTTCTTTTGAACTATTTCTAATTCAAGGCTATTAGTCTTGAACCTGTTTTCTTTAATTGCATCATCACTACAAAAACCATCTTGAAACGAAAAATAGTGCAAACGAACGAGGAAAAGAAACAACACAATCTTTACAACATTTTTATCTGTTAATCAGCATTCTAAAAAGCCTCATTACCTCATTGTGTAACCGTAAAGTCTTCACAGAATGTCAACTGATGCTCGCCATCTTGAATTCCAGGATAGGACAAAAAAGGGATGGAGGGAGAAAGAAAAAATGAACACTTTTCACTCTTCAATTAACAAGCATCCAATTCAAGAGAAGCAGACGACTTTCTCCGTTGTACTGAAGACTTTTGCGAAAGCGAAGAGCTGCAGCGAACAAAAACCCGCTAACCTTGGCATCAAAATTCGTATTGTAGGCCACTGTTATCTTAGAGACTCTGGTTAATACAGCTCAGCTAAATGCTCAGAATTTAAGATGCCATAAATTTTAGCCGTAAGTACTTGCGAGATAGAGTGCCTTTCGTGCTATGGTGTTTTTTTCACATCACGTTCAGATTATTTTAGAAGAGCTTTACTGCATAAAATGGAGTTCTTTATATACAAGAGAGCACAAAACCACTAAAAGAGGTTCGCTCTCTCTCTCTCTCTCTCTCTCTCTCTCTCTCTCTCTCTCTCTCTCTCTCTCTCTCTCTCTCTCTCTCTCTCTCTCTCTCTCTCTCTCTCTCTCTGTGTGTGTGTGTTTATACATTAAATAGAGACAGAACTGCGAGCATACAGTTTTTTTAGTGGATTAACTCCTGCCACAACCGACTGTTCTTATTCCGACATTCTACAAGAGAATAAAGGTGAAATAGGGCCCTCAAACATTCAACCAGTCGTGTGCATACATACATAGATACATACATACACACGCTATCTAGCCAAAGTATCCGGACGCCCAGTGGTACGGACTCAGAGTCCTGAGGCATATATTAATATGATGTTGGTCCTCCTTTTGCATTGATGACAGCCTCCACACGTCTGGGGAGGCTGACGTGTGGAGACTTTCCACCAGTTTTTGATAGGTGTCCATAGAAATTGACTTCCAGGCGTCCATCACAGCTGATGTGAGTTCTGGCAGTGAGGATGGTCGATTTGGCTGGCTACGTAATCTGCGTTCTAATTCGTCCCAAAGGTGTTCAATGAGATTTAGATCGGGGCTCTGAGAAGGCCAGTCCGGTTTTTGAACATCCATTTCGTTAAACCATGCGTGAGCAAGTCTCGATGTGTGAATGGAGCAGTTATCCTGCTGGAAGAGAAATGGGCCTTCCCCAAAATATTGCCATAGAGTTGGGAGAGCAGCATTGCCCAGAATGTCCACATACATCTCAGAGTTTCTGTGTCCAACCACAGGAACTTAGGAACCAAGGTTAAACCATGAAAAACACCCCCACACCATGATTCTGCCACCACCAAACTTAACAGTCGGCACAATGCAGTCACGTAAGAAGCGATCGCCGGGCATCCGCCAAACCCAGACGGGTCCATCGGACTGCCAGATTTTAAAGCGAGATTCATCACTCCAAAGAACATTTTTCCACATGTCCACAGTACAATGACGATGAGCTTTGCACCATTGAAATCGACGCTTCGGTTTCTAGGAAGTGATGTTCGGCTTGTGAGCGACTGAACGACCATTGAATCCCAGGTTTTTTTTAACTCTCGACGAACAGTCCTGCTGCTAGCACTAACGCCTGATGAACTTTGGAACTCCTGAGTGATTTCAATCAACGAGGACTTGCAATTTTGTTTCACTACCCTTTTCAGAGTTCTACGGCTGCTTTCCCTAAATTTTTTTTTGCCTGCCACTTCGTTTTTCTGCAATTTTTCTGCATCGACGTTTCCACTTCCCAATTGCATCACTGATAGTGATTTTCGCTTCTGTAGAATGTCCGAAATTTCACGAACTGATTTCCCACGAAAGTGGCATCCCACTATAATGCCACGATGAAAGTCACTAAGCTCCTTTCACTTACTCATCGTCTCACAAACGCATAAATATGACCTGACAAACCACTACCAACACTTTATAGCTTTCGGTTACGCATCAAATTACGTCATCTGCCAGATCTACTTCTTTAGGAGGGTGTCCGTATACTTTTGGCCAGATAGTGTGCGTGTGTGTATGTATATATATATACGCATGCAGGAGTTAATCCATGAGAAAGAAACTGCTAAATATTTAAAAATTGAATTGGCCAATTAGGAAACACTAGAGAATCGGCAAGGCAATAAATTTTAAATTCTTGAAATACAGGAATCGTGATCAAAGTAAAAGAATTTAAATAAAATTTTTATATTTTATACATACACATACTGTTTTCATTCACTGACAGTAGCTCTAAGAGATGGTGCGCCAGGGCGCATATCACGTGATTGACATTTTGTAATGTATGTTGTTGTTGAGTGTTTGCTCTGTAAAAAAGAGAGTTGCAGTAGCTTCGCATTAAATAATCTTATCTAAATTAGTCGCTTTAATTATGTTAACGCCTTATTCACAATGTCCGTACACTTCCGTCGTAGTTACATACAAATAAGAGAATTCGAAGATCAAGTTTCCTTATTAATAACTACAATAAATCAGATGAGTCACGGATTAATTCATTAAACCACAGAGACACATGTATTGGGAGCTCGGAATCGGGAAAACGCAAATAATCACTGTTCAAGTTTAAAAAATCCCGTATTTACATAGCAAAAAATCCCAGAAAAAGCCCTGTAGTATCACAAAATTCCTTTGGTTCTCGAATATAAAGCCGCAAAACAAAGAGATTCTCAAACTCGTTCCGTGCCTTAGTCCAGAGATTCCACTTGTTGCAATCTATATGTATAAAACAGTTCCGTGACTGACTGACTGACTGACATATAACGCACAGACAAAACGGCTGGACCAAAAGGGCTGAAATTTTGCATGGCGATTATTCTTATAGTGTAGGGGTGCACTAAGAAAGATTTTTGTAAAACACTGCTTAGATTTTTCAAAATTAAATTTTTAAGCTATTTAAATAACTTTTTTAAGTTTTCATTTAAAATAATAATTTGAGGGTAATAAAATTTATATCACGAGAAAGATCATAAAAATTCCTTTAAAATGAAATCTTTTTCGACTCTTTACTTCCATTTTCTGATTATTGGTGAATTTATAAAAATTAATTTTTAAATTTAATTTATTAAATGCTGATCACGTGGTTTCTTTTCATTTTGTGATAATTTAAACTAATTTTACGTCACGTGCATAACAACGACATAGATAAAAAAAATTTCTTGCTAATGTGGCAGAGGATTGGACATTATCCAAAAAAATATTAAAATACAGTAAAAGATATGTTCCTCAAACTGTACTATATTCTTTAGTATGTTCTATTAGATTTAATTTGAATATTTCCTTCTACATTATTTTGTCTATGAAAATATCCCTTACGATTTTTTAATTGTATTTTTTATATCAATTGCGTACATTGATCGTTGTATTTATTATATATATATATATATATATATATATATATATATATATATATATATATATACAGTAACCACCGCTTATAGTGATCAGTGGTTATAAGAATCAACCGTTTATAAAAATCAATATCGCGAAAACAAAAACAAATGTATTATTTCCATGTTAAAATTTTCGCTTTAAAGAATCAATCCACCTGTTTTAAGAATCAGTTTACACTCTTCGCTTTCCTTTCATTTCTCCAAAAAAGCCACTTAAACCCTCAAAAAGCACGAAGTTCTTTCTTTCTTTTTTTTTTTAAAGAAAGATTGATAAGATGGGATGGAATATAGTCATAAAATTCATCCCTTTATTTGTTAGACATAACATAATAGTTTCTCCTTAAACGCTTTAGCCCAACACTGTCCTATTAGCTTGACCCGGGGGCATCTTTACCCGTCTGGGTCCGATTTCACTTTTCTCCACTGACAAACAAAAATAGGGACTCTTTTTCCCACCGACATCCTGTTTGCGGCTTCCTGGATCCTGAAACACATTAATCTTCGGCGAAGTGTCCACTATCACTCAGGCAAACGTGACATTAGTAGATTCAGCACGTTATCAAACCGCGAAACGTAAGCTAAAAGGTGAATCTTCGTCTGAGACTATTAGTAATAAAAGAGGTATAAACACACTCCTGAAAACTTCATTACGTCATAGACAACTTTTTCTCACTCCCTTCCTGTAGTTGAAATGTTAAAACTGTTAAGCAGGTATGTTGCAACAAATATTGGATTCTTTTCTTCTCTTACTATAATTATGTGTATCTACTTATAAGTCTAGAAATGAAGTTGTATTTTTAAAATTATAAAAAATAATTTTAATAAAAGATAACGTAAATGAAAGAACTTTATGGTAAATTATCTAATATATGTATATATAGGTGTGTGCGACTGTGCCTGTCCAAAAGCCTAAATTTCGGCTATAAGAATCAACCGCTTATAAGAATCAAAAACAGTAATAACAAACGTGATTCTTATAAGCGGAAATCACTGTGTGTGTATATATATATATATATATATATATATATATATATATATATATATATATATATATATATATATATATATATATATATATATATATATATACTTATATATAAAGAGAGAGAGCGATTTTGTACGTGGAGGGTAATCTCCGGAACCACTGTACCTATTTGAAAAATTCTTTCACTGTTTGAAAGGTACATTATTCCAGATGGACATAGGCTATATATTATGCATATCTGATCAGTAGAAATAAAGTTAGGGGCTTAATCCTATCAATCTCCATTGCTACCGCTACTGTCCTCTACCGCTTTTTGTGCCGAAGACTTCAACGATCCTTAGCGTGGTGCTGTCGCGGCGGGCTTCTGTTCTGACGTTAGCGGATCGAACCTAGCCGTTCTCCGGCATACCTTTTTCTTTTAAAAAATTAACTTTAATTATTAACTAACGTAATATTAATTTGAATATTATTTTAGGAATATTATTTTAAAAAAATTTAAATATTTTTTTTTTTAAATTCTTTACTTAAAATCATTTTTTTATTTTTTTTTATTTTTGTCTCTTAACCTCTTTCTTTTAAAAAGTTAACTTTAATTAATAACTAACGTAATATTAATTTGAATACTATTTTAGGTGCTTAAAATAATTTAAAAAACATTCTTTACTTAAAATCCTTTTTTTATTTTTGCATTTTTATTTCATATCTTATTCTAATTTTGGGATACCAATGTGTATCTATACTTCTATAATAATATATAAAGAGAGAGAGCAGATTTTGTATGTGGAGGGTAATGTACAACTTTTGTACATTACAATGTACCTTACAACTTTTCCTTTGTCAACTGCAGTCAAGTAACCATAGCAACACCCTGTAGCTTACGGGGTCCGTTTCTCGAAATCGCTTTTTAGAACGGGAGGAGGTATTGATAAATAGAAAAAGGATCTTTGAAATTGGCAATGTTTAAGGGTTTCTTGAAGAAAATTACATTTGGAACTATGCTTTTTATTGGACATTTAAGGTAAAAAAAGATTTATAATTTATTAGCTATCAACTGGAAATTTATTGGTATAATATTACAGAATTTTATTTAACTTATAAACTTTATGTTTTTGAATTTATGTACAATTTTATGCACAATTTGCGTAAATCGAACTTGAATTATTAAACTTTATTCAAAAATCAGCGTGTTTCATAGAAACTGTGAATTTCGAATAGGCCTATGTTTGTTCCTTTATAAGTGAAAAGGTATTATTTCCATTCAGCTGAAATTTTGTATAGATATAATTGATAGTTCAGATTAAAACATAGGAATATTATTTTTTGGAAATCGGGCCCCGGAGTTTTTTAATTAATGTTTTAATGATTTTGCCCCTAAAAGTTGCTTATTTCGACAGCTTCCGCGGCTGTCCTCGCTGACAGGGAGACTATGGGGCCGAATGGTACCAAAATCGGCCGATAACGGTACCATTAACCTATCATTGATCGGTGTCAGTCACTGGACAGTGGCCCCCGATACTACTCCGTGACTGATAACGCACAGACCAAACCGCTGGACCTGAAATTTTGCATGGCTATTCTTCTTATAGAGTAGGGGTGCACTAAGAAAGATTTTTAAAAAATTCTTAGATTTTTTTAAATTAAATTTTTAAGCTGTTTTAGTAACTTTTTTAAAGTTTGCATTTAAAACAATAATTTCAGGATTATAAAATTTATATCAAGAGAAAGATCATAAAAATTCCTTTAAAATAAAATCTCTTTCGAATCTTTACCTCCATTTTCTGATTTTTTGTGAATTTTTAAAGATTAATTTTTAGAATTTAATTTATTAAATGTTGATCACTTAGTTTCTTTTCTTTTTGTGGTACTTTAAATTAATTTTACGTCACGTACATAACAACGAAATAAATTGATATAATTTTTTTTCTTTCTAATGCGGCAGACGATTGGATATTATCCAAAAAAATATTGTAAAATTAAAATACAGTAAAAGAAATGTTCCTCAAACTGTACTATGTTAACTGTGTTATATTCTTTAGTATGGTCTATTAGATTTAATTTGAATATTATCTTTTACATTATTTTGTCTATACGAAATTTTGATAAATATATTTTTGTTTTGTTTTTTGGCATTAATTGCATACTTTGACCGTTGTGTTTAATTTGAATGTACTCCGTAGCGAAGCGCGGGTATTCAGCTAGTATATATATATATATATATATATATATATATATATATATATATATATATATATATATATATGCAATAATTGCATACATTGACCGTTATATTTAATTTGAATGTACTCCGTAGCGAAGTACGGGTATTCATCTAGTTATTAAATAAAATAGTAAAAAAAGTCACTAAAACTAAATGGTTGAAAAGCACTTTAAACAGAGTCGAATACAATTGACTTTAATGTGTTGAAATATAAAAAAGATGAAAAGAACCAACAAAATATCATAAAATGCAATAAATGATCTATATTTTCCCCTTTCAAAACACTTAAGGATGCTGTGTACTAACCTTATTGGATTCGATTTGTCATCTATTTACAGCTACATAAATGCTGATAATTCAATAAAAAATGGTATTTACAGATAGCTGAACTTTTCTACACTAGTGATGCGACATCCATAACAAAACATCGATGTTTTGAAACATCGATATTCAATATTAAAACATCGATGCTAATAAAACATCGCCCAAAAACCATCGATGTTTTTAAACATCGATGTTTTAGAACATCCATTTTTTTAAAACTGGTTTAGTAACCTCTAACATTAATGTTACTTCCGTTAGTCGTGGGGGGAGGGGGTGATTTAATTTTACTCTCTCATTGGGCAGACACAAATGACAAAAACTTGGTTGCTTTCGGCTACTTTGATGACTCAAAATTCTCGTTGTAAATACCGCCATGTTTTTCATTCAAATGTCCAGATAAATTCGTGGTATTGCCAGAAGTTTTGAGGGACTTAAGGCAAATATTGCATTTTGCCAATTTGTCAGAGGTTTTGTAAAAATATTTCCAAACGGTACTTTTGGGAGGCATTTTACTAATAATATTAACGTCAACTTATATAAAACCAGAACAAAACAAAAACTCAAATGGATGCTTTCGTGTATATACTATTTCTAAAATAAAACCCCATGGAAGGTTCTGAAGTGTCAGGAACATTCCAAGCGCTCTGATTGATTCATTGGTTGTTAATTGCCATTTGTCCGTTTGCTAAGGAATCATTCCCCCTTTTGTATTCGTCCTTTTCAGAATTCAGACTTACATTTACTGAGTGTGAAAATTATGCTACGTGGTAATTTTTTTTTATTACGGTACTTTTTCATTAAAAAAAAAAACATCGAGCACAAAACATCGATGTTAAAAAAACATCGGCTTCAATAAATCGGTATTTAAAACATCGATGTTTTTATCAAAACATCGACATCGATGTCGCATCACTATTCTGCACCTTGTAACAGGATTCAATTTATAAATTTCGACCACTAAAGGAATTTAGGAACGTTTAAAACGTACTATACGAGATTTTATCCCCGAATAATTTATATTTTAAAATATTTGCATTTTTTAAAACGAAAAATGCCCCAAGGTGTAAAATTTCTTTCTCTAATACGGAGTACATTTTTTTTAGAAAAATCTTTAAACCCAAATCGTTTTAGGACAATTTTTTTCCATAGGTTAACATTGAGGTGAGCGAATCCAACAGAGTTAAGTACATAGCAGCTTTAATGTTTTAAGTTTAGCCTCTATAAGTCAATGGCTAAAATGTGATACGGTAGTTTAACCTTTAGCTTACGGAAACCATTTTTCCAATTTCCTCTTTAGAATGGGAATCTGTATGTGTGTGTGTGTGTGTGTGTGTGTGTGTGTGTGTGTGTGTGTGTGTGTGTGTGTATATATATATTTTCTTGGGATACATGCTGTCCTACAGCGTAAGGAAACGGTTAAACAGCCAAATCAATGAGATCTAGTGCAAAATTAAAATTTAAATTAAAAAATACAGCATTTTAAATTTTAGTCATTCTAGACGGAAAGTTTAAAATAGTAGTCACGTAGTAAATATATTAAATAAATGAATGTATGTATGTTGACTGGGGGTATACAGAACTTTCCAAATATATGTATTGCCGTATTCCTATAATATTGTTCATAAATCATTATTTTCTAGTCCTAACAATAGCATCATGACCTTAACGACCATAGAATCCGTGAATAGCTTTCATTATTTTCTATAGCAATATTGGCTGAATTTTACTCCCCAAAACTATACAATGTGCTGTTTGAAAAAAAAAGGTCTTCTGAAGAGGATTCACTGTAGAAAAGGCCATAATTTCATGTAGCAAGCCTCGTGTTACATGAAAATGCATAATTTCATGTAAGAACCTCGAAAAATCTCATTATATGTTGTTTATACCGTTGTTTTCGTTGCGCTTGTGATGACCCAGAAATTCAACTGGATTACAAAGGAAAATGTAAGAATGAAGAACAAGAAGAAAAAATGTTTCTGTAATGAAATATCATTTGTGATTCTCGCCAATTAGTAAATTCCCAGCGAGCTAAAACGTTTTGTAACTTAATCCTCTCATCGATATGTCATGGATATCGGTTAAATATTTTGGGATAGTTGCAGTTCACTGGTGTCGCTGAATATCGATGTGCGTGAGTGCGTGAGTGTGTGTGTGTGTGTGTGTGTGTGTCTCTTGGTACAAGAAGTGTCTAAATCCGTCTTGCGTTAAGACTTAACCAGGAGTGGCCTGCTGATCATAACACTTTTTACAAGTGGGAAAGGTTTTGTTTTGGTGATCAAATTTTAGGAACCAGAAGTGGCCACTTGCAAACCTAGAGATTGCAGGCTGCTCCAACAACCTTGATGGCAAGAGCCTTACCAGGGCAGACATCAATAGGGACTTGCCCTATGGGACTTGTCATGAAATTTAGTGTGTATTACGTCAGCTTAAAAGAGAAGAAATTGCTGTAGGTATTTAATTATAAGATGCTGATTCATAAACACCGTAAGTTTTATTGATTACTTTGTTACGGGAGCATCCAGTGGGGAAGTGAGGCAACATTGCTCCCAATAAGGGGAACAATGCAGAGATTTGGCGTGATTGAAACTCAGCCTTGTGCATGGAAGACTACCGACGGCAACCGTCATAATATGCGGCCAAGTGCATTGTGTTAATAAAAAGTAAATTACAGCAGATAAAAAATAAGCAATGACTGAACTCTGTAAATATCAAATCTTTGAAATTTCTGCTAAAGTCATTCATTTTGCAAGAAAGCTGCTAATTTGAAAAAAAAGTTGCTTTTGAGCGCTGCGGTCCTCCTTTGCAACACAACTGATTAGGTTGAGACAGGCTAGGTTTTCACACGCTTTACAGTTTGTTGAAGCAAATTCCGAACGGCTACAAACATCCATTTAAACACACAAAGCCCGCCCCATAGGTGAGGCGGTGAATTGCAATAAGCGCCAAAATGAGACAGAGTAAAAATACGACATTTTTAAAGAATAACGGAAGAATATTAATAGTTTAATAAATGAAGAAATTCATAAAAATATACAAATATAAGCGAATAGATGGTCTATTAATTTCATAAACTTCTGAATTTGAGATTACGAGAATTAAATTTTGAATGCATGTTTCCAAATTTTGTTGTAACTGTAAGAATTCTAAGGGCCAGTTCAGATAGAATCCGCCAGCGGCAGCGTTATTCGCATTGAAATATATTTAACCAATTACAAACCTCTAAACGATTAGCAACGAAATTGTTAAAGCCTGCGATTGGTTTAAAATATGTCAATAGGAGTAACGCTGACGGATTCTATGTGAACAGGCTAAACTCGACCTGTCACTGTAGTAGCCTCTGAGCGCAGTTTTTTTTTTTTTTAACTGAAAATATCTAAGAATTACCTGTGAAAAATAACAACTCAAGAGTGACTGAAATGATCTGGCAATAATTTCTGCAGAAAAGACGGTATGAAAAACAATAAATAATAGAGATGCAATCGAACAAATTGCTGCTATACAGGCTCGAAGAAGGATTTAGAAATTATTTGTATTAGTTAACAAATTATATTCAAATTTATTTACCTTTTCTACTTTTTTAAAGTTCTGTAATTTTTTTATCCGTCTTTCAGATTAAAACATATTTTTTCCAAAATGTCCGTTATTCCTATTTAAGTAGACTGTTTCTAATAGAGATACGTTCAATACTCAAGAGTCTGCGCAAAAATTTGTAAATTTTTAGAACTTGACTAATGCTCTACAATTTATCACCACAGCTCTGTAAACACATTTAAATCTGTGGCTTGGTTCTAAAAGGCCAATGTCAAAAATTGTTAGTTTCGAGAAAAAGGCATTCAAAGATATTGAACATTTTGCTGAATGTTATAACTTTCTTATACTACGCGTCACATTTTTTTACTTGTTCATTGTTAGTGTAAAAAAAACTTTTAAATGGTATAAAAAATTTTCATCTGTTACTATTTTATATAAAACATATGCCTTTTGCCCTTTTTGGATCTAAAGTTACTGCATCTTAAATGACATTGACTGTTATTATAACGGAAATATAATCTCTTTCTGTTTGTTATTTGACATTGGCCTTTTCAGAATTAAAGAATTACGAAAACAAACTTTTGGCATAAATTACACTAAAATCTGAGAAAATTGACAGTGGCCCTTTTAGAAGCAAGCCATTGAAATATAAATAAGAGAAACGAGAATTTTACGAATGAGCTATGAATTAACGGTCAGGGCCCGATTTAGAAAATTCCTGACAATAGGCACAACTCGAGATGGGGGCCCCCCTAACACTGATGTGGGAGTAAAATTTCTAAAATTTTAAATTGATACACAAAAAACTAATCATGAATCATTGTGAAAGTACCATTTTACCAAGAATTGGCTATTTGAAGCGTAGGACATTATCAAAAAGCAAAAAGCAATACAACATTCTAAATTCTTCATTAAAACACCAATACAATGCAACCAGAAAAACTTACTAATCCCTTACATATACTATAACATACATATGATGAACTATACATATGATGAACCAATCAATCAAATTTGAAAGTATATATAAAAAAATTTGCTATTTAAAAAGATTAAAAAAAAATTGAATTGGGACTTTTCTTTTTTTCTTAAAATAAAAATTTTGGGGAAAAAAAATCCCCCCAAAAAAATTTTGAGGAAAATTTTGGGGAAAAAAATCCTCCCCAAAATAAAAATTTGGGGAGGCCCCCAACATTCGAGGGCCCTTAGGCCCGGGCATAATGGAAAATCAGGGCTTGCTAATGGTCTGAGTAATGAAACCGCATCTCACAAACATGGATCATGTTCACTTGAATAATCCTCACCTTTGATGATTCCGAGATCGGACTTCCTTCTCATGGACGGCCCGCTCTTGCGGGATATGCCATTGCGAGCGGTGGTGTCGCTGCTCTCCTCGGACAAGTCGCTGGTCATCTCCTCCTGCCCAGAGATGGCGCCTCCTACCCATTCGGCGTCATGCTCACAGGCGCTGTCCGGACTCGGCGGCCGGCGAGACGAGGCCTTGCTGCTAGAGCCATGACGCGATCGAGATGTTCGGGGTCGGGCGACGGACTGCGTCGGTAGCTCGAGGTCCATACAGGTTCAGACACGGTCTCCCCACAACAGTCCTACACAAAGACGGGAAATTGCTATTTACTTTCACTTAATCTGAGCATATAGAAACAAAGTTATGAGAAAATACCAAACGCTATTAACCTTTTCCTTACAGAGTGGGATTGCATGTATCCCCAGAATATGGACCCATTAATAAATAAATTATATATATATATATATATATATATATATATATATATATATATATATATATATATATATATATATATATATATATATATATATATATATGTGTGTGTGTGTGTGTATATGAGGCGGTAAAAGGCAAAGTGGTGTACGTCAGTAAGTCAAGTAGTGTAAGTCAAAGAAGTCAACTGCAAGAACTACAAAAAATTCCACCATAAATTGAACAAATTATAATTCATAACAATTATTACAATATTGCAAATAACTATTTACAATTCCACTATAAATTGAACATGGGGGTTACATATTTGCCCTCAAATGAAAAAAGTTGAAAAGGTTACTTACACCACTTTGCCTTTCAACGCCTCATATAATATAAAAATATAATATAACCCCCTTAATGGCCGATCTTACAAAGGGGGTATGAAATTTACCGTTCTAAAGAGGGAATCGGAAAAATGGGCCCCGTAAGCTAACAGTTAAACACAAGATGGTATCCTACGTTCATATTTCTTTGAAGCCCGGTATAAAGGACTTAAGTCAAAAATATCAACTTTGTATTTGGTCTATCAACTTTGCAAACAAAATTAAATTTCTTTGTACAAAAGACTCAAGGCGAAATTATAGTTCTGCGATTGGTATAAAGACCAATAACTTGGTGTATTTAAATCACCGTTTTTGCCCTAAGCCCTTTATACCGATCTTCAAAGATTTATGACCTGAGCAGATCAGATGTTTGAGATCTAGTTACATATCCTTAAGGGCTGCTGTGTACTAACCCTATTGAATTATTTCACCTCAATGTTAACCTATAGAGAAAATTTGTCCACTATTTACAGCTACATAAATGCTGATAATCCAATAAAAATGGTATTTTCAGATAGCCTGAAATTTTCTGCACCTTCCAACAGGATTCATTTTATAAAATTCGTCCAAGAGAATTTATGAGCGTTTAAAACACACTCAAATCCTAGGTCCTTGGCGAAAGGTAGTAAGCAGCTTCAGTTTAAGGCGAGGTACCACTAGGGCTGAAATCTGACTTGACCTCGAAGAACATCGGTTCCGTAATTTTGAACAGAGTCAAGTGACGAGACCGGAGCACTTGACCCCCGCACCTCCAGAGGTAAATTTGAGATCTTGGAGGACATTGTAGCCACGCCCTATTTTACGTGTCCCGGTCACCATTAGTGAACACGGCGGTGGATTTGCAGCGAAGAGCATCGAACCAGGGACGTTCTGATCACTGGCCTGCTGCTCGTGCCAACTGGGCCACCAATTCTGACCAGTTCTTTTTTTAGATCTTAGGTTGGAAATTTGTAACTTATCTCCCTCCTCCCTTTAAACAGACTGTGCCACTATTTACGAGTACAGTCATATGTTACTCATAAAGCACTGTCAAAAAGTAATTTTTGATTCCTTACTTACAATATGTTCTGCTTCAGTTATACAACATATCTAGAGCATAAGATAGTTATATTATATGTTCCAATTTTTTTTAATTGTTTTTTTATTTCACGCATTGAAAGGTATATCGGAATTAATGTTGCCTTAGATGTAAACGCGACGACGCCTATTTTTATTACCATGTTTTTATTAACTCGCTTTCTTGTTTGTGTGTTTGTCCAGTGCAAATCTTGCAATCAATTTTTAACTAACTTCCCGACTAGCTAGACATTTGAAACTTTTAGAATAGCTCGGAACACGATGACAATGCATTCTTTTAATACGTTTAGCCATCTTTAAGCAGAATTGAATTCATTTTCCGTTAATTTTGTCTTGTATGGAAAGTTAGTTCGGAAAAAATCCGCAAGGTGGCGCTACACATTTGTCCCTTTGTCTAATGTTTGTGTTTGTTCGCACATTATCCGAATAAAAAATTGCCTTAAGCATTGTTTGCTATTATATTGTTGTAATTATTCGGGTAATGTGTCTATATGTTTGTCCCTTGTTGGGCTAGTAACGGTATGACGCGTCATATATGTAGTTTACACTACACTTAGCCTCTCATACTCATTATGCCAAGCCTCACCTCCACGCGGTTGACCTGGCACTCAAAAAGAAAAAATTGGAAACCAAGCAGGCTCTGGTATTAATGTTTGTAAAAATCTCATATGTAATTCAATTTATAAATGTTTGAAAATTTCTTATAATTGCTCTCTTTATTACGCATTTGATCATTTTCTTTCAAGTTCATGGGATTATTAATCAAACAAATTTTTAAAAGTATCTATTAATACGTAGAATTGTCAAGTTTATATGATTCAACAGAAAATTTAAAAATGTGGTATATAAAAAGTTCTTTATCTTGTAATTAGTATAGACCTCTCTGCACTATTAGACAAAACACCAGTCCATAACCCCTAATTAGGAACAACGTGACCGATTGCGTAGCGCATCCATCTTCAAAACAGTGCAAGATCTTTCCCCTCCTATCGTCAACTGAGCAGAAAATATCCTACTGAAGTCCAGAAGGAGTGTTGAATAACTCATTCCTTTACCCAAACAAGGTACCACCCAACAGACGAACTCAACAACCTTCAACCCGCGTATGCAAAAGAAGGGTTTAAAAAGAGGAAAAAAAACGCGCACACTGATCACGCCATCTCAGCTCACAGAACACAACTGTGCTATTAAAAAAATGTCATGCAGGAAGGAATGCGGGAACGTGCCTTTATGCAGATGACGCCCAGAAGAATGTTTTCATTACGACAATCAACAAAATCAGCTTCCCTTGATTAGGGCAATGCCTTTCCAACGTCAAGAACGTCCAAAGAAATTTCAGAAGGCAATTTTATATATTTTTTTTTTCTTTGCCGGATTTGTTCAGTTAGTTTTTCTTGACTTCATAATTATACTTTTGCTGTAAGGATATTTCAAAACATTCCAAGTTATATTATTTAGGCCTTAATCAAAAAATGTTTAGTGAATGTTATGTTTTCGTTAACAGGAAAAAAAAGAACCCTCATTTTACAACAGAATTTGTCTTTCCAGGAAAGGGATTTTGCACTTCATAGAAGTATTTAATTATTGATTTATCGAAGGAACCCCGGGAATTCGGTTAAACATTAGTAAATATCTAGGACATTAAAAGCGGTATCCTAAATGTGCCCTCTTCACTCAAAGTTGTTTAGATTAAGAAAGCTTTTACCAACATCGATAAATGTCAGAGATAAATCACACCCGAGAACAACTTTCTATCATAACCAATCAAACGCGCCAAAAGCGCTGGGAGCGGGCTTCTCTAATAAATGGACATAAATTACAAACGGGGAGCATAAGAGAACAAATACAGACGAGAAACATCAATTATCATGGTATGTGATAAATGTATGTGTGTGCATGTAGCACGTTTAAAATTTTTTAATGTTCAGTTTAACTCAAAATCTAAAACACAACAACTGGTTGGTGGATGGAGAACGCTCCGGTCATTTTTTGCTGCACGGGGGAGCTTACTTGACCGGGATCTACTGCTTAAAGCCGATTCTGAACGGCTACAAACGTTCATGCCAACATAAGAGCGGGACTCGAACCCACAGACTCTCATACCGAACTACCAGAGAATTAGCCATTCGGCTATCGCCCAGTCTATCAAATAATAGCCAAAGATGACACCACTTCAGTCAGTTGTCCTACATAATTGCAGTTTGGGCTTCAAATCGTTTAATTTTATAATAGATTCTGTAGCATAAAAATTACGCCCTGATACGCTGAGGCTAATAATAATACAAATAATTATTTAAAATGTACTAACTAATGCATGTTTTTCATTGTTTACTACGATTTAAAATAATTTTTTGTATTATTGGCCTGAGCGTATCTGACCGCAGCCTGTACTATTCATACTGTTATTTTTTCTACGTTGTGTAAAATGTTTTTCATTACTTACGATTTAAAATAATTTCTTGTATTATGGACCTGAGTGTATCTGGCAGCAGTTTAGGTTAACAAGATTTATAGTCAAGAATTATATTTCACATGACTGGACAAGCCACAGGTCAAGAAGTGTTGAAATTAATGGAGGTAAGGTTAATTTTTTCATGTCCTGATAAATGATTCATAAATTAGAATCGATAACTGATTTATACCTTATTTATATTTTTAGAATTTAACTTCTTACTTCTGTTTTAACTTTCCTTTCTATTTTACCATCATGTTTTGTTTTACTATTATTGAAGTGTGTAAAATGTTTTTCGTTGTTTACTACGATTTAAAATAATTTTTTGTATTATTGGCCTGAGCATATCTAGCCGCAGCCTGCACTGTCTTTATTCAAACTGTGTTATTTATACTGTTTTTTAAGATTTAAAATAATTTTTTGTATTATTGGCCTGAGCGTATCTGGGCACAGCCTGTACTTTTTATTCATACTGTGTTATTTATACTGTTATTTTTTCTACGTTATTTATACTGTATTTAGTTTTTAAATTGATTTGGTTTTCTTTACTTTTCAGCTTTTTCCGAATGAAGAAATCATGTAGAGGAGGCTACTGCAACATGTGGACAGAGACAGTTGTTTTTTGACAACTGACTGAAGTGGTGTATTACATGGTTAACTGGAGTTACTCATTTTGTTCCATTTTAAAGGAATTAGGCTGTGGTTCATATGGGAATGGCGTTTAGAAACATACGGCATATGAGGCAGATATTACAGATCAAATAATAGCCAAAGATGACACCACTTCAGTCAGTTGTCCGACATAACTGCAGTTTTGGCTTCAAATCGTTTAATTTTATAATGGATTCTGTAGCATAAAAATTACGCACTGATACGCTGAGGCTAATAATAATACAAATAATTATTTAAAATGAACTAACTAATGCATGAATGCATGCCACTGACTCACTCAACTCAACAAATAACACAACGCTACTGAAGAAAATGACTGGTGTTATTAGCAAAAGCAATTTGTAGTTTAGGCGGAGGACCTGGGTCCCACATATATGCAGTTTTGGCTGATTTAAACTCTGTATTCTCACATTTTGATGCCCCTGTAGCAGTAGTGGATTACATGGTTAACTGGAGTTACTCATTTTGTTCCATTTTAAATGAATTAGGCTATGGTACATATGGGAATGTCGTTTAGAAACATACGGCATATGAGGCAGATATTACAGATAAAATAATAGCCAAAGATGACACCACTTCAGTCAGTTGTCCGACATAATTGCAATTTTGGCTTCATATCCGTAAATAAAGCGTGAATCTTTCACAGCGCGAATCACTGAAATTTTTAATCATGTGTAAAATTTTTCAAACTTCATCTGCTGGACGGATGGCTTGAGCGTAGCTAGGCTCGGCGGCTAGTAATCAATAATGAAGCTCAACCTTAGTTCGTTTGAGGAAAAATTTTGATGAGAAACTTTGCTTGTTAAAAAGGAAGTTTCATTAGAGAAGGATGCGTAGGTGTTCAATACTTTAACTGGTGGTAATTAAAAACTTTGGATACATTATATTTTCGTATTTACATTTTGAATTTAGAAGAGTTAGGTTCCTCAGCGGATTCTGATTACGGATCAAGAACAACTAATTCAACAACTATCATATTCGTAGAGAGATTTATTTATCAGATGTTTAGTACTCTGTTTCCCACATTTCCCCAAGTTTTCTTAGTTAAAGTCCTAGTAATCGTCGGAAAAATTCAATATATCGTATATCTTTCAAACACGGCATTTTTTCATTCTACAAAGCGCTAGTTGTAAGGTATGAAATTTTAATTGTTAAAAAAATCGTCAGCTAAAGATGCATCCTTTACTCGATTGTTTGCGTGCAGGACTAATTTTTATCTGTTACTGTTTCTGAAAGCTGGGAATTTTGAACATTAACCTGATCATTCCATAAGCCTGAAGGACAATTTTAAAAAATTAACTGAAATTTATTCGAATCCAACAATCATGATTCATTGAGAAATAGAGTGGTTAAACTTATAAAACTCGTCAAAATCGAGTGCGATTTATAACGAAAAGGGACTTCCTACAATGAACAATTAATAGGGGGAGAAGCTGGTTTACCTATATGGTGGCCCCATAATAAAAGAGGCCAGCAATACCGCGGTGATCACAGGCGAATGTCTTACGACAAGGCCTTGGGGAAAGAAAAAAAAAACAATGAACCGAGACCACGGATACGAGATGTAAGCAACTTTCACGGAACTGTTAATTCCACTAAATACACTATGTACTTGGAAATGCTGTTGTTTAATTGAATACATTTCTCTTGCAGGAAGAGTCAAATTAAAATCCCATGTTTGGTGGCCAAATCGATCATTTACATTTCTCTCCTAGACTGATAAGGTAAACAAATCCTCCCCTCCCTACAAATACTTTTTCATACGTCAGGAAAAAATCAATGCATTTACCAACAAATACTTGAACAATTAATAGGGATATCTGGAAAAAGAAAGGTACAAGAGCTATCCTAAATACATGATAGTAACACACGGTGAAAACAGATTTCCCTAAAATTCCTTCGTAAAAAACATGCTCTGAAGGCATACACATAGATAAAAAAAAGACGGAAACAGACTCAAATCACATAAACACGCGATTTCTCTAACATGCTCGATACATGAAAGTTCTTAAACGGTTTGGATGAGGAGATCTAGAAAATAAATTCTTCGATCAGTACATAGTATTTACAACGATGAAATTAAAACTGTATAAATAAAATTGGAATAAATTTATATTTATATGTGTATATATATATATATATATATATATATATATATATATATATATATATATATATATATATATATATATATATATATATATATAGATAGATTGAGAGAGAGAGAGTCAGTCAGTTACGGATGTGTTTTATATGGCAGACAACTCACAGACCAAACAACTGGACCTAAAGGGCTAAACTTTTGCATGGCGATTCTTATAGTATAGGGAAGCACTAAGAACGATTTTTGAAAAATTCTTCTTAGATATTTTAAAATTAAATTTTTAAGCTGTTTTTGTAACTTTTTTCAAGTTTGCATTTAAAATAATAATCTGAGAGTTATAAAATTTATATCACGAGAAAGATGATAAAAATTCCTTTAAAACGAAATCATTTTCAAATATTTACATGCATTGTCTGATTTTTGGTGAATTTTTAAAGATTGATTTTTAGAATTTAATTTATTAAATGTTGATCACGTGATTTTTTTTTCTGGTACTTTAATTTATCGTCACGTGCATAACAACGAAATAGACAACAAATATATTTTTTTTTCTTTCTAATGCGGCAGACGATTGGACATAATATCCAAAAAAATATTAAAATACAGTAAAAGATGTGTTCCTCAAACTGTACTATATTAACTGTACTGTATTGTTTAGTATATTCTATTAGATTTAATTTGAATACTTTCTTCTACCTTATTTTACCTTTAAAAATATCCGTTACGATTTTTTTATAAATTTTTTTTAGTTTTTTTTACACCAATAGCATATATTGATCGTTGTATTTAATTTGAATGTATTCCGTAGCGAAGTACGGGTATTCAGCTAATTATATATATATATATATATATATATATATATATAAACGTATGTTGACAGATTTCAAAAGGCAAATTTGTGTCTAGACCTCGGAAATGAGAAACGCCCTGTTTAAAACTGTTTTGACGAGAAATAATATATGCGCACTCAGAAGTGTTGACTGGCTAACCGCGTTACCACCTATTTCTGGGGAAAACTCCGGGTGAACTCAAGCAACATACATGTGTCACTTGAATAGAATTGACAAGGTGAGAGCGGCCTTGAGATGACAGTCTCACGACAAAATTATTGACCCCATCCTCAAACTGAACTGCGATCTAGTATGGGGTTTAAACTCGGAACAACAAGGAAGGAAAATGATTTTCTTTTCTTTTAAAAAGATTTCATAGAAGTGGGTGGGGAAGTAAAAAAAACAGAATTACCTAAACATATATTCTTTACAAGTTTAATAATTATTGCATTTGCATGATGTAAGACTGAGGTTTATATTTAAAATTTCACAGAACAGCGGTTCCGAGATGTTACTTGGGCAATTTTTGGTAAGAATGGGAATTGGTAAACAATACAAGAAAACCAAACGAGGAGGAGAACTGCCTCATTTCATTACTTGAAAATTTCCTAAACTTTTGTTGTCTTTGTTTCACGGAGCTAAACTATTTTATTACGTATTACTA
Source organism: Dolomedes plantarius (assembly GCA_907164885.2). NCBI lineage: Eukaryota > Metazoa > Arthropoda > Arachnida > Araneae > Dolomedidae > Dolomedes > Dolomedes plantarius. The sequence goes on from OU015495.1 coordinate 71,436,812, forward strand.
CTTGTTTTCTTATTTTTCAGGTATCGAATACAGTCATAATAGTTTACCGTTCCAAGTAAATGAACTACAACAATCTGAGCACGATCAATTTTCACTTTTCTATCTTGTCTTTATAGACGAGTGGTTTTGCATCACGGTTGTCAGTTAAACATGTTCAAAGTAGAGTAGCTAGTTTATATGAGAATTTGCTCTCCATTTCCGTTTATCTTTTTTTTACCTCAAACTCTAATGTTTAAAGCTTTCTTGTTACACTTGCTTGCAACGACAAAAACGGACACGAAGTTTGTTTTAACTCGTATCAGAAGTAACATCTGCCAGAGGTTAAACTAGACGAATAAAAGTCAGTACAGTAAACCCGTAATGCAGTTCATGGCAAAATAAAAGCTTTTAGGAAACCGATTACAATTTGCAACGAAGAAAGTTGCAACCATCAACTGCCTTTAAAAAAAAATAAAGTGAATTTCGTGGAAGCATAAGAACTTGAACTTTTTGGCTCTGTTGCCAACGAGATAAATTATCTGGGTTTGATTAAAGAATTTGAGCATTATTTTTCCCGAGAATTTAGAATCGAGTTTCGCTTACAAGGACTTATTTCCGTAGAATACTCCAATCTATCAGTCCTTTTAATTATCTACTAATTAAAAGTAAGAGGTTCATACTTCTGGCCATACTATTGAACTTACAGCTGTTTGTAGAACTTACCAACGCACAAAGGCGTAGCCTCTAGACGGTTACTAAAAGCCATTTCCTCGTTTCTGGGTTTTTTTTTTTATGTTATACTTCAAAAATTAAGTATTTTAAAAGGGAAATTTGGTGCGAGACTTCGACTTCAATATTTCAGCTGGAAGACCAGACATCCGAAAAACGGGAAGAAACGTGAAGGCACACCCCCTCAAACTTAAAAAAAATAAAATGAGTATTCTAATCTTTTATCTTTATAACTGGGACCAAATATTTTGATTAAAAAACATGTAAAGGAAACAGTAAATCTGTACTTAGATTTACTGTTTCCTTTCCAATGCCGAAATAAAATGTATGACACTCTTTGACAGTTTCGTTTCCACACTTCTTGAAAAAAAAATTTAAGAAGTGATAACGTTAAAACAATAAAAGGAGATTCTTTAAATATCTTGGCCCACTTGAAATATTCTTACAGATATGTTTCTTGTAAATATGTTTAAAGAATAAATTCTTTAATAAATTACGAAATATTTATAAATTTTTTTTAAAAAACCCCTGCAATTTAAGGAAATTTTATTGAGAAGGTATTAAACAATAACTCGTGTGACTAACAAATACAATCTTAAAAAAAATGAACCCTATGGTATAATAAATTTTGCAATTAAATGTAGAATAGAATATAGGGGAAGTTGAAAAGATGAATTATTATACAAGATATGTAATATTTAGGATTTATTTAGGAATTGCCTAAAGAAGCATTTCACATAACATTCCCGATTCAGTACTCCCGATTCATACCTTTCAACAATTTTTCAATTGTCAACAGTCAGAGAAGAAACTAACTTTTATCACAAAGTTTTTATATTATATCACGGTCGAAGTAAAAGAAACTGTCGAATTACGAACGAAGAGGAAGTTTCATATTTTTACTATATTTATTTGCTGCCGTGGTAATAAAAGAGGTGGGTTTTATAAAATAAATAATTTTTCTGAATTTAACTAGCTTCCCTTTACATAGGAGGGCATAAGTTTGCCCTTAGAAACAATCTACTCCTGAGTTTGAATTTAAGGTAAGTGTCCAAAATATCGTCTACCCCTAACTTTTTTTCAACATTTCATCCACTTTTTAGTTTCTGATTAGGCTGGAAACTCAAAGAACATTCCTAAGAACTATTTCCTTTGATATCCTGAGATCAACCAGCTCTAAAACCAGTGCCAGTTTAAGTTATGTAGCTAAATACGAAAAATTGGAATTTCCAGAGCGGTTCCTAATATCGCCTACCTATGTTCCTCTTACCGCCTACCAGGCGAAATTAGGAGCACCTGTTAAAAGGCGTTGCTAGCAAAATCTCTGTTTAATGCACTTTCAAATAGTATAAGCAAAATTATAATTTGGATGCACCTACCTGGTCATTCATTGGATTCTGATTCTTTGGAGTCAAAGTTTATGAAGACAACAACCAAAACAACTTCAGACGCCATATAGTTTCTGTTGTCGGTGATAAGAGCGTTGTCGCTATCGCCGCTGTTAGTATAGACCCAGAACTAAGAAGTTACTGCATTTTCTCATACATAGCGCGAATCGTACTTTAGAAACACGAGTAGGCGAAATTAGGCACAGGGGCGATATTTGGGACACTCACCCTAATGTTTTTAAAACAATTTTCATTGTCTCGAGCCTATATTGCCTCCTCATCAGCAAAATTCAACACCTTTTAGACTAAATTTAATTTTTAACTATTTATCAAACTTATCCAACAATTTTGATTTGAAGAAAGTGGTCATTTAATTTATCACTACATACCACAAACTGATCAACATAAGTAAATTTTAAAATGAAACTCGTTTTCATTTCATGACCACAGGTTTGGATACAATTTAAATTAATCCATTATTCCATTGGATCCAACTTAAATTAATCCATTATTCACACACTAAGTAAATCAATTATTTAAGAAATATATTGAAATAAATTTTTTTATCCTAAACAATTTATAGAAAAATAGATCAGGTCTTCATTTAATACAGTGAACGATTATTTATCCAGTTCAAAAGCTTTCAGCTACTTGAATAGAAATAAATTTAACAAACTTATCTACTGTGACTGTCTCAACCAGTTTTTAAATTAGCAGTAAATGAAAACTGACTGTTGAACTAATTAATCCCTTCATAACTGGATATCCTTCCAAAACCCCTCTACCCCACTTTGTCACGCTTCACAGAACATGATTTTGTTATTTTAATAGAAATTCGTTTCCGCAAACAGTTATTTACACCCAATATTTAAATACGCCTTTAAATTTAATTATTATAATTAACTATTTTAAAAGTTGCTTTTATTTAAATTTATATTATTTTACACGTTTAAATTTAATTACATAGGAAGTTACGCAAAGAGGATATACGAGTTCCGATCAAAAAGCGATTGCAAAATGTTACGCTAAAAGATTTCAGGAACTCATCATTTTCAGTGAACGAATTATCTGCATTTACCGTTAGTTTCCGATGAAAATACTCAATTCTTTCCTCATTCCTGTTTCTTTTGTTTCGGTATACCAATTTCATTACGTCATGGCCTGCCCATATCTGTGTTTGGTGTCAGTGCCCGCATTGTTGAAACCAGAAGTTTTTTTGGCCGGGGGTCCTCATCAGGTTCAAAGAACTATTCGCCCATTGTCTCTTCATCAAAGCTGAGGAAATACTGCTCGGGGCAACGGGATTCTGCTGCAGACAGAAACAGCACCTTTGTGACGTCATTTTTGAGAAAGTGATACCTGAGAAAATATAAAGAGAAAAGCGCGTGTTCCTTTGTTTTGTCTATTGAATTGTGTCACCTCTCAAACGATGTCCGCATACGCAGTGTAGATGAAAATGCAAACACTGGCGTCTCTCGATCAGGGATTCTCAAATTGTATTCACTGCAATGGCGGCTCCAAATGGAGGGGGGGGAGGGGGCAATTGCTCCCCCAAAAAAGCCCGACGTATTTTTTTTTCATAGCCTAATATTATACGATCGTAGACCTACTACTAAATGAGTTTAAATTTAAAATGAGACGATGTTTATTTCATATATATATATATATATATATATATATATATATATACACACACACACACACACACACACATATATATATATATATATATATATATAACCCTAAGAGCCGACGTTGATCCCCCCCCCCCCACAAAAAAAAAATTGGGCTGGAGCCGCCCCTGGTTCACTGAAACACTAGAGCTCCGACTATAAAATTTGGGGTTTGTTTATAAAATAAGTTTGAGCTCTTCTGAACATTATCCATCTTATAACTGAACTGACCTTAACAAAAAGAAATATTTGAAAGCATACTGAAATTAAAAAAGGAAAAGTTGAATCCTTTGCGTTAACTACTAATTTGAAAGCACAAGCAAACATTCATTTTTTTTTCTCGAGAAATAGGCAGGTTGTCTATTTTTAGGTAAATAGTTTATTCTAAACTATTAATAGTTTTTATTCTGCCAATATTATTTATTTGCTTCCCACATCGGGATTAGCATCCCGGGCTTCCAAAGTCAGGACTCGTGCTCGAATCCCAGATAAGGTATGGTCATTCTCGTGCTGTTCCCTCATAGTGAACAGTGTTGGTAGGGGTACGCAAATTTTGCATAAAAAAATATCGAAATTTCACAAAAAAATAATTTACAATATATAAAATTTCGCATTTATTCGCTTATTATTATTAGTTTATTATTCAAAAACTTCGCATTTATTTAAAAAAATTACAATTTTATTTACTTGATTAGGTAAGCATCAAAATTCTTAGTTAAAAGCTAACATTCCAGTAGTCTCCACTTTCTCTTCCTTAAGTCTTTAGCAATGAGTAATCAGCAAATTTCGAGAGTGAGATCTCTCAGTTAAAGAGTGTGGATGGTCTTTGTTAACCAGTTATATTAATAAAATATTACTATGATTACCTAATTTCGCTGAAAAAGCCGTCTACACCGAGTTTTCGCCGAAAAACAGTAAAAAAAAAATTTCGCATTTATTCGCTCATATCGGCAAATTTCGGAAATATAAACAAAATTAATAGATGTATACTCAATCCATTTTTATTTAACCTAAATTCAATGAACGACAACGTTTTATTAAAAGACGATCTTATCTCAATACGAGCTAATGCACGTATTGAAATGGAATTTGAAAACTGGACTTAGAGCAGTTCTCATATACGCAGTCATAACTTTATCCAAAATTGGCAAAAGCAGCAATAGAGTCACTTTTACCATTTGCCACCACTTACCATTGTGAATTGAGTTTTCATCACTTTTGCACATCAAAACAAAAGCCATAAATCGCTTAAATGCCTCTGATGACTTACGTGTGGCTCTTTCAAAATAAGAGCCTCGTTTTAAAAGGATAATTATGAATAAACAACAACAACGTGGACATTAAAAATGTAGATATTGTTTTATATGTAATAATATAGTATGTATTGTAAATGTATTAATTTTTTTATGCAATAAATAAATTATCTTGCAATGAATGTCTTTTCCTAAATAAAAAATAGAAACACATTTTTCAAGGGGCTGTTGACTATTAAAAATGTTAAGAACCACTGCTTTAAGCACTCTTTCACATAATGGGAAAAAAAGTTCAACCAACAAAAGTACTTATTTGTGAAAACACGTCTAAAGCTGCCCATTTTTCGAGAGGGCATAAAATAATATTCTAGAAGCTTATACGGAGATGAAAATTCCATATCATTATATTACTCAATCGAACGGTTTTTCATTAGTCATTAACCCTTTAGCGGGCTCGCCCGTGTATAAATTGCAGCATTTTCGCAATTTTGAATGGTTTGTTTTTACATGTAAGATTTGAATGCTCTGAGCAGTTTCTATTTATAGCTACACCCTTTCTAATGCAGGTCTGATTTTCTGACCCTTGTATTCCTTTCCATTCATTGTTAGTCGTGATTTAACCGTGGTAAACCATCGATTATACTGGATAACAATACGACAAAAGCAGGAGTTGTTGTAGTCGATCAAATGTGAAGCTATTACAACATATCCCGCATATCACGAAGATGCACAATCTCATTGTTTTTTAGATTTTTGGACATAAAAGGAATGAGTCCTTAGATCCAATTGTCCTTAGATCTAGTTGTCCTTAGATCCAATAAACCGGGCACTTTTGAAATAAGCTATTGTATATGCATTTTTGGGCCTTTAATTATAAATATATCTCAATATTATCAACATTTTATATCTTGTCATAAACGCAGAATTATTTTCAATTTGAAAAAAAAAGGTTTATTACAAAAGAAATAATCAAGGTTGAAAGAGACGTTGCACTTTGTGCCACGCGCGCCTGCTAGTGTTCTCAAAAATTGGCGCACCCGCTGAAGGGTTAAAAAACAAACACTGGGTGAATGCAAGTAATCCAGTCCTTCATCCTGCGGTGTACTGTATTGTGGACATGTTATTTGATCATGTACATTCGCAATTGTTAGATCAAAGAATCTCGACGTTTCCTCCCCTAGAAAGGCTTTCACCAAGATGAAATTTATTTTAGGAATAAAAAAAATTAATAATTCAAGCACCTAAACTGAAAAACGTGTCAGCTAAGAGCGTTTCTGATTCTCCATTAATTATGCTCACGCATTAAGAGAAACTAAAGTTACAAGTCTATTCCAATTTGGATTAAGGAACAAGAAAACGTATACTCGATAAGTAACTTAATACTAGAGATATTCTAGAATGAAAAGAAAAATCCTTTGTCTTTCATTCACCTACACAACATACCCTGGGTTCCCAGGAATGAAAGAAAAAGAACAAAGACAAAACGTCTTGGGTCAAATTCAAGGCCACATGCCTTCTGCCGACCGTATTCACCTGTTACAATCCAGAGAGTTCCCTCCTGATGTATTTAATATATACTGAAAGCTGATATTATTTTCCCTTCCTATACAAAGTGCACGAGAGAGAAAGAAAAACGTGGTTTATCATACATGTTTGCGAATTTGAGATTCATAGTAAAGCGTTATCACCGATTCAACGTCGAAATTAGCAATATAGGCGAGGTATAGCAAGAAGAGACTTTATGTATTTCCTAATACAGGGTTGGTCATAAAAAAAAAACTTTGCCGATATATGGACCTCTAGCGGCCGTTCCGTTCAACCTATCGGGATGAGATTTCAGATACAGCTATTCAGAGGTATGAGCTCGGGATTCTGTGAACGGCAACCAAGTGGCGCTCACGGTTACAGGTACAGAAACTCGAAATTTTCGAATAGCAACGCCCACTTTTTTCCGTCGTAAAATGCTCAGCGCATGCGAAAACGCTAAAGAGCGTTGGAACGGTACACGCGTATCAGAAAAAACGGACGCGTTATGCACGCACAAAAAAACAGCTCTACGAACCCGACAAAAACACGATACGGGTTCACAGAGGAAATTTGCATATGACAGAGCTTTTTATCGGTTTTCTACGCTGAATATCTGGCGAACGGCGTTGTGATTGGCGTCTTACCTCTGTCATATGCAAATTTCCTCCGTGCGCCCCGATCGTGTTTTTGTTGGCCGTTCGCAGTTTTTTTTTTTGTACGTGCATAAAGCGTCCGTTCTTTTTGATATACATACCGTTCCAACATTCTTTGGGGTTTTCGCATGTTCTGAACATTTTGAGACTGGGAAAAGTGGGCGTTGCCATTCCCAAAATTTCGAGTTTCTGTACCTATAATCGTAACTATGAGCACCACTTTGTTGCCATTCACAGAATCCCGAGCTCATACCTCTGAATAACTATATCTGAAATCTCATCCCGATAGGTTGAACGGAACCTGCCGCTAGAGGTCCATATATCAGCAAAGATTTTTTTATGACCACCCTGTACATAATATCTTCTACAGAGTATGTGTTTTACATACAAGGTCAGTAATACTGTAAGTATTACTGTCTTTGTAATTTAATACTGTAAGAATTAAAATGAAAATTCTTTTTCCCCCCTTTTTTTAACTTCCAAGAAGGCAAATGCAGTACCGCGATTCAACTTACAAACTTTAAAATTTTGTATTTCAATGTGAAAGTGCTTCACATTGAACATTTTAACAAACTACTGAATTAGCTAAATGTTGCAGTTATTCCTCGAATCGCAACAGCAATGTTTTTAAATGCCAAATCAATAAGTATTAACATACGTAAAATGATGCAGTTTAGCGCAACATATTACATCTCAACACGTATAAAAATGAATGGCTCACAGATTACTAAAACGTATAGAAAAGAATAACCATAGCTCCACGTGTAAAAGTGTGATATCCATTTTTTTATCCGCTGGCTTTCATGCGGTAGCGATAGCGACGTCGCATGAAACTGCCTTATTGACTATAAAATATTAAGTTCTGTAATTAATTTTATATTAAGTAATAAATATTAACTTCTGTTATCTAAATATTTAGATCAGAGAGAAAACACCACATTGAAATTAATCTTGTAGCCTGGGCAGTAAATAATTATTATAGTCCATGGGCGTGTTTGTAAACGCTAAATTACTTGGGAGGCAGGTGAAAGCCACAATTTTTTCAGCATCAAAATGTAAAATAGTCAGAGCAAATGACACCCGAGACGTCAGATGCCACTAATATACGGTCGAACCCCATTATAGCGAACCCGGAATATAACGAACTCACGGATAAGACGAACAAAAATTTTGGTTCCTACGTTTTCCTATTGTATTTAATGCTAATTTATTCTTTTATAGCAAACCTCTGAAATCTTGAGAATCGGCTATAACGAACCTTTTTACAGTCGACTGCTAAATTTATTTTTTATTTATTTTTTATTTTTAAGAATGCTGAAGATACAACGAATGTTGTAGGAGCAAAGAATGTTGAAGAAGATTATGAAGATTTACCTATCGTGATGTGGATAGAAAAGCACAAAATTTCATCATTCTCAGATTGTAACATGCAATTGTTCGAAACATGAGATGATGAAGTCATTACATGTGAAAATCCGATTGATGAAGATATTGTGGAAGAAATTAAAATGAATCATTATGAAATCGAAGATTCTTCATCTGATGCTGATGAAGAGGAGCACATAAAAGACGAAATCCTCACCATCTCAGATGTTACAGCTGCGATGAGTGTAATTAATAAGTTTGTGTTTACACAAACAGTGGAAGAAAGAGTGTTGGAGTCATTTGATGTATTGGACAAAGAAATTCTTAAAATGTTTTTGAAATCCGCAGCACGTCAGCAGAAGTTTACCGATTATTTCTGTATATAAACAGTGAGCAACAATTAAAGGTAAAATTAATTTATTTCCATTTGTCTTCATTTTCAGTTAATTTAATTAGAATTTGGGTAAGTTTAATGTAATCTATTTTAGTCCATATAATACATTAATGATCATTTTCAACAGATTTTATCATTTTTTAATACATCGTTAGTGAATACACATAGCAACTAATGAGTTATATATTTTGTGAACTAACATTTTTCTTAACGGTTAGGATATAGCGAACAAAACCTTTGGTCCCTTGAAGTTTGTTATAACGGGGTTCGACTGTATTAATAAATAGGCTTGAGGCAAATGTTCCTCGTTTAAATCCTTCAATTTATGCAATTATAGAGGACAAAACATTTAAATAAAAAAGAGGAAATTCTGAACATTTTACTATCTCTATTGAAAGCAGCTCAAAACAAAGAGGAAAAAAGAATAAGGCTAAGAGTAAACATCAAACTTGTATAGAAATATTTCAAACATTTCCCGACGAAACGCATAATATGTTTTAAAATGCATTCATTTTGAGAAAGATAAGTGCTTAGACAGATAGATAGAGAAGATATATTGTTTATGTGTAACTTCTCACGGGCACAAAGCAAATTTTTTTTTTAATCCATGTTGCAGTTTACATTTTAACCTATATCTAAATTCACATCAATAACAGGTAAAATACTGTCTCTGTATTCGTGGAAACACTTCAAATGCTTGACATTTTTTGAGAGCGTGTAAAGGAATAAAAAGAAGAGACAAGAATTTACATAATTATGGGATTAATAAACAGAAGGGGTAAAAGCATAGAAAGTACAAGTATGAAGAGTCTTCAGCTTTTAACATGTTATATTTAAAGGTTTTGAGATAATTTAAATCTTCTCTTTAGTTTCAACAGTCTAAACTCTTTCCTCAGAAGCAAGCAACGCTTCAAACATTCGAAGATTAACTGCATAATCTTCGGTGTACAAGGTTCTGTACACGCATTATTTAACATAATCATCCTTTGTCTTTGTCCCCAAGTATTCACTTTGCACAAGAACGACTACGATTTGCATCTGCAAAGAGCTAATCTATAAACAACGTTCCTCTGTTAAAGTACTGAGAGTGATATGAAAAGGCTGAACCCTTCGCATGAATTTTGTATCAAGGTCGCTATTCTCTACCGGTGACCTACTAACGAGCAAAACTAGATTCTGCCAAGCGACAGACAAAACAAGTTACACCTGACATATGACTCTACTGCTGAAGAAGACTGTAGTGGTATGGTAATATAATTTCTTGATGACTATTTTACGAATTAAGAACGGCTTAATTGGCTTCATCTCTGCATCATATCAGGTGGTAATGGTATCGAATATGCTTTTGGCAATATATGTTATGTATGCAATAATGAAAGTTTTTTTTTTTCATCATTCATTTAGAAAGTGTCGCTGTGTTACCAATTCTTGAGTGAGGTCTTGAGAGCCGATAAAAGATATTAACTCAACTCCATAAATAGACACGGCAACTTTACGCACGTATTTTGCTTGATTCTAATTATACATTTCCAGATATGCATGTTTCGCAATACACTAATTTAAATAAGCGATTGATTTCTCTTGGCTTGTTTCATTTTTTCAGCATCAAGAAATTTGAACAAAAATGACTATAGAAAAAAACAAAGTTAAAATTTTGATAACCTTTCATTCTGAGTAATTTACTAATAAATAAAAATTCTACTTAGAGAATTATGTCATTTTTCAATGCTTAAAAATACATTTGAAGTTTATAATTAACATTTCTTTTGATATTTTGGTCCATATTTCACTGGACTTAGCTTTTATCTTTTTTATGTACAATCAAAACCTTACGTATAATGACACTTTTATATGAATAAATCAGCGTTGCATTTGACATGAGAAAAAATATAACATACAGAAAACACGTGATTTGGATAATAGTCATCTTGTTCCCCTGCCAGCTGTATTTGACAAAAGAACGAAGTTATCAATCATACCTAGGGATACGTAAATTTCGCATAAAAATATCGAAATTTCACAACAAAAAAATGCAATATATAAAATTTCACATTTATTCGCAAAAAATATAAATAAAAAAATTTCGCTTTTATTAAAAGAAATTACAATTTTATTTATATGGATAGGTAAGTAGTATCATAATCCTTAGTTAAAAGCTAGCATTGCAGTAGTCTCCACATTATATTACTTAAGTCTTTGCCTTCTGTCATTAATTACAATGTTGTACATACTAAAATATCTCAGTATCTACTTTGTTAATGGGACTATAGAAGTTTTGTATAGCTGCCTTTGCAAAGTTAATGTAGCAGCATTTCGTTGCAATTAAACTCTGTATAACATCAACATGAGTCCCTTGGTTGACTACTATAAGTATCTCAAATACCTTTGACTTTGGCACTCAAGAGACGTTCTTAAAGCTACTAAATTGCTCCACAAAACTTGATGGTTGATTTTTACAATTAGATTTTTTTTAGGTTCGACTCCGGCACGGACAAACTGTCCGGGAGAAATTCGGAGCAAATCTGAAGGAGAGTGAGATTTCTCAGATATAGACTTCGGATGGTCTTAGTTAAGCAACTATGTTAATAAATTATTACTATTATTACCTAATTTCGCTTAAAAAGCCGTTTATCACCGAGTTTTCGCCGAAAAGTAGTAAAGAAATAATTTTTGTATTTATTCACTCATATCGGCAAATTTCGCATTTATTCGCATCATTTCGTAAATACGAAAATTACGTATCCCTAATCATACCATTTGATGGTGTGTATAACACCTAAGTAGCTCGCTCTGTAAGTATTTTAATTCTGAAAAATGTTAATCCTTAAGGACTTAAAAAAAAAAATCGGTAAAATACATAGTAATGAAATGTACACAGGGCCCGATTTAGAAAATTCTTGACTATAAGCACAACTTGGGATGGGGACCCCCTAACCCTGACGTGGGCGTAAAATTTCCAAAATTGACACAAAAAAAATAATCATGAATCATTGTGAAAGTACCATTTTACCATGAATTGGCTATTTGGAGCGTAGAAGACTAGAACATTATCAAATAACAAAATGCAATGCAAAATATTAACGTCATCATTAAAACACCAATGCAATGTAACCAGAAAAATTCCCTTATATACACTATAACATACATATGATGAACTATACATATAACTATACATATGACGAAACAACCAAATTTGAAAGGATATATAAAAAAATTTCTATTGAAAAAGGTAAAATAAAAAAAATGAATTAAGGATCTTTTTTCTTTTTTTTCTTTTAAAATAAAAATTTGGGGGGGGGGGGCCCTAGGCCCAGGCCTACCGGGCCTAATGGAAAATCAGTGTGCGAATGTACACACGATAAGATATATAGAAAATATTATTTTGATAGAAACTTATTTATCAAAGTCACATAGATGTGACCTGTACAGTGTCACCCATTCATAAAGGATCATTATTTGGAAGGAAGATGTCTGTGATGATGGTTAAAGTCCCCATAGTATTATTCCCCCTTCTTTGTCTTTATGTTTTGATTTCTGTATGTCCTGGTATTTTACACATGCCATTGGAAATTTAAAACAAAAATAGGGAAGATAGGCATCGCAACCGTACGCATAGCAATGCGAAATTTCATAAAAATCCTATAGCATGGACAAATAACATTCTATAGTTCTGCGTGATCTCTGTGAAAGTACCTTGTTTATAAGTAGTCATGGTTCTTTCATTCTGGTATTTTAAGCATGGCTAATAACACATCAAAAGCACTAGCATACGCAATTTTAAAGACCACGATAAAGTCAAAACCATCGAGTTACTTCAAAGAATTCTAGGTTTGCATGTGCTTTTATTTAAGCAAGCCTTGCAGCGATAAAAGCTATGAAACATGACAGAATGTTAGAGCGCTATTATAATGATCCTAATGCTGAAAAGCCGATAAGAATCACATAAGGCAGGACGAGTTACGCTGTAGTAAGCCGAACATGTTTCGTCGAAATTCAGTTACCTATCATATGATGTTCTTAAATTCCTTACAGCATCAAAATAAATTTAAGTAATCATTCTTAATAATGCACCAGTTACTTGCGATCACCTTTACATCATAAATCTATCATTGACTGTCACCTTTCAATATCTTTAAATTGATTTTTCGTCACACATGACCTGAAACCTTATTATCCGCGACCCGATAGGATAACAAACATCTTTTCGCTTGACTGAAATTTAGGCAGGAAATCACACAAATAGCAATACCAATATAAAACCAATGGAGCTTCAAAACTGTCCAATCGTTTTAATAGTTTCTCGACTATAAAATATATTATTAATGTATTCTTAGAAAAATATTCCTGGAATGTAATTCGACAGAAAAAAAGGGATAAAATGTATATACATTTTTATGTAATTTATCATAATATTATCAATCAGTATATAATCTAGATATTTAAAAATGTAAAAGGAGGAAAAACAAGTTTTAAAACTCAGTGTTCCAAGTGTGAAATGAATAACAATGTAAAAATGTTCATTAAAATGGCGTTTGGAAGTACATCATTTTGAGCGTGGAAATAGATGATTCAACCATGAAAAGAAATCTTAAAGTAACCCAAATTGCAAAACTAATACATATTATACGCAAACCTTTCCGGAATACAAAGACGCTAAATACAGAGGAAAATTTCAGACAGATATGTTACTGAAAATCCAGTTTCCTGGTCTAAGACTTTCAACTGTACATTAGAGAAAAAGAGATTTAGAACAGAAGCTACAACAATTTGGTCTCAGTTCACATGATGATCTGTAATGAGCGTTCTGTTGTGCAAATCAAAGCTAATTAAATGCTGAGAGGTGTGTGAAATTTCCTGGTCAATCCAATTCTTTTGGCAAAATTGATAGTGATCAATGTACCATGACGAATTTTCTCATTTTGTTCAATCGAAAATTCGATATAAAATCGACGAATTTTCTTTCAATAAAAAGTATGTGCTATTTTTGTACATAAATAAATTCAGATCAACACAATGAGAAAATAATTTCTTTTCCTGCATTTTTTTCGTTGAAATTTGCAGAAAATTTTAAAATGCTGCGCTAACGATACAAGTCTTATGTGCGTACGTTTAAAAATTTACCATCTGCAATTTATTTATCATAATTAGGTGCTAATATTTTCCCCCATTTTCGAAAATAAGTTTTAAAAAAATCCCCAAATGCTTTGAGTTCAAGGATGATGCTTTCCATACGGCACTTTAACGAGCACGGACGTATATTAAATGTTTGATAAGTATACATGAATGTGTCGTGATTTTACAAACATTTACGTTGGATGTTAGAAAAATCACCAATTAACATTTGATAGTAATCCAAAGGCATCGTCCTTGAAACAGTCACAAAAATAGTAACAGGTGCCAACAGAAAACAAAGCCTTGGTACGTAGTAGAAACCACTTCCACCTTTTGAACAGCATCATTCAAACAATTTGTTTCATATTAATAGTACGATATACTGACTCACAATGCATCTTATGTTTCGCTATTACGATAGTACAATCACGTCTTGATTTAACACATGTCAATAACAAAGCGATTAGCACAAGTCTTCGTTAAATTTAGTTTGTTTCATTGATATAAAAAAAATTAAATGCCGTTTTGGCAGTTACAAATAAGATACAGAACTTCTAAGTCAAATTAATTTATTTAATTCATCTGACTTTAAATATTTTTTGCATTAAAAGTTAATCAACCCATACATACCAGTGACGTATTCTTTAATACAAAATAAATTTTTCATTCTATAATCTTTACGGAACTGTTCTTGACTCCCTTCTCCAGTCGTATTCTAATAAGGAAAGTCAAATTTTTATTTTCAAACTTATCTATCAGTTTCCTGAGAAACAGGTATTCGCTAAACTGAGAAAAGCTTTGCTAAATCAAAGTTCTATGCATTTCATTTGTATTAAGAAAAAAGAAAAATGGCGGCTCATCAAATTGAGGTACCAACCACATCAGATGCATTTAAATATATAAGAAACGCTTCGTTAAACAAGGAGTTCTGTCTAAACTTCTGCGACACGGAACAAAGAAGTACACGAGATGTATTTGGGAAATGGACATCTATACAGTTCTTACCATTTCCAGCTACAGTAATATACAGGGTGTTTTTCTTATGTTTTTCCGTTTCTATTTATGTTTTCTATTCTAAACATTTTTTTATGTTTTGGCATGTATTTATTTTATGGTCTATAAATTTGAAAAAAATTTGAGAGGTTTGAAAGAACTATGCATAGTTTTGTGACAAACACTGTAAAAAGCTAACAAAATAATTTTTCCGGAAAGATGACACGAAAAAGCGTTCTACTTTCCGTCATTTGTAATCCGTCATATGAAAATCTGAAACCTCCAGCGTTAACTAGTTTGCAATCAGCACAATCTCTTCGAGACGTTCAAATAATTATCGGTCAATATCATCAACAGATGACGTGAAAACTTCGACGACTTGAAACGATCGTCACATCGCTGTCTCGGTGCTTCAACTTGACCGGGAATCGGAGGTTCCATGGTTGGGCGGCTGGCCGTGAAAGCGGCAGCCAAATCGCAAATATGCGGAATAATTCTCAGGACATCTTCTCAAGCAGCGCCACGAAATTATGAAGACTGCGGAAACTATATACGGTCCGCCGGGTTTTGTCACCACAAACGCCTTCGGGGTAAAAGGATTAAAGTGTGTTCCTAACAATAACATAGGTTACAAATTACTCTAAGAATACCTAACGGGGATTATTGAGAGGGGAGGATGACAGGGATTAAAATAACAAGAATATTTGTCTGAAATCTTTAAGAGTAAGAGTAACAGTGTATGGATTAAAATGAAAAACAATAGAAAGAAAAAAGATTAGAATAAAAGAAAAACCCGTAAGCCTACCACATATTCTTGCAAATTTTCAGGCAAAAAAATTTGTTCATCTTTTTCTTCCGTAATGGTTAAGTAGACGTAACAGTTGTGTACATCATCCATGCTAAGGTCCCTGGGGCTGACGACTGCCACATCCCAGAACGGTGTATATATGAATACATGGAAACAAATCACACAATCACAGAAGAATTTTTTTTATAATCAAACAATGACACCGGCGATGGACGATGGATTGCTGCTCCCCTTCCTATACGGGGCTCCTTTTTTGAAGGCGGAAGACTACGAGTTCCCCAGAATACAACCAAGTCTTTTGCGGGAATCGAACCCGCGCCCCCGGGGTGGCAGGCTGATGCCTTAACCACTTAGCCATTGGGCGACGTAACAGTTACGTAATTAATGAATAACAAACACTCGGCTAACTAAAATTATTTTGCCAGTCTCTGTGTGTAAAGGCTAGGGTATCAGATTGTTCTATAGTTCTAGAAAGACTCGTATAGTATTGCTCAACTACAGCTCACTCTCTTGGGTTTTAGGAGTAAAATGATCAGCGAAAGTCTTGAGACTCCAATCTTGGCTGTTACTATTCTTCGCGAAATTTAAGAAACACAAAAATATAAACAATATACTGAAGTGTAACTTGTTGTTTTACGAAATTAAAATTTCAGTATCAACAGTGTAGCAGACACAGTGCAAGAGCTGGCAACGCCTTACCCGTACAGTGTGTAACACTCAATACAAGCATAGAATTTTGATGCAAATTTTTCAAGGTTTTCTGAACACAATTATATATAGTAGAGCGCTATGCTTTATAAATTTTTATAAGTTTTTGGTAGAAATAAGTACACATTCAGCATTTTTTTGTATAGTAACAATTATTGATAATATTTTACATGAAATAAAAATCTTTTTGTAGAAAAAAAGACCAATGAATTGTAATTTTTCTAAACAAAGAAAACTCTCTGGCATTTACATAGAATGTTGTATATATTACGTCAAATATATAATTTAGTCTTGTACCTATTTTAGCAGTTACTGAACCAAATTTCCGAGCACGAAAACGTAAAAAAGTAATATATACTGGTATTTTTGGCCTTCATAATCGAAATAATAAAAAAATTAAAAATCTAAAAAAAAATTGACTAGTGATTATGAATAACGTTTTTCATCACTCACATTTACTGAAAACTTATAACTACAAACGCTCCAACACCTGTTGCAAGACTGCCTGGTAGGGATCCTTGTCTACTCGATCTCTTGAAACGAGAGGGAAAACACACCCCTGGGTCGGATCCGACACCCCACCGTACCGTTAGAGGGTGAAGCATAGCAGTAGACATTAGAAATTTTCCCAAAAATGTATATACTAAATTTCTGATAGCAAATTCAAGAATAATCAAATCCACGAAATTTGAACTCAGAAAAAAGGAAAGAAGACTCAATACATAAGTATAAATTGAATTCTATACTGTATATATATTGAGCAAATGATGTTTTAAGATGTTTTTCTATTTCTAGATATGGCATCGGTTAACTTTTTTAAAATTTTTACTACAGACACTGACAAAAATTGTTATATAACCAGACACCTAAAACAACGAGACACATAAAATTATTAATTAATTACATTTGATGAGTCTTTTCTTGTCATAAAACATTTTTCTTTCTCAAAGAACGAACATAAGAATTGTATTTCATTGTATTTCTAATATTCAAAAACCTGTTTGTGAAATTAAGTACCAAGAATTGTTTTTTCGAATTATATATCTAATTATGAATTATACAAATTTCTCCCAAGATAGTTCTGCACAGCAATAATTACGGCAGTGAATTTGGTAACACCCCTGTAACCACTATACCCATTTATAACCCTCTTCCAATCTGGTCGGATCATTGTTAAAACTAGTCTTACGTGAACTAAAATAAACTTTTGTTACACTTTGACACAAATTTTATTTCATCCTGTTAACCTACTCAGTGAAGAAACATTCGCCGGTGTCTTAAAAAACCGTTACGTTTAGAATACCAATTAAGTTCGCAGCCCAATTACCAACAACATTTCCAGAATTATAAAAGCTAACAAAATGTTTTTTTCCGGAAAAATGACACGAAAAAGCGTTCTACTTTCGGTCATTTGTATTCCGTTCCTCACAACAATATCACATACTTTCATGTTCATATCCTCGCTACTTAAAAGCTGCTGTACACAGCCTGTATGCTACAGTGCAAACACTGGACACAATTTCTAAGTCTTTCAATTTCTTAACTCTTCATCTCTGATTCTAAGAATTTTAATACAGAAAATATATATTTCCTTATCAAATATAGTTAGCCTTTTTTATGTTATTAGCAGAATCAAAATTCTAATTTTGAAGGAATAATTAAAAATCATATTACATATTTTTTTTTCCTTTTGAAGAAATATTTTAACCCGTTTGAATTTCAATAGATTGTTTTCCTAGTAATTAAATAAGAGTATAATTTTTAAAAAGTAAATTGTTTTCTTAATAAGGGGGGGGGGAGGTTGCAAAAGCATATTTTGCTTATAGAACGTGTCTTACGTCACGCTACTTTAGAAAGTTCATTACAAAACATTCATAAATCTTTTTTCTGAATTTCACTTTTTTACTACATACATAACTCTGGATGCTAGGCAAATTTACATAAACCTTAAACTATAATCATAAGGTTAAAAATGAACGGGAATACGACTTAGATCCATAGTATATTACAGTATTACTAAAACACATTATACCTTTTGATAAAGTTTTAGATCAGTGGTTCCCAACCTTTTTCAGCTGGCGACCCACCTTTCCTTATCGGAATACCTCCACGGTCCATCGGTCCATGGTGGAGTAAAAATCCTTATTTGTATCGTACCTCTTCCTTATGTATATATAATATTACCATCAAATATTGCATATATATATATTATATATATATATAATATATATAATATATATATATATATTATATATATATATATACGTATTATATATCTATATTATATATATATATATATATATTACATATATATATATGCTTTTTTGAAAATACAGATTGATTATTGATAAACAATTTGTGTTCTGATTTGAAAATGGTTGACAAAATACAAGCACTTTTTCTTATCTTTTCCGATGGTTTATCGATGGTTTCTGATAGTTTTAGGATCGAGTCGCGACCCACCGGTTGGGAACCGCTGTTTTAGATCAATTACAAAAGAAGTGGCTCATACATATCGCTACCTGCCAACAGGTAGTCATATGTATGAGCAACAGGTAGTCATATACAGGTGATATGACAGGTAGTCTTATACAGGTCTATATGACAGGTAGTCATATAGACCGATGACTACCAACAGGTAGTCATCGGTCTCTAACATACTAAGATCAGATGCAATCAGAAATCACCTTTCTATATTTTTGAAAATTTGTTGTAAAGTGAATGCATTAGTGGATATAATAGATAAAGACAGTCTCAGTACATTCAAGATCAATGAAAAAATAGCCTATTGAATTTTTTTAAATTCAAAACTTGCCTACATCAGACTAAGGTTTCCCCTTCAAATATCATGTACAGTAAAACATCGTTTATCCGGATCTTCAGATAATCCGGATCAGATCTGTAGACATTTTTATTTAATGTGCACATTAGATCATTTTTAACTATGATAGCAAGAACGTAACTATAAGTATGCCAAATATTCGCTTTTTAGTTTGATTCAATGTGCGGTTCCTGCATAGAATGTACAATAAATTATGGTAATAAAATGCTTTTTGTTGAATTTAAGAAAGCTTTACTATACTTACCATTTCTCTGTTAAGAAATGATGTGAAAAGTTATTTTTATATTTTTTAATGTCTTGTAAACAATACTATATAATTTTGTACACATTTGCAAAAACATAAAAAATAACAGACAGATTTAAAAAAAAAATATTTAAGACTTGAACTTCACCCAAGAAATAAATCAGTGCACAATGTTTCTAAACATATGGTAAATTTATATTAAAATATTTAAGGTTTTTTAGAGTGTTTGGGATGTGCATGGAACATTTTGAAAATTGTTAGAATTTTTTTTTTAAATTTGAAAAAGAAACATTATTCTGCCAAAAGCCTTATTTTGAATTATGAGGGTCTTCAGTACAGTAAATAAAAAATGCTAATTGTCGTCATCCTGTATAAGAATTGAAAATTGAAAAATTCGATGTTGAAGGTCCCTTGTTCCCTTAATCATTAAAAGTGTACAATCTATTCCCTGCACGAGAATTTAAAAAAAACATTTTTTATGTGAGTTGGATGATTACACGGTGTCCGTCACCAGAAACATTTAGGGAAATTCCACATTTAGAATTATTTTCCAGCATGCTTATCGGCTATGCCTTTATAAGACCCATTGTTTAGGGCAAAACCTTAGGTCTAAGGCTGTCGCTGGAGATGTACATTTTCTAATAACATTTGAACGGGCTCCAGTTAAACCCCTGATAGATTTCACACTGCATTAACAGAGGGAAACAGTTTTTGCTTTAAGAAAATACGATAAAATATCAGTCGAAATGACGATCTTTTTAACTTTGCTTATTATGGCTGACTGGATTTTAAGGCTCTACTATTATCTTCTCCTACACCTTGCCTAAACAGATTGACACCCACTGTTTCAAACCGATTTGTTACAGAACTAAACTGATGCGTTCTAATACACCTATACCTCGCTATACGGCCGCTCTTTGTACGGCATTTCGCTATAACGGCCTTTTTAAATTATGGCACTTTTTCGATTTACGGCGCACACTATTTCGTTATACGGCCACAACAGCTGAAAGTGATGATGGCAGCATATTATAGCTTAGTGATTCTTCCTGTTAATGTTCGTCCTCACATTAAATCAGTTTTTAAACATTTTATTTTATGTTTTTTATTATATGTATATATGTGCGTATAATTTCTTTTGTTTTTTGTTTATATGTTTTATTTTTTTAATTTGTTTATTATTACATTGTTTTGTACTTTTATTTTTATAGGAAATAAAAGAATAAAATGCTTTATGAACGAAAAACTATATTATTTATAAAAAATTGGAACAGATCCAATTAAATTTGTATGGGTTTGTATCAAAATAATTGATTCATTATACGGCCTTTCACTTCACGGCCAACTTTTCCGGAACGTATGTAGGCCGTAAAGCGAGGTATGGGTGTACTTGTTTTCTCCTTTATATGATTAAATCCCATAGCATCAACGTCGGATTTAACTCCGAAATTCAATGTGTTCTTGTATCATATACATAAGTATATGGACAATGTCGGTTGCTTATCTTTAACTTACTATCTAAACGATACCTTTTTTCAATGAGAAACTAAAAAATATTCATTTTTTAGCCCCCCTCCCCCCACACAAAAAGAAATAAAAAAGAATTATGTTTCATAAAAAAAATCCGCTTAATTTTCTAATATTTTGTTTCTGGAGAAAAAGTAACCCCATTAGAGCTTAACAAAGGTGGCGTTTTAATTAATAACATTCTCTCAACGGTACACAGCATTTAACAGTAAGTAAATTAAACGCTTCAGTTATCTTACTCTACGTAACCTTCGTCACACAGAGTCAAGGTGTCATACAGTTCCATACATTACAAGCATGATTATTTCGTAAGCGTTACCTCATTAACAATATCGGGCACTTGGTTAGGCCATCAAATATCTAGGCCTGAAGGTAGATCTATCGTGCAAAGTGATGCACGATTGGATGGAATATTAAATCGAATTACGAACCACGGGTCGAAAACATTACCTTTGAACTAGTGGCACTCTCAGATAAACGAATGCTTTGCTAGCGCGTTCTCAATAATTCATAAAAGGTGATAGTTTGAAGTTTACTGCAACCATCACACTATTTACCTGCCTTTCTACAGCTTGAATGTTGAGTAAATTCCACTTATAAAGAGGAAATTAAAACAAGAATAATTCAAAATCAGACTTGGCAACATTCTGAGAACTTGTATTGAGATCATGTCCTATAACCAAAGGATTTTTAAATCCACGATAAAGTAGATTTCTAGATTTGATTATCCTTTAATGCCTATAATATTTTATACCTTATTTCATTTCGCATGGATATTCAACAATTTGAACAGAAATTATGTAACAGGAAAGCCAAAAAATATTTTTAATCCAGGCTATACCTATTATATAAAGATTCCATTAGCATGAAAATGTTTTTGAATAATATGAAATTTTTTTATAAAAAAAATTAACCATATTGGGAAAACTATAATGGAGTATTTTTAATTTCTTTTGTATTTAGTTGACATGTTGGCAAAACATTTTATTTCTATGCAAAAAACTGGTTTAGTTTATCGAAAAATCCGATATCCGATGTGCTCCAAAAACAAACTTTTCAAGCACTGGTATAACATCCAAATTTGAAAATTTTTAAACTTATGCCAAGTGCTGTTATTGGGCTCTGACGAAATTAGTTTGTAACCATCGGCAGTTGATGATAATTTGTAACCGTCTATTGTGAAGGCCAGTCCCGGCAGTAGACATTATTCAAGTGTTTTTTTTCAATAAATGGCAAAAGGGGCTTCAGGTACCACTCACGAGTAACAGACTGTGTAAGTTAATCTACAGCAGAGAAAAGCAAACCGTTAAAGAAACTTGAGTGATGTGTAAGTTGGAAACGCCTTACAGAAGAGCACGGTGGGGCAAAACTACCACCGTTTTGTCGGCTTGGATTGCTGAGGTTGATACCTTAGCTTTCTGATGGTCCAGGGTACATGCACAAGATGAGTCATTTACGAGATTTTTTGAAAACGTGTAAATTAATTTTTGCCGAGAGTGCAATGTGTGTATGTGATACAAAAGAATTTTGCGTTCAGACTTTGATCCCACCTCCAAGATATTTTCTTATGTATATGCAAATATTCTAAAACCTGAAAAAAAAATTACAAAACCAAGCGTAATACATCACCAGAGATTTTAAATGAGGGATATTAGTCTTTCTGAGATAAGGGATATTACTGTTTCTATAAATAGAATCTCCCAAAACCTTATCAATTCTTAATTTATCAGCTCTCGGCAATCTCTTTATTTCATACGAACAAAAGAAAAAAAAGGATCAATGTATAAAGAAAATAACGATGTTTTCCAAATGTATTCCACTGTTACTGTAAAAATAAAAAAATATAAAAATTCATAGATTCCAAACCATTGCCTTACACGACTGGACGTAGAAATCTACATATTCGCACGAAGACATTATGCTCCGAAATATTAATGCATCAAATACATTTACCTAATCTAAATAGATAAAAACTTGTTCATCAACCCCAGTAATTTCTATCTACTTTCTTGTCTTTCACGGTCACTTTTTTTATATACGCTTTCTCTTTCAGCCGTGTTTTTTGACTGCGAGACAGAGAGATGTCGGAAAGACGCCCATCGTTTTCACCATCTGTCCAGCGATCATGATCCCATTATCCTCCAGCGCAAGACAGGAATTACGAAGCAGACAAGTGGTTCCCATAACAACCAACAGCGGTGAATATCTCATTAATGGATCGCAGATTTGCGTAGGCAATTATGTGTAATCTCGGAATTCATAACAACGGCTAATTTTATTTCAAGCCAGTTTGCATATTTGCTAGCAATGCAAGCTTTTATTACAGGTGGTTAAAGTTACCGACACAGCAGGCGTAGTCTGATAAATAGATTGAAAAATTCTACTATTGACGCACTGGACTATCATGTTCCCTGTACTAACAAATCTATTTCTTTACTTCTTTAAAAGATACCCATTGAAAAAAAAAACGTATCGTGGAAAATTAATTTTCCACGATATTTTGACATTTGTTAGCCAAAGTTGTGTTTTTCCTATCAATAGATTTGTAAGGCGTGTTTTTCGGAGGATATCCGCAAGATACAGTATGACGTATATCTGCCACAGTACCTCATATTAATGATCGAACGCACGCACGCACATGTACACGTATAAGCAGTGGTATTAAGAGAAGTAGTGCTATACTTGCTTCCTCAGAATAGAACCACTTTTCCTAAATGGCCTAATATAAAATGTTTTAATAAATTTCATGAAAAACTATAAAACTTTCTTTTTTTTTCCTGTTGCAGAAGCTTTTTACTAAAATCCGTTACTTGATCAGTAAAAAGTCCTCATTGTTAAGAGTCGAACATTTGGGTTTGGTTTGGTTTGGAGCGCTACGGTCAACTGTTTGCTACACGAGGGCTAATTAGACCGGGACCTACTGCTTAAAGCCGATTCCGAATGGCTACAAACGTCCATGCCAAGAGTGGGATTCGAACTCAGACTCCGGTACCGAATGTCTGCGCCCTAGCCATTCGGCCATCCTCCGGCCGAACATTTTGGGGGAAAACAACATTGTTAATAATTTTCAAGAATATTAAAGAGAAAAGCATTTTCTTTTATGTAAATAACACAATCTTCAATTTTCTTGAAAACCAATTTATTATCTGTTTATAAAAGTTAGCCAACGCACGGGCACCAAGTTGTACTGTAAGACAATTTGCAGAAGCATTTTCCAAAATCTTTTATTGAAGAAAAATCGCACACAAAACTCCTCCAAAAACTGATATTACCACTAATATGTACAGCGGTTGTTTAAAACCTTTATTCTGATGACACTAATCTCATTTCCTCTTGACCAACTTTTCTAAATCTGTGATAGATCAATCTATTTTTGAACTGCAGGAATGCTGATTTATTGCAATTATTTTGGGAGAGTCATCGTCAGCAATAACAGCTGTTCAGTTTTTGCATGTAGTCTATTGAAAAATTTTGATGTTTTATGAGCGGTAAATGTAGTTCATTTGTATTTATCAAACAAAATGTTTTGTGAAAAGACATACCTAATTAGGTTTGATTTTTACGCCTCTTACCCATTGGCATATTTCTGTGTTTCAAGTGCCATGAGCTAAGGGGAGATCCTATTTTGCTTCTCGTCGCGGAGGTATGTCATCTTAGGTCGAAAGGATTCAATGGGCCAAAAATGTTACAATTTACTTTGCTAGTATTAAAACTATCTACATATTTTGGTCTCGTAACATGTAAATGTGATATTGAGACCGATTCAAATTTATTAAGATTTCACAAATTAATCTTCAAATGTGAATATAAACAAACAATAAGATAAAGAATATTTGCAACTGATTTGAGATAACTTCCACATGGGAAAGTACTTGATATCTGAAGTGTCGAACCTGCGGAACTTTTCAGCAATCCACAGATTCGTTAACAATAATCCATACGGTTACGCATAAACAACAATCATAAAATAGCTTTTATGAAATTATTCTCAAGCAACACATGTAACTTTTCACGCATTTATAGTTCAATCGGGCCCCTCATATTTTTGTAAACAACTGATTTCAAATTATTGTTTACACTAAGTTACCAGAATCTGCAAGGCAGAATAGAAGATACAGTGATCTAAAGAATTTGACTTCTTAATCGAGTATGAAAGTTTAGGAAAAAAACATTTTAAACTTCTCCTTAAAATTGCTTTCAAGATCAACTGCAGTTTTCAAAACTCTTGACCATTTCCAACAACTGATTTTAACAATACTTAAAACTTTTAAAATTAAGCGTTTAACATTAGAATCATCAAGTCAGAAGAAATGACCGAATTTTTATTGGTAGAAATAGATATATCTTAACTATTAAAAATAAATATTAAAAATTAATACCAAGCCTTGAAAGGAAGAAATTATGTTTAGTATAAAAGTGTATTTTGATCCATCACAGTATGTAGATTCAATGAAAAATATTTTTAAATATCCTATACGATATTACAGTTTCAGAACACTATTCGAATCTTAGGAAAAATACATCTAATTTTAAATGATTATATATCATCATAAACTTAAATTCTTTCACAGCGTATTCATCAAAATTTGCCATTCATTAGTGTTTCTCCTAAATGTTATAACACAAATAAAATGAGTCACGTCTATAACCATCTTTTGCACTCACTAACAAAATTATGAAGAAGGATCAAAAATTGAAACACACCATAAAAGATACAAGGTAGTTTGTGGCTCTCCTAAATGAGAAGATGCATGCCGCATTTAATTAATTATGATAGAAAATATAAAGTTAAACATTCAGGCATTCGATTAAATCTCGCTATTGGCCACAGAAATTGACATCGCACTATACTCGATTCATCACTTATCGTTCAGCTACACGAGATGCAAATTACCTCGATGCAGCAGTCAACCAACCCTTGAGAACGAAACGGTGGAATGTCCGGTCAAGATATTCCAAAATTCTTGCACATCAACTTCCACAAGATAAAATTATCCACCATCTCAATATCCTCGGCAAAGATGACACCCCAATTTGACATTTCATATCTCAATGGCTCGTTAATGAATTTCATCTTTTCAATCTACACACTTTGCGTAGGTTTAGACTCGGGTATCATCACACAGCCAATACCAATATCCCTCCGAGTGGCTGCGAGAGAGAAAAAAGAACTAGTCAAACAGCTTAAGCAATTTCGTGCTGATCCCCTTTTCTTTTCTAATCTGTCGCGTTTTTTCAGACATTTTTCTTCCCGTGTTTATGATTTCGGCACAGAAGGATGTCACCAAGACGCCTACCTTTTTGCTTGCCTGTCTGGCAACCCCGAGCAAATAGTGGCACAACCTCCAACATTGGTCCTTTTGGAGTAGACTGGTTTACTGGCCTGTCAACGAAACTCTTTCTCTCTCACACATATTTTATTTATTTATTTATATATATATATATATATATATATATATATATATATATTTATATATATATATAAAATATATATATATTTATAATATATATATATATATATATATATATATATATATATATATATATGCATGCGTGCGTATATATATAATCCAGTAAGAATCACTTCCATACTCCCTCTCTTAGCTGACTTTTTCTTCTTTCATTGACAGAAGAGTTTTTCATCTGGATGCACTACAATCTCACCTACTCATCATCACGCAAAGCTCTTGGATATCCTTTGGCATGTGGAGAATGGGGGAATGTTTTAGAGTTATTTTCTGCTACATTTTTATCTCAGTTCCATTTGCATTCAGTTCTCTGCGGAATACAAATTTCTTTAACTCCTCCTAGGAATACAAATTTCCTCAGATTTCTTTGCTCTTAATTTTGATGACCGTTAAAAAAATAAAAAAATAAAAAGTAGGGGAAGACCCACTTTTTTTCCAAATATGGCTTGATTCTGATTTATTTTTTTTTTAAATTTCTTCAGAGCAACATTCGAGAAAATCTTGGTTATAGTTTAGATAATATCCGGATATGGTTGCTTTCACAAAATTGGCACTTTTCTACATCCAGTCATGAGAACCTATAATATACAGGATCTTTTGAATGGCTGAACAAAAATGGATTTAGAAGTGACAAAAAAAATGCTGGATGTCAATTTTCGTACGATCTTATAACTGATATATTTAACACAATGTTTAAACTTTCAATACTTGAAGAATGAACCATATGACAGCGACAAGAACGTGGTCAATGAAGCGTACTTTTATGCTCTGATGTATGCATCTTTGTACTTCAAGCATGTGTCCAAATTAGATTTGGCATTAGAGTTTAACTCAAAAATGAACTCCTCTGGTGTAGTAAATTTCAATGTTTACTAGGGCCCCTATTAGGAGAGTCCATATTCCTAGGCATATTTCTTTTTTCCCTTTCAGACAAAACTCTCATTAAGGAATATTTACAAATTCCCTTTCACAAAAATATTCCACTCTTCTCGATATCGGAAGTCTGAAGTTTTAAATGATACAGCTTTGTGTCAAAGATTTGTTTTGCAATTTGATTATTGTATGTTATTCTTCAATAATTATTAATTTATGAATAAGATTTTCAAAATTGTAATTATAGAAATACATTAAAAATTATCAATTCATTCACTTAAATTACAGCAAAATATTTTTACAGTAAATTTGAAAGGACAAAACGAGTGAATATTTTGCATTAATATTTTGCAAAATCAGTATTTGATAATGCTTGACGGGTTTGAGCAGATTGTATAGTCAAATACTTCATTGAACTGGAATTAATTTAAACGGAATTTTACGTCACATAAATTAGTACTATCATTTAATTATTTATTCAGAGAGGAGGTTAATTTTTTCTAGCCTGCAAAGACCTCATTAAGTTCTACATAATTAAGATAAGTCCTCATCAACAGTAATAAAGTTTTAATGATTCTAGTCTACAGTTAATTTAGGAAGATTTGGGAAACCCTAAAATATGAGGTCTTAGACTCATCGTGCGCCTAGGTTATGGGCAACTGATAAACCAGACTTCCATTTGTTCTGAATCTCTAAGGATCGCAGCTAACGCTATCCAGTATGTCGAAGCACTACACTTGTACAAAAATGTTTTCACTCCTACAAATAATTGTTAATTTAACTTCAAATGGAGTGAATATATATAAATTTCTATACAGGGTGCCCGGGCTAAAGGTATCCAAAAGCCATGACTTATTTTTACGGAAATACCCATTAGAATTTTAAAAAATTTAAATTGAAAGAACTTCTCACCAAGTTTTAACATCAATCATGCACTTTGATCATAGTATCATAGATTTCGACGAGTGCACCTTTCGTAGCACGACAAACATCTAAATGGTAATCCATTTCTTTCCAAGTGTTTCGTAACATACCAGGAGTTATTACACGAATTGCTTAAATGATACGCTTCTTCAACTCATCCAGTTTCAATTTTTTGTTTATACACAACGGATTTAATGAATCCCCAAGCAAAAAAGTCTAATAATGCTACGAAACACTTGGAAAGAAATGGATTACCATTTAGACGTTAGTCATGCTATGAAAGGTTCTCACATCGAAATCTTTGATACTATGATAGAAATCTATGATTGATATTAAAACTTGGTGAGAGGTTCTTTCTATTTAAATAATTTTAAAAAAATTCTAATGGGTAGTTCTGTAAAAATAAGTCATGACTTGTGGATACCTTTAGCCCGGGCACCCTGTACATTACAAAATATGTTTGACTGTGCGTGTGTCTTTTACATCTCTATTTTGCACAGTTTGCTTAAAGGTTAAGAGCAATGACCACAGAATGTTCGCAGACCTATCTATTCACACATAAAGGGGAAAAAGACTGAGAAATTAAATTCAAGAGATTTTTAGTGTTCTCATTAATAAACTCATCGCAAAATTGCTAACTTGAACCAAAGCTGTATGTCATAGATCTTTAAAAAAAATTAAAAATACGTCAAATCACATATTAATTATTCATCTAAATATCCCATTTATTCGGTATGGCATTCATTCATGGTGCATAATGCTTCATTATAGTTTTCCCCAGAATTGTTACTTTTTATACTGAAACAGTAAATTAACGCATAAAATTTGTTTCCATTTAAAAACCTTGATCTTACTATGAGGTTGTTGCGGTAACAATGTCAGTTCAGTTACCTCGAGAATGCAAGGTCATTGCGGTTATAATGCGAATGAAAACCGCATACATTTCCCCACACCATCCCACCTTGCTGTCCAGTATTCAAATTTCATTCACCCTGCATTTTTTCTCGTATGTTGGTATGCGCATATTAAAAGTAATTATAGTGGCTTGAATATAAAAAAAACTATTCTTTACGTTCCGATTATTTTTATACCTTTTAACAAACCCAAAAACGTTTGAAGCAATGACAAATTTGAAAACCTATTAAGTACGTAAATTACTTTTCCTCCTAATTAAATGCAATCCCCCCCCCCCATTGCATGCAACTCTAGTGAGTAAATTTGACGCTTTCATTTCAAGAATGAAAATTACCCCAAAAAGAAAATTTTCAGAGATTTTTCGTTAGTGTCTTCCTTGTACCTTTTCTTTTGTTCTTTATAATATTACAACAGTTTTAACTGAAATATAGTTTTGCTTTCTAAAAATAATGAATTTAATTAGAACGTTTTTCTCGCAGGTAGTATAGAATAAACGAATAATTGACTTTATTGGAAAAAAAACCCGATAAAATTCTTAGAAACTGACAAAAAAAATAGGAAATACAATGCTATTGCAACAAGTAAATTTACAATGAAACTCTCTCAACGCATTCTATGTTTTAATTTATTTCAGGTTTTTAATATTTCTAAATGATATTACCTTTAATATTTCCAAATAATTATTCCTTAAATAACAAAGTACGTTCCATAACACTGCTTAAGACTCAACGCTTAAGCTGTAAATATAGTTCTATAAATCACCAAAATAGTATTATTTCAACAGTCTTTAAAATTTTTAAAACTAGCCGCTGCACGACCAGTATGGTTGCTTTTAGTTTTATATTTTCTTTTGCAAAACAACTCAACTGAAAGTAACAAATGTAAGGAATGTTACCATTACCTGTCATCATAAATATACGTTGTTATGGGGTATTCTCGATAAGGCTAATTCTAAAACATCGTGATTAAAAAATGTGAATTTCCATTACTTCAGACCAGAGTTAAAAATAAGACTGAGAAATCCAACACCAATGATGTTAAAAATTACATCCCTCTCTTAATGTACTATTTTTGAAAATTAAGATATCTACACTTTAACATTACATCAAATAAGAAATTGTTGGAGAAAATTTTTTTTCCACTTAAAAAATGAAGTAAAAATTTCGCAAGTACTAAAATATAGTGTGGATTACATCACTCTCTGTATGTAATATTATTCCCAATTCAGATATCTGCACTTAATTAAATCAAATAATAAATTGTTGGGAAAATTGCTTCACTAATAAAATGGATTAAACATTCAGCAAGTACTGAAAAAAGTGTAGAAAATTAACTACTACTGGCTATCGGTTGCTATGTCGGCGACGATTAAGCCTAACCTCGCGATCATTTATGCTCTCTCTTTCCTGCCTCTCTCTTAATGAATTATTTCTTCTTCGCTTTCTTTCTTGAGACTGTTCCCAATTTTCACTTGATCGTGTAGCTCGCTTTCGAGCATTCCTGATTTCAGTGCGTAAATCCATGATGACACGCGGTTGCAAATTGCTGATAGCCGTTAATGTTTACATCTGGTAGTTGCAGCCGTTGCTATTCGGAATGTAGAAATATCGTAGATTTTTGTGCCGCATACCTACGCGTTTTTTATATATAGACTATAGTAATTTTTACTTAAAAAATACTAAAAGAATTTCAAGCATACGCTAGGGAACAACCACTAGATAACAGGAACATAATTATGGAAGGGGTATAAGGGTATTGCATTCCCTCCTGAGGAACACAATTTTTCTAGCAATGTCAAGTAATATCAATGTTCATTTTTACCAACCTCCTAAAATCAAACATTAATAATTCAGAAAAGTGAAAAATCCGTCTATGAAAGGATTCTAGTCACACCACGGCCAAATGAATCCCACGCGAAATCCTTGGGTTGAAAACTGCGACAACAGCCTTCTCTTGAAACTTCAATCACTGACTCACATGCAAAAGTAAAAATTTTCGGGTATTTTGATTACATACACAACACATCCATTAACTCAAACATATATCGTCGATTTCCTGATTCTTGCCTACCCCTTGCTCATACACTACTGGCATAACAAAATGGTCTCGGCTCATGGTCACAAACACCGACTTCCGCAAAGTTGACAGACTATCATGCTGTCACCAGGAACCCAGGATACGTTGACCACATGCGTTATCATTCACGCGAGGATCTTCCACTCCGCTGCTCGAATGAATTGCACAGTAATCATCCCAGATCCAATTCATCTCGCCATCCCCGGAGGAAGGAATTGCTCCCGAACACTCAGATAAGGAATGACAAATCGCAAACACTAAAGTAACCAAAACAGATACATTTTTAGCATTAGGCATGTGCTTCCTCTTAAAGGGCCCTCGAGAACTGAAAACTTGTCTCCAAAATTATTTTTGATAACAAATATGGATATTGTATGCGAATGTATTGGAGGGGAAAATTCACATGTAAATTAATAATTGCTATTAAACAGGTCAACAGTGGTTTTGGTGCCCGGGTATTTGGAGCTTACAAATCAACCATACTTGGTATTGAATAGAAAAAACATGATAGATAAGTGGATGTACAGTAAAACCTCGTTTATCCGGCTCTCGTTGATACAGATCAGATTTGTAGACATTTTTATTTAATGGTCACATTAGATAATTTTTCACTATGATAGCAAGAGCGTAACTACAAGTACGCCAAATATTCGCTTTTTACTTTGATTCAATGTACAGTTCCTGCATGGATTGTACAATAAATTATGGTAATAAAATAATTTTTGTTGAGTTTAAGAAAGCTTTGCTAGACTTATCAATTCTTTGTTAAGAAATGATGTGAAAAGTTGTTTTTATATTTTTTAATGTCTTGTAAACAATACTATGTAATTTTGTTACAAAACAAAGTAAGTCTTCTTAGTTAAAGACTTTGTATTGCTAAGTAAGAAGGCTATAGTTTAAGGATACGTGCTGCCGAGCAGTACGCAGTAAAACAGATTTTGAACCATTGATACAGAGTATTATCCAATTTTATGTTTCCATAAAATCCATATATATGTTCTTGTTCGTTGTTCCTAATGCTGGCAGAAGTTCTAGACCAGGTCTATATACGCTATGCGGGCTGAGTAGTACGGCTCTTGTTTATAATGGCACACAAAAGGGCCGAAGTTCGACTTGGCTAGGTGCCACCACAATTTTGATCGAGCACCCCTAAGGTCGACATCTGGAGGGATCGTACCTTCCCCAACCACTGACCTCATAGGATTTTCCGGTCAACTGATTTAACATATCAAAACCCTAAACAAGACCTAAACAAGAGGGTATTCAACGGCACTTGTCGGGATTCGATCCGAGCACCCCAGTACCGAAAGCCGACGCGCTACCGATAGGCTACCTAGGGCCTTACTTAATTTCATATGGGGACTTCTATAAGAATGTTACATTTTATACGAACTCAATGTAAATTGACCATCTAGGGTTACAAACTCGTACAGACTTTCAACTTCTATCGCGCAACATACAGTTTTGAAACCATTTTATATTGATCATTCGATATAACATATCTTCGCTATTTTTTTTCTGCTACATTTTGCTACACTCTGTCAACAAAAATTATCTGCTATTATCCTGGCGAAGAATGTAAATTCAGTAGCACACAAAAATTTTCAGTAATTCTATACATAATAAAGCTGTCGCTACAGAATGCAAATTTGTGGACGTGGGGATTCCGCTCGAATGCTTTTGACAATTGCATGCGAGTATGCCGCAAAACCCTGGAGCGGTAATATGCTGAGCGGAAGAACTATAAAATGTCTCACTGAAACACGTATGAAAGGAAAGACGACGCAAAA
Organism: Dolomedes plantarius; assembly: GCA_907164885.2. Lineage (NCBI taxonomy): Eukaryota > Metazoa > Arthropoda > Arachnida > Araneae > Dolomedidae > Dolomedes > Dolomedes plantarius. The sequence continues at coordinate 71,470,053 of OU015495.1, forward strand.
TATTCATCTTGGAACATGAGAACTAAAAAGAGAATAAGCTTTTCACGTTCTCAGATGAATTGCATCATCTTCCTATAACGGCCCCGGGGTGCGAGTTAAGAACACAATGCGATCTCAATTGCTTCTTCAAAGAAAAAGCTGCAATAGTTTTAAACAAAGGGAACATTCACAAAGCGCAGCTACCGAAAGGAAAAGCAGTGTAGGGCACAGTGTAATAAACACAATTTTTAAATGATATTTACTCGACAGTCTATTCCAAAAAACAGAATAACTTAAGGGGACAAGAGACCTTCAACCTCGTTTTTTAAAACTTTCAATAATTTACTCTATACTCAAACTGAGAATAATTAATATTCTATTTTACTTCATTTAAGACACTTGGAATTCACGAATAGGTATTTTGGGGAAAAATAAGACCTGTTTTTCAAAATATTCTAGAATTTTTCAAAATGCCCCATGCGCATTCATTTTCTTCAGATTTCTTTCAAATTTCTCAGTATTGTTCACTGAAGTATTTGCCACAAAGCAGTGCATCATTTTTTTTAAACCACACATATTTTTGAAAGTTACAGATCATGAAATGAAGTAAAACCATGCAAAAAAATAACAGGCGGATAAAAAAAAAATTTTATGACTTTAGATTCATACAAAATAAAATCTATGCACAATTATGTTTCTATATATACAGTTAACTTATTTTTTTTTAAAAATTAAGGTGTTTAAATGGTTTGGATTGCCCATGGAGCATTTTGAAAAATGCCTTTTTTAAAAAGACATTTTGAAAAACAGACCTTATTCTGCCTAAAAATCGTTATTTTGAACTCTAAGGATCTTCGGTGTTGTAAAAAAGGATAAACATTTTTCTCATTTTGTAAATAGAATTAGAAATGGAAAATTAATAAATTCGAGGTTCAAGGTCCCTTGTCCTCTTAAATTAGTAAAATAAAAGGAAATTTTCTGTTTCATTACCCAAATTGTAAGTTTGCCTTGAGATTTGTATAGATCTAAATTGAAATAAGACTATAAATTCTTGGATTTACCAGCAACCGGTTTTACGGTATTTTTATCTAAAAATTCTGATAACCAAAAATTAATATACTGGTACTAGACCACTCTTGTAGTCCACATAAACGAATTAAAACGTGTTCTATTCACCATAAAAAAATAGTTATTCTGTCGTTTTAGCAGATTTGTAGCGATTTTGGCTATCTCTTTTTGGCGATACGCTAATAGTAGTTAACTTCACCCCATGCGATTCTAGACCTGCGAAGAATAAGTTTTATTCACTGTAAAAACTTCAGTTATGAACCTTTGTATACTATTAAATCAAAAATTAGGGTGCAGTTGCCCGGTTGGCACAGGAAACAAACCAATGATCTGAACGTCTCTGGTTTGATGCCGGTCGCTGACAAATTCACTGCCGTGTACACTAACGGTGGCTGGTGCATGAAAAATCTGTCGTGGCTGTAATGTCCTCCAAATTCTCAAATTTACCTCTGGAGGTGCGGAGTAAAGTGTTCCGGTCTCGTCACTTGTCTCGGTTCAAAATTACGAGACCGGTCCTTTAGCCAAGTCGGACTCCGACCCTTGTGGTGCTATTAAAAACCGGAGCCGCACCACTTTGCCCAATAGCCATTATGGACTTGAACTGACAATATAATGTCGGTCAAGGGGCATCAGTCACAACAACAACAAATCAAAAATCTGGGGTCCCTCAGGGATAAGATGGGTCATAACTGTAACTCTCACTTATAAAATGCTTTAAAAGATTTAACACACCATTTTTCATGCACAGTTGTTAGAAAATATGCATAGAAATACTTAAATATTTTCCAGACTGCAACTCACCCCTTAATATAAATCATACTTCAAAACTAATTTTTTCAAATTTTATTTATTTTAAAGTAGAATTACTTTCCTCAATAACGGTCCTACGGAAAGAAAAAATTCAGAATCCGTCACGAGTTATAATTTGACAGCACGCCAAACTCAGTAGCAGTAAACAGTTAAACAGAAAAATACCAAAATGCGTTAAAAAAAAAGTTAGCGATGATAAGTAATCCTACGTTAATAACCCGCTGTAGTTTCGTAGAGACTACCTGAAATATTTTTTTACGAATCCAAAGTCCGGAAAAGGAATGTTCCGTATTTAGAAATATATTTTTTATGTCCTACTCTAAGAAAAATCCTTAAATTCAATACCTTTCCTGTAAAACTTACATATATTAATCCAAATTCAGGAAAAGGAATGCCGTTGCAAAATACCCTTTTGTTTCGAAATACTTCCCTCCTTCCAATGGGTAATGAACTCTCCATAGATAGCACAAGAAAATCATCCCACCTATGCAGAAAAAAAAAAATACGACAGGTGAAATTGCTGTCTTCATATTACGACCCATGTGTGGGTGGAGAAGCACATTTCCATGATCTATAAAAGCTTTCCAAGCACTTCTTGACAACCCCTACACCTCCTCCAATATGAACGTTTTCGCTTGTGCTTAGAATGTTGAAAACAGGACAGCTTTCTTTTAAGGCATCAAGACCCTCAGTATGATCCCAAACAATTTTCCATGACTCTTGTTGCACAAGGTAATGCCATACAGCATCAAAATAATTTCACCTGTCTTACGAGAACCCACCTTCCCGAGGCAGCTCCTTCCCTGTAGCATGGTATTAGGCTGTAACCATAAATCTACTCCCCCACGGTTATTAATGCCACTGCTGACTTCTTAAGAAGGTGAAACGCGAGTCAGTCGCGTGGGCAAGAAGATGACAAGCACGTGCAGTATTTTAATCCCCGGCGCTTCCTTGTCTGTCATGGTTTCATAATCTCCTGAAATGTATATGAATATAAAGATACCCCCATTCGTCAAATTCAAATCCCCACGAACCTATGAACAACGTGGAACTATGTTCAGGACAATATAATAAAAAGCTGCATAAAGTATTTTTCAATTTACATTTTAAACTTTATAAATTAAGTGATTCTATGCATACCCCGGACTTACAAGTTATAAACCTTCATAATAAATAAGTCTTCATTGCCGTTAGATAAATTATGTACTATAGGTAGAAAAACAACATATGAGAACTTAGTTATTTTTAACCAGTGGTCATACAGTCTTTTCCCCTATCGCTTTAAAACCTTTTTCAATTTTTCAAACATAAATAAGTTTAGTTTAGAAGAGAAACACGCGACTTAAAATCCAACATAAGTATTGAAAATTGCAATTAGTTCCCTTTTAAATATTTATTGTGGATTTTAAGACATCTGCAGTTGTCTTTGTGGGCAATTTACAATGTAATTTGTAAATTTATTCTTAGGAAAAATCCGCTTAAGATATAGAATTATTAGTTAAAAACGTGTAACCATTTTTAGTAGTTATTGGAGAAATTAAAATCAGTCAGTTTCTGTTTTAGTGTCCTCCACAAGTTTTGTGTGAGTACTGTTTATTTCAGATTTGATAATAGTAGCAGAAAATCGATTTAAATTGACGTTTTTTGACCAAGTATTTCCAGAATCAAAATTTAGAGTATCCTAATGAAGTCTCAGGTAATGTATATTATAAAATTCAATTATTTTTTTTATTCATCGGGAAAAGAAATTCAAAATAATTCTTTGGAGACGATATGACCAAATGTAAAGAATATTTCTGTGGCATTATGGCAGATGTTGATATGTCATTTTTTCATGTTTTTGGCAAATTAAAATAGTAACTTTTGTTGTGAAATATAAAATCACTCAATTAAGTTTTTCAATCCAAATAATCTTTAGTTAGTACTCATATTCCACCTCAAGGCGTATGGCTGGTCTTCAATGAAAACATTCAATTAGGGACTAAAATATTCAATTAGGGACCAAGTATTACCTCTTTGATACATACCAGCATTTGCTGGTATGTATCAAAGATGTACAACATCTGCTATGTACAACAGAATTTTCAATACTTATGTTGGATTTTAAGTCGCGTCTTTCTCTTCTAAACTAAACTTATTTATGTTTGGAAAATTGAAAAAAGGTCTTAAAGCGATAGGGGAAAATACTGTATAACCACTGGTTAAAAATAACTAAGTTCTCATATGTTGTTTTTCTACCTATAGTAAATATAATTTATCTAACGGAAATGAAGACTTATTTATTATGAAGGTTTATAACTTGTAAGTCCGGGGTATGCATAGAATCACTTAATTTATAAAGTTTAAAATGTAAATTGAAAAATACTTTATGCAGCTTTTTATTATATTGTCCTGAACATAGTTCCAAATAAGTACAAATAACTTAGTATTATTTCATAATTCCACTATCAGCTTTTGCCCCGTTAAAGAACTAATTTTAAGTGTGCCATATCAACTTAAAACATACAATTGAATTTTTCGGACATATCAACATCTGCCATTGCTCCACAGATTTATATTAGGCTAAGCGAATAAACATTTACACTTCGCCTTCTATTAAACAAATGGTAAAATATCTTTTCTGCTCTTGTTTGGCAAGCTATAAATTGCTTCTTGAACTTGGTGACAGAAAGCAAAAATCTATTTGGATAAAACTAGAAAAAAAAGTATTCATTTTGAATTATTCGACTTTTTTCCTTCTACAGAAATAAAGAGAACATTAATATTAACTATTAACAGTCACATTCGAGCCTGAACGAAACTTTTATGGGTAATATGCGTATCCTTTTACAGTATTTTTTTTCAAATGCGGAGGCAGTTGTCGTTAGGAATTCGCCTGAATGTGCATTACCGGGCAGACAACGCCTTTCAGACACCAGACCAGTAGTGGTCAGCATCGAATACGGACGGCCCTAACTCACTCCGCAAGACTGCTGGCCATTCATTTAAGGGGGCACCATTTAGACAGTCAGCACTACCCCCTACAAGCCGGTCCCGTAATTTAGAGACGAGTCATGTGACGAGACCGGAACACTTGACCCCGCACCTCCAGAGGTAAATTTGAGAGCTTGGAGGACATTGCAGCCACGACCGATTTTGCGTGCACCGGCCGCCATTAGTGCACACTGCGATGGATTTGCAGTGACAGGCCTCGCACTACCTTTTATAGTATTTATTTCATCAATCTGCATCTATAGCTTAGGTTAAAAATACTACGTCATTGGATAATAGCACATAGAAAAGATAAAACTTCTGACCTTATCCCGTTTTCTCCCACCAAATTTCAATAGATAAATTTAAAATGTTTTTATAGAATTTTTCCTTGACAGATGAAGTTTGAAATGTGGTTTTCTGAATTGTGTTAGTTAAATATTCACAAAATCTACACCCAGAAAATATTTTTTTTTTAATTTCTTACCAGATTATCCATAAATTAAATATAATAAACTAGCTGAATACCCGTGTTTCACTACTGATTACATTCAAACTAAATACAACAGTCAATGTATGTAGTTAATGCCTATATATATATATATATATATATATATGTATAATAAATACAACGGTCAATGTATGCAATTAATTTGTATGTTTAATATCCATAAAACATACTAATTTGAATTAATTTTTTTAAAAACTTCCATCTCAATTAGTTTAGTGGTTAAATTTTATCTTTTACCGCATTTTTTCGTCAAATTATTTCGTTGTTATGCACGTGACGCAAAATTTGAAATATCACAAAATTAAAAGAAACCACGTGATCAGCATTTAATAAATTAAATTCTAAAAATTCATTTTTAAAAATTCATCAAAAATCAGAAAAAGGAAGTAAAGATTCGAAAAAGATTTCATTTTAAAGGAATTTTTAATGACCTTTCTCATGATAAAAATTTTATAACCCTCAGATTATTATTTTAAATGCAAACTTAAAAAAGTTACAAAAACAGCTTAAAAATTTAATTTTAAAAAATCTAAGAATAATTTTTCAAAATTCTTTCTTAGTACACCCCTACACTATAAGAAAAATCGCCACGCAAAATTTCAACCCTTTAGGTCCAGCGGTTTGGTTTGGGCGTTATCTGTCAGTCAGTCATTCACGGAACTGTTTTATATATACGTATATACAGATTATCAACCTTAAATATCCGAATATGCTGATTTATCAGTAGTTCTAATGTATAATTACTCGCATCTCTTTCTTTCTCTCTCTCTCGCTCTCTATACACGACGAATACACGAACACACACCATTGAGCCTAATAATATTTCACAAAACATTCAAATACACGGTTGAAAGCGTTCTGTAGCGTTATAGTTAGGCTTTACTAGGCTCTATTAGTAAGCTCTAAAAAATACAATAGATACAATAATAAGCATAAAACATGAGGCATTATTTCACAATATCACACATATTTCAAGGATTTGTAATGTTTATTTTTACAGTAATTAGAGAATACCTAAAGGATTCGAGCTTTGACTTTAAATGCGACGATTCTTTCTATGAAAAGTGTAGCGTTCGAAAGGAAAGAAAATTGGAGAATGCCCCTGGAGAGAAAGTCCAAAACAAACTCGACAAAAGCAAAAATTAATAAAATTAAAACAAAGGTCATTCAAACCACCACTTTTCAGCGAAAGCTGCTGAAAACACCCATCACTATGCAGGGCACTTTTCCCGAGTAAAATACCTAAGCATACAAATAGTAACATCTCAAAGTGGCCCCATACCTCAATTGGCATAAGCAATAACCAGAACTGTTTTATAATTTCAAGACACCCGCTGCTTTTTCTTAATTGCGATAGGAAAAACTTAAAAAATGGCTACATAAAGAGAATTTATAACACAATAGAATTTCTAGTGCTGCGCGCACCAGGGAAAAAAAATCATGATTCTTTATCTCTCAAGGTCGTTGAGGAGGAAGGTCAAATACCTGTTCCTTTTTGTAATTGACCATCCGCTGCTAGTTTCTGAAAATAGTTTTATTCCCTCTTATAATCACATTTAATGTAATGGCACGATTAAGTGGAGTAATATGCGGCCAACCACACGTGTTTCTTCATTTCTGTCTTGCCATTTTGGAGGCTAACTACCAGTATTTACTGTTAATTACATATATATACACTTACGTCGAAAGATTGGACACTGGATTCCCCGCAATTGAGACGGAATACAAATTTTTCTACTCCGGAAAGTTTAAAGGACTGACAAAATGGGAAGAACCACTTACTAGAAAGGATATTTTAGCGTCTCGTAAAAATACGTGGGACAACTTTCCAGATATCAGACTTTTTAAAGGGATAGTGGACATAAGCGTAGCGTCGGGGAGGCACGGGGTGAGCATATGTCCCCCCCCCCCCCCAACTTAACTTTAAATAAATCAAAAAGTTAATAGAAGTTCAGTTAAAATCGGAAAATTGTAGAAAACTTTTAAGAAAGTTTGTTTATTCCCGCTTTTTCAAACTGTGAAACTGAAGATTCCGATAATGTCTTTAGCCTTAACATATTTTTGAACAATGATATGATCTATAACAAAAGTTCGATGCTATATTTTTTCTCATTTTATTCATATATTTATTTTTCTCATTGTATAACTTTTGAATACAACTCAAACATGAAATCTATTATTATTCAATATAAAAAAATCATATTTCATATTTTAATGACAGTCCGACAGTCAATGCGCTGAGGAAGGCCCTAACTGAATTCAATTAGTGTCTCCCCCCCCCCCTCAAAAAAAAAAGAAGTTAGAAGCACGTTACGCCTATAATGGTGGACTATCAAATTACCAAAAGTTGGAATTTCTTTTTTGGTGTATTAATATTTTAAAAACATGTAAATATTTGAATAAAATTCATTTAAAATATGTAGTGACAAGCAAAATGAAAACTTGGTGGCTTTAGAAAAGTAAGTATTAAAGATAGGTGAAAAAAAAAATCGTTTTAATGGCTTTTTCTCAAAATGAGTAATTTCCCGATTTGCAAGTCTTTGAAATGCCCCTTGTGTCATAATTTTTGAAGCAATTTTATAAATTTAATAATAACGACCCCTCTAATATACATTAAAATAAAGTTATGTATCCATTTCAGGTTTCGACATCATTCAGATTATCAAAGTTTAACTTAAGTGTAAAAAAGTACAAAAATTTCACGAAAATTCAGAGTACAAGAATAAAAATATTGGCTAAAAGTTAATTATTCAACGAAAGAACCAAGTAATACATAACTCTGTTAAAAATGTATTTATAAGCAATATAAATGCAAAATTAAGAGGGGGAGTTGAAAATTGGATCACAAGGAGCATTTAAAACAATTCCAATTTTTTAAGTACATTTTTTAAAAATATTTATAAAATTTTATAAGGTGTTTAATATAGTTACTTTAATATATATGCAAAATTTCATATCTCTGAGGTAAACATTTCAAAAATTGCTTTGTAATGTCCACCATCCTCTTATTCTTTGAGTATAATAACAGTTATGAAGCCGCCGTAAAAGTTTGGTAAACCTTTTAATTAACAAGAATCCATTTATCTGAAGACAAAGTATAAACACACTTATTGTAAATACAATTGGAATTTGGAAGATTAATTTGATCTTCAGAATTTTCAATAACATGGCATATCAGGGACCAGTGGCGTAACTGCGACGGAATAAGCTATTTAGGTTCCAATCAAGGTGCGTGATATAGGGATAATTCCAATGTTTTTCCCTGTACGTTTTCAGAGAGAAATTCAGCTAACGAATACACGTCCGAATAAATCACACCGTGATTGCATTACTCTTGGAAATTATTAACACTGCGTAAAGAGATGATTATTTATTATGATAAAATACGTTACCTTGAATAAAAATAGGGCTCAAGACACGATCCATTCTACTCAGACTTCGGTAGAAATGTTTAGGAGTGTTTCAAACAGACAATAAATTACTTATATATCCAGAAATTTTCTTACCTGAAAAACAAAATAAACAATGTAAGTAATTTCATAATAATGTGAATATCTAATCATATACAGTAGAATCTCGATCTATCGTTTTTCAAAGGACCAACTGAACTGAACGATAAATGCGGGAACTTAAAAAAATATGATCGTCGGGACTGGGTGAAATAAACGACACATACGGGAAAACGATTCGTGAAACGATTGATCGAGATTCAATTGTATAAACAAAAAAAAAAAACAGTAAATATGTATAGGGTGCTTTTTCGTGATATCGATTCGCGGATTATGTCAATAATCAATACAGAGAAAATTGAATGAGGGGTTAAAAGAAAAAACGAGCCAAAAGGAGGAAATTCGCTCATTTAAAGGGTAGTTTTGATAACGGATCCTTAAGTTTTGCCCTTAAATTTTGAAATTTTTTTAATTAAAAACGCTGGAGAAGTTTTTCATCGTGTGACAGCATAAAGTTATATAAAGTACATAATTTATAGCTTATACACAGGTAAAATTAACCTGATCAAGTGTAAAATTCAAAAATATACTTTAGAAATACGAAATTCGAGACAGCCTCATGTCTTGAACTTCTGAAGTTGGTTACGGTCCAAGTATCACCTCCATAAACACATTCCAATCACACCCGATTATGAATTTTATCATAACAGAAAATTTCAGGTAGTCCCTTCTAACGAAACTACCGCGAGTTATTAACGTAGGATTACTTATCGTTGCTTACCTCTTTTGTATGTATATGTGTATGTATGTGGTATTTATATATGTATCTATATATATGTGTGTGTTCCTATATATCTATATATATGTATGTATATATACATGTCAAAATCTTGACGCATTTTGGTACTTTTCTGTTTAACTGTTTACTGCTTACCCAAGCTATACAGACTGGGTTTGGCACGCTGCCAAAATTATATCTCGCGACGCAGGACATCCGAAATTTTGCTGTCCAGGGAACCGTTAGGGAGAAACGCAATCCTGCGTTAAAAAAGTAAATTTATTATATTTCATAACCGTGATTAAATGATCTAAAGAATATAGAATATGTGAGATGGCTAATCGCATTATTCAACTGTGCATGCCATCTAGAGAAATAAATTTAAAATAATTTACTCTTCTAGCTCATAAAAGGACGTTTTTATGCGACATATCTTTTATTGGGTTTACCTCGTAATAATTTCTCAGAAAATGGACATAAAACTCTTTTTTCTATGTTTACAAGCATATCACTATCGAAGATAAATCACTAATAGCTGTAGATACTTCGGTAATAATATAAACTTTCTTATAATAATACTCTAAAAAAGACATAATTCACCATCCTATTATTATAATCTTATCGATAGTCACTCCGCAACTCTAGAAAAAATATCCCAAGCAGCTTAAAAAAAATCTATCTAAGAGAATATATTAAACCAAGATTAGTTCTACAAATTTAGAATATTTTTCTCCAATCTGCAGCCGAATATATTAACCGAAGCGCAGCGAGACGCACCAAAAGAGATATGGCTTCACGTTTTTCAGTTCATTCATTCCATTAAACAGATAGTCATTCTCAGGGGCTACGCATCGTTTGGCCCCAGCGTCTGATTGGCTCGTCCGTACGCGATAGGGCCAGGAAACGGTTCTGCAGTTGAATGAAGTTTCGCGGTCGTAATGCCGAGAAAGGACGCTCTTTCACGTAAAGAGAATAGGAGAGCATAGCTATTCACTCACTTGTTTAAAAACAGACTACCGGAATGTAAGGCGGAATCAACCAGCATTTCCCGTTGAGCGACAAAACGATGTGTGAATGCTTTCCTCTACTTTCGTACATAATGAGGACACAATCAGCAACTTTCGCATTGAAAAGTTTAAAAAAAAAAAAAAAAAATGCGTCGTACTTGCTAATAGATAAATTCTCATTTGTGATGACAGTTTGTACGTCTTTTGGTGACAAATGGATGATTCAGATATGACAAAATCCCCATGCACACAGAAAGGAAAGACACGTCAAACTCGTTTATTGCAATAAATGCAACCAATATCATTTATCTCCGATTCAGAGACGAGTATGACATATTTTGATTATGAAACTACTAATGCTTCAAAAAAAGGATAAATAATAAAAAAAAGACTAAAAACAAAAACACTCTTATCTATTATCGTAACTCGTACTGAGGCCCTTTATCAGTTGTCACAACCCTGAATAAAGTGTGTGACAAAACTGATTAAGGCAACGCTCCAGTTCGTCAAAATAAAGCCAGATGTTAGGACGCGAAAAATGTTTCAAAAGCATATTACAGATCTCCGGTTAAATTGTGCAAATAATTGTATATTGTTTTTAGCATCTGAAATCAGATTTTTAAAAGAGCGAGAAGATTTTTAAGTTTTGATACTTATGGCAGTTAATTTTTTACTTATCATTAAGCAACTGGTGTGTGTCTGTAAAATTAGAATCATGATTTCAGGAAATCACGATTTTTATTAAGTTGCCTTCATTTTTTTTAGCATAAATATGAAAAAGTATTGATGGGCCTGACGTACTCTTATTTGAATTGACAGTACACAACTCGTAAACAACGACTAATGTAACTTGCACTTTGATGGACAAACTCCAAACGTGTCATTTTTCCTATGATTTACTCTTCCAGCTCATAAAAGGACCTGTTATACGACACAATCTCTGTTATTGGTTTTACCATGTAATAATTTCTCTGAAAATGGACATGAAACTCTTTCTATATTCACGAGCACATCACTATCGAAGGTAAATTCCTAACAGTCTTAGACAATGCGGTATTAATAAATGAAGATTGAGAACAGCATCTAATTAGTGTAATTAAAAGGAATTCCCTCATATGAAAAAAGGATAAATAAATTGTTGTTCCTTTATGATTTAAATCTAATGCATTTAAATACTGAAGTACATAGATACTGTTCGTTTATTGCTTCAATAACACCATTTGAATATTTGTGGTAAGTTAGTTAACTGGATTTTGAAGCCCTAAGCTCATCTTTTCTGCACTAGGGAAAATAAACCTAAGGTTTCAAAAACCTCGTATGCTTCAGTTAAAAAGAAGAAACCTCTCTATTTCACGTGTCTCTCATTTACACGTCAATTTTAGATGGACTTGGCATAGCGTATTAGAAAATTATAGGCATCTGTTTGATGGGAAAATTCCCTCACATGCCTCGAAAATCTTTAATTTGAACCTATTCCCAGGAATTATTTCTGTCAAATCAGCTTGACACAAGGAAACTTATTTTTGAGGGTGGCCTTTTCTTCGGTATACGGATCCCCGGTCCTGAAAAGAACCATTATTGTCTTTATAGCGATACGGCTGGTCATTTCTCTCTTTGGGACCTTTATATCTACACGTGATTAAAGATTCCTTCTTGGTGCTTTAACGACTTGCGAGCATTCAGGCTCATCAAGAAGCTGACATACCCCGATGGTTCTGGATAAAGATGATTTGTCTCCACTTACTGTCATTTTCTTGGCAAAAAGGATGTCTGAACAGAACGTCGAAAAGCGAACAGAATAATTGTCAACTTCTTTTAAAATGAGTGTCATTAAAATAGCTGCTGATGATGAACCAGGTACTTCAAATAACTTCCTAAAACGTTGACATCAATTCCATTGAAGTTGTTTGAGTGTTGTTCAGACAGCGTTTTTAAAATTGAAATTTCTGCTCACACTTATACCGATTTTTCATGCTTTTACTGATTCACGATTTTACTGATTTTTTCTTCGTAGGTCTCTTGAACAGACATAATTCAGAGGTTAATGCACGTACTTTCACATGGAAAAACAGACCCCAAAAAATGTGCACTTGCTAATGAGTAATAATAAAAATGCCTTTAATATAATTCAAGCTTGAAAAATTCCATGCTCGGATGCACGGGGTAAGTAAAAAACAGCATCGGACATCTATATTTTCTTGCACATACCCGACTAGGCATGAATAAAAATTGCAGCGAAATCGAGAAATTTAATTAGAGTTCGAATTTGGTAGTAGCTCAGAATTAGTTTGTTTTTTTTAAATGTAATACGGACATACCATGCTTTAATTTTTTTTATCTCATAAAATTTCTGAGATCTTGATATAATCACTGAAGATCTCAGGTGTCAACTACAGTAACATCTAAAAAGGTATTTACTCCACATCTACCTTCCGACGGGCGATATTCATCTCACCTTTAAAGTTAAAAAGTGTCAAATTTCACGTGGTCATAAACCTATTTACAAACTAAAGAACATTCTCTCTGTACCCATTAACACAAAAATGAATTACAAATCGATCATTACATATCTCTCGGAATGATTATATTTCAAACATGTACATGCAGCTCAAGTTTCTAGACTCAGACACAATTATGTTTTTAAGCTTTCAGAGAGATGATGAGCAATTTACTGTATGGAGAAACAATGGAAGCAAAATGAAAAATTTCACTCCTCAGGAAAACTTGCTCTCGAAGTCTAGGCAAAGAAATTAAGAGACTCCATGCTCCTTCGGAAAACTTCAGACCCTGATTAATGACAGTCCGAAAATTCTAGAATAATTAAAGCAATCGATTGTTCCCGATAACCGCCAAGCTAATTAAAAATCTGCATGGGAATAGGTGGTAATGTTTTTATAACGTTAATTTAATTTGAGCTACATGATTCTCAAATTAAGGAGGAGCATCGATTATATTAAGACCCAAGGCTTTAGGGACCATATACTGAAATTCATAATTTCTTTCATACTGCACGCAGTTATAAATTTGATAAATCACTGCATATTACATCGCAAATTCAACTGTTGAAACTGTAAAGCAATTACGCATAAAGCAGTGATTTATCTGTGTATGTTCATCGACTGTGTTATATAGCGTATGTAATTAGTGGAAGCAAAATCACATTCATAAAAACTGCGTGATGTATGTACGATGTAAACGTCTAATTCACACCACACAATATCACCTTTTATGAGAATATAAATAAGCTAACTTTATAATTCTGTACCGTGTACTAGTACTTAAAAATCCAGGAACAAAGAATTGCGGATAATTTAAGCAGTCCTCTCAGATTTAAAAGTTGGTATTTATCACTATAACTGATGCTCTTCTACAATAATGATGTATAATCAAATCTACCATTTCCCATTATAATTTTACAACGACCCCAAAAAGTAATATACCACCCAGTAAAAGAATGCAGAAAATTTCTAATTAATAATCGAAGTAGAAACAGCAGATATCACGATTATGTTATACGTCCTGTCTCTTATCCATCTATGCTAAAACTAAAATAGTCTCTTAAAGTAACGAATTATCGTGCAAACTCATAAAGTATTTGCCACCCGTATTCAAGATCATGGCTAAAAAATAAAACCATTTATTCGCTACTATGGTTATTAATATATGTATAGCTACCAGAAGGTATAATTTGACAAGACACTTCGGTAGAATTTGATGTATCACTTCATTATATTCGTCTCGAAGAAAAACAATGTATCATTCAGATGGTGTTGGCAGAGGGGAAGTCTACAGAAACAGAGTGCTTCAGGAAAGAAGGCAGAAAAAAAAATCTAACGTGGCTACTACATGATTTTCCAACGCAATCAATAATCATCAGTGCCCTCAAAAGTTTAAAGAGGAAACCATTTACTTTTTAATTTCAAGTTAGCAAGAGTCAGATTACGGGTCCAAGTATTTGCGAGTATGTTATCGATAAAGATAGATTTTTTAACAAGTTTTTTTCTTATAGCATGGATGATCTAGGGTTGGATTGACAAGCACTCAACAAGATTTTTTAAAACTGAAAGCACTAAATTTACATTATTTAACGCTTAAGAATTGTTCAAGAAACCTAAACCTAGTACTGCCATGCAAAAATAGGTCTCAGAAGTTACAAAAGTTTATAATGTTATACATTATTAAATTATGTATCGGTAAAAAAAAGCTTAAAAGAAATGATTGGAAAATATTTATGCATTAATAGTATTCGCATTAAGAAGAGAACATTTTCTTTCTATGTACGATTTTTATTAGCTATCAATAAAATATCAGCTATTAAGATAGCTGCCCTATTAATTGAAGAGCCAGAAAAGCTGGTACACCTGCCTAATACCGTGTAGGGCCCCCACGAGTACGCGGAAGTGCAACAACACGACGTGGCATGGACTCGACTAATGTCTGAAGGTATCCTGGAGACAATTCACACCATGAATCTTGCAGGGAAGTCCAAAAATCTATAGGAGTGCGAGGGGTGGAGATCTCTTCTGAAGAGCACATTGCAAGGCATCCCAGATATGTTCAATAATGTTAATGTCTGGGGATTTAGATTCCCAATGGAAGTGTCTAAAGTCAGAAGAGTGATCATGGAGCCATTTGGTAGCAGGTCTCGACGTGTGGGGTGTCGCATTGTCCTGCTGGTATTGTCCAAGTCCGTCGGATTGCACAATAGACATGAATGGGTGTAGATGATCGGATAGGATGCTTATGTACCCATAACCTGTCAGAGTCGTCTCTAGACGTATCAGGGATCCCATATCACGCCAACTGCACACGCTCCATGCCATCACAGAGGCTCCACCAACTTGAACAACCCCCTGATGTATGCTCCATGGATTAATGAGGTTTTCTTCATACCCGTACACATCCATCCGCCCGATACAATTGGTAACCAGACTCGTCAGACCAGGCAACATGTTGTCAGTCATCAACAGTCCAAGGGAGGTGTTTTCGGGCTGAGGTGAGGCGTACGGCTTTGTGCCGTACAACCAATAACGGTGCATAATTGGGCCGCGGCTCCGAAACCCCATATCAATGACGGTCCCTTGAACAGATCGCACGCTGGCACTTGTTGATGTTCCAGAATTAAAATACGTAACAATTTGAGGAAGTGTTGCACCTCTATCTCGTTCAAGGACTCTCGTCAGTCGTCGACGGTCCCGTTCTTTCAAGGTCTTTCTCAGGCCGCACCGCTGTCGGAGATTTGATGTTTTACCGGATACTTGATATTTATGGTACACTCATAACAGTCGTGTGCGAAAATCCAAATTGCATCGTTACCTCGGATATGCTATGCCCCATATCTTGTGCACCGACTGTAACGCCACGTCCAAAATCACATAATCGTGATAACCTGCCATTGTAGCAGCAGGAACCGATCTAACAGCTTCCCCAGACACCTGTTATATTTAGTCGCAGCCGACCGCATCGCGTTTCGCTGATTGGTTTCTTATCTCCGTTATTTGCATACGCACGCCTGTACCAGTTTTTTTTTCTCGCTCTTCGGTGTATTAGTAGTGATCTTTACAGAAATATAAAGAGATATGAGAACATATGCAAGACAAAGATTTTAATACTGGTGTTCACCATCAGGACTATAGTGTCTCGATAGAGACGTCCCTTATACTATTTGGTTCCTTAAATTTTTGAGTGCAAGTCGTGTTTTGCAACATGAGTGTTAAATAGCTCTATATGGATCTACAAATTAATGGCGATTCCGAACGGCTACAGTCACCATGCCAATCACGATTTAAACCCGCAGACTCTTTTAAATAAATAACGTACAACAAACTACGAACAAATTAGATTATATTAGACCAAAATATTGGAAGTTACTTATCGGGATCCTTAAATTTCAGCAACAGTACAAATGGAGACAAAGAATTTGATTCTGCCATTTCCACCATCCTCTGCAATTTATCCCTTTTTTTTAATTTAGAAATGAAGATTCAGTCCAGTTTCTTAAAGGTGACTTTTAAGCAAACATTTCCACCATAAGGAGTATATGACTGCTTGTTAACAATCGCCCCAAATTTAGATGAAACTTGGGAAAAGGGTATGATGAATATTTCTGATAAAGAATAGCGTACTTTACCTAAAGGAGTTCTGTGACAGAATATGGATCATCAAATTCGTTATTTCAAATTACTACACTTTACACATTTTTTTGTATCAGAAAATAGACGACTTTCTCATCAAGAGGAACCCCTGTAGGATATCGTTTTCGACATCTCAAATTTGATTATGTAAGTAAAAGATAGTTATGCCCAATTTCAGTCTGAGAACGGAACCCAATTAAATTCCTATGTACAATCGATATGATGATAAAGGCTTTGTGTTGCTTATTATTTGACATACCTACCACCTTGGAAAAGTACACCTTTCAGTCAATAGATAAAACTCATGCTGAATAATTCGATTATTATTTAACAAGTGACATACTGCAAGTTCTTCAGCTGTTGCTGGGTGGAGGGATTTGATTACGGAATAAATTACCAATCGGCAATTACTTCCAAAGTGAAAGCACTTTTGTGTGTGTGTGTGTGTGTGTGTGTGATATCGCCCCCCCCCCCCTGCAAGAAAAGTGACACAAGTCAAAAAATGACAATTTTGAGGTTATGTCATTGAAAATACAAGATGCGACCATTAATTTCCAGGACTGATCTAATAACTCCAGAAAATATTACATGAAATACATACCCATTAATATGTTTCGAAGTAACTCTCACCTGCCATAATGCACTTCTGTGTTCTGCTGAATAAGTTTCGGAAACAACTTTCAAAGTCCTCTTTCGGAATATTCTTTAATGTGTGACGTCACCGTTTTCTTAATGGCTTCGACATCCTCAAATCTTGTTCCCTTCAGCAAATTAGCCCAGCATGAGATCGTGGAGATGCGGCATCCTCCATACTCTCTGAACTTAGCACCGGCAGACTTTTTCTTGATTCCAAAACCGAAAGATTTGCTGAAGGGAACAAGATTTGAGGATGTCAAAGCCATCAAGAAAATGGTGACGTCCACATTAAAGAGCATTCCGTAAGAAGACTTTGAAAGTTTTTTTCGAAACTTATACAGCCAAGCACAGAAGTGCATTACGGCAGGTGGGAGTTACTTCAAAGCATATTAAATGGATATGTATTTCATCTAATATTTTCTGGAGTAATTAGATAAGTCCTGGAAATTAATGAACGCAATTTGAATGAAATGCTCCATCGTGCACGAAAAGCGACACATCTGTCTCGCAATTTGTCCACCTGAGGGCAGTTGTATCAGTTTTATTGAAATGCTAGTTCAAGCTGATATTCTTTAAGTTGATATTCTTTAAGTTGATTTTTCTCAAATGCTGCATTTTTGAGTTGTGCAACATTTCTTGCCGGGGTGCGATATGATAAAGCAGAATACCCAAAATGCGCTCAAACCTTTCTTCAGTGAACATCAGGTTTGATTTCCAAAAACTAAGCAATGGCGGATCTGAGGTTGGTTCTTGGAACGTTGCGATCATCTTTTGCTTACCGAAGGCTCTATAACAGTGAGTTACCAGTTTACAGCCAGTTGCAAACGGTTACTGATACCATCATAAAACTCGTGACTGATCACGCAGATTCTGGTATGGAAAGCCAGCACCTTAGCCAAATGGTAACTGACCGGGAGCAACTAATAGAAAGCAGTGCCCACTATCAATTGCTGGTCGACCGATTGATTCCATACATTTGAAGTCATTTCATTTCATCTAAAGGTTAAAGTTTCTGCTTGAAAATCATTCCCTTAATTTTAAATGCTTTAATTCCGAACTGGTTCTTACGTTTCACTTTAATATTTGGGAAACATCCTGGAGCAAGTAGTTTTGGTTATTTCGATAAAATGAATTATCCAAGTATTCTACAGGAGTAAAAACATCCCCATAAATGAAGCAGATTAAGTAGCTAATGTGGGAGTCGATTTCAATAGGTGTTTGATATTAAAAAAAAATGGACTTTTTCTCAGTTCATTGATTTCCTAAAGCACATGAGAGAAAATCGATAGAATATAAGCTATAATGTGTCAAATGCATCTCTCAAAGTAACTGCTTCACTTGGATGTTTCTACAGAAAAAGTTTAAACAACCTGTTTTAATATTAGCGTATCCATTGTGCCTATTTCTAGGTCAACAAATCATTAATTATGTAAATAATTTTAAATAACAAGGAAAATACTATTATGAAAGCGTTAAAATACACAAAATCAGTAAATTAATTCACTATGAAGACCTTGCAGAAATTTATGGAATAGAAATTAGAGATTCCTTTTTTGACCTTGAACAGCTAAAATATGATAAATGCGAAAATAATTGCGACGTTGTGTCTACAAAACACTAAAGGGCGCTACCGAAGTCACTAGTGGCTTGACATCATAGCCTTTGCGTTTCATGGTACATTACTTTTGAAGATGCCGACACAAAAATAAACAGATTACGATGAATGGATCTGACATAATTTAAAATGCACACCCCGAATAACTAAAAAAACAATGTTTGTTCTTGGTTGCATATTTATTATAGCATAAAGTTGTTTCTTAACAACAATATTGCCATCAGATATTAAAGTTTGAATAGGGTAAGTACAAATTCATTGCAACAACAAAAGGATAAAATTCATGCGGAGAAAAGTACTTTGTCGAGGCAATTTATGCATTCGATTTAATAATTTCTCGCCATCTTAAGTTCCTCTATATAAATTGATTTCTCGACAAGCTCTTTCAGATGTATGCAAGAAAAATATAAAAACAATCATAACTTGTTGATTTTTTTTTAGAAAATGGCGAAAGATTATTTACACAAATAAAGTTGTAATTTAAGTAAATTATTCATATGGAATTTTAAAATAAAATGATAAAACGTAAAAGTTAAAGGGAAGACAGAATTTAAACACATACAAGTACATCTTGTCGAACATGTGAAACATAGTTTGTTCTACTGATTATCACAAATGTTGGGAATATTATGTTGTCTCTTAACAATGTGTAATACTTGATAGTCAAACGCGGTCACGTTGTTAATTCCCTTTCATAGTTATTTATTAAACGTCTAAAAACTTTCGACAAAATTCAGTTTCATATTTCAATACTACTGGTAGTCAAAAAAGAATAGAAACGACGTCACTTTTAATCAAACATTCTACAATATATTTAACAATGTATCTCACAGAAGAGAAGATTAAAAGTCGATTTTTTTTTTTTACAACAGCTAGGTATATTTTATATGCAGCCCATCCACGATTATATTTATTGTATTTTTAGGTACATATATGGCAACAAATATAAATTAGATGGCTGATGTTGCTTTAAAGCTGTAAATTTGCGGATGTACGTCTCTGAGGAAGATATTTTGAATACTTTTCCTCTAATTTTTGTGTGGTCAGGAGATGAAAATGTAAATTACGCTTGAAATTGTTTCAGGTCTTTTTTTTAAAAAACATTAGGATTCAAGACCTGTGCATGTAACTAACACTAAAGCTAAATCATAGATTAAAATGTATAAAAGATGAAAGATAGAGACAAGATTATTAAAGGAGTTCGTTTTAATTAGGTGGCTTTTTTTTCTTTTACTCCAGGTATAGATTTTTTCCTCTAAAATATTTTTTTGTCATCCTATTTCCGGAAATTAGTCAAGAAATAGTTTATTAAGCGTATAAAACAGCCTGACCTTCAAATTAAGTCATTCATAAAAGAATTTGAAATGCAATTTTCCCATACATTTCTTTGAATACTGAAAAATCAAATCATAGCTTCTGGCAAATCAGTTTCAGTAGGAAAACCCAATAATGGTGCCGGACCCCTTCCTGCTCCTATCACAGACCCCATGGATTCAGCAGACCACAGGTTAGGAACCCCTTATTTAGACGGACTGTAGGATGGCAACGGATGCATTTGATCGGAATAAAAGGGGTACAAGTATTCGCACAAAAATCGATCTTTCAAATTTTGCTTTAGTTGCCAAAGTTCTCCATTTCTTTCCAATAACAATGTGATTTCTCCGATAACTTGAGGAAGTAAAATGTAAATTAAACTCATTAAGTTCTGGGATGGGCAGCAAAGGGCGTGAATTGTTTCCCTGTGCACACTATTCATAGCTCTTCCAAAACATAATCAAATACTAAAAGATAAAAAACAAACATGAACACATGCTAAAGAGAAAAAAGAAAGGCGTACACGATTCTTACTTTCAATGCAACTTGATTAGAAGACGTTTATTCGTGCACTCTTAACGCGTGAGTTTCGTATGTCGTGTATAGCATGATCCGTCACGAACCAAACTGTTATTCGGTTGGTAAACATCTCGCGCTGCCAAATTAGCACAGGTATTGTTGAATGACAAGACCAGGGGATCTTCCTGGGGGATTATTAATGAACTTCAGAATTCGGTTCTTTCAAATATCTGTGATGAATTGCTCGAGAAGTCACGACGCCGTTCAGCTAATGTTTCGGTTTTTTTGTGAATACCGCGTTGCTTCATAAACATTAGACACTTCCAAATATATTCAATCTCGACGTTTTAATTTATAACCTCAGCAATATATTTTTAGACTACTTAAATTCCACACACAAGGGTGGGGAGGTTCCTCTAAAAGCCAGAACCGGTAGCGCCAGTAAGTCCTAGTTAAAGGATTTATGATTGGTAACTAAGAGTCAGCATTACATTTTTATGCATATAATTAGGGGAAAATTCGCCAGAAATTTTTTCAATATTGGTGAATTTATTCCGTCATAAATTATATAAAGTTAGTTTGCAAATTACCTCGCCAAATGTATAGATGGGATTAACACATTAATTGTGTTGTCGGTAGGAGAGACTAACGACATTAGTGAGCTATATTGGACTCTTCACTCAGACTTCACATATATGTATATATATATGTGTATATATATATATATATATATATATATATATATATATATATATATATATATATATATATATATATATATTATAGCAATTCCTGATACGAAAATGTTTAATTTGCTCTGAAGAAGCAAAAGGATGACCGTAGCACTCAAACGATTCAACCAACCAGTGAATATGAAGAAGCATAATCAAAAATATTTCATGACATTGAAATGATACATAAATCTAAGAGCATTTCTTTAGTATATAACCCCTTATTTATTATCATTTTTGTGGTCTTTAAAATTTTATAACTCATAGGATACAAACATTAAATAAATGTAAAAAGCTATGAGAGGTCACGTAAAACAGGTATAATCTACGTGTTCCCAAAAATCTCACTACGGAAACGTTAAGTGTTTGATAAGCTTATTTTTATGCTGATATACCAAAAAATCTGAGAATGATATAATTTAACTGATATCTAAATTTTAATGTAATACAGGTAAATAGCATATTAGCCTCTTACTAGCTTACGACTCACGTGAGTTTGTTGTAGCTAAAGGACCTTCGACTCCTTTACTATTTCCTTATTTGACAGTTTCCTCTTAAGAACTTCCACAGAGGATAAATAAATAAAAAAATAATATACTGTCGTGTTGATTTTCTTTGAAAAATCCCTTCTTTGTCAACGGAGTCATCTGCTGAGTCATCTTTTATCTATACAGATTAAGCTATTAAAATAGGCAAAATTTGTTTCCTTCAACCGGCTCAAAATACCGTTTCATGTTTTTCTTTAAAGTAAGTGATTCCTAGAGGAAGAGACAACGAGCCTATCAGTTCCCCGAAATACACTAATCTGACAGTTGTGTCCAAACATTCAAACGAGAAGGACTGACTAATAGATGAGTTGAGCGATGGGCAGTAGTTGAGGGAAAACCGTAACCAGAATACAATCGGTCAAACAGCATCTTTCGTGTGCAGTGGCGCACCCAGGGGGTGGCCAAGGGGCCCTTCCCCCCCCCCCCCCCCAAAGAAATAGAAATTGCATTATGAATATTGAATTTGCATTATAAATAATTTTATACGTTCAGCTCTACCCCCCCCCCCCCTCGTGTGAACTTTTTAACTATGGAATCAAATTTTGTGGTATTATTGCAGTAGGATTCCTTAATTTTAAAATGTCATCACTTTGTCACTTAGCTACAAATATTGGTGAAACTTCAGCTATTTCTTCGATAGGCCAACTTAAACTACTAACTAAGAAAAGGTACAAAAAAGCTGGAAACGTTTAATCCGACTGAAATCTGAATTAGTTTAAATGGAATGCAGGAAAGAAACACATTAATTAGCTTAATATATTCCTGAATTTATTTTTAAAAATGAAGACCTGCCCTTTGACTCTTTTTCCCATTTCCCTTATTTCCTTTAAATCCAAATTTTTATTTTAAATTCAAAGATCTATGTTTGAAACTTTAAAACGAATTTCGATTACATTTGCAAGAAAACAAAATTTTCAGGTCATTGGTGTTTGGCTACAAGAATTTTTAGTTTTACTTCCTTCGTTTTAAATTGTAAATTCCATTGTTAGAAAAACATTTTAATTGCGAATTCTTTCGTAATGACAGTATTAAAAAAAATGTATTACCACTCTGTTAAAAAAAGTGCAGTCGCTATCTAATTATAACAGGTTTTAACTTGCTTCGTCGGTGGTGTCCCTTAATACCGGATTTCTTTGAACAAGTTTTTAAAGTTTCAAAAGTTAACGAAGCATGTAAAGCGGCCTAAACAAATTTTAATGTTAATTTCGGGTTTAGTTTGAAACAAGAAGTTAAGGTCAAAATAATGTTAAAAATGACCTTATTAAACTGGGCAAAATTAAAAACACACATTTATGTCGGTTCACATTTTAAAGTATTGAAGATCTCACTAACATGAAAAGGAAAAGTTTTAAATTCGGAAATAAATTACTCAGATACCGTATAATCTATAATTGTTCACACACAGCACGTGGACAAGAAGCAAAATTTTATTCAAGGAAGTGCAATTATTTGGTTCTATATCGTAATAAAAAACATTTCTGAAGAAATATCCCAATTTTAAATTCTTCTTAACTTGAACTAAAGGGACAGCTTTCCAGCATGATATCGTCTTTTCATAGTAGATCTTCACAATCCTGTCGTTGCCTGAACATAGTACATCCTAATGTCGTTACACATGAAGCTTGGTATTGAGACAACAGTTGATGCACAGAACAATACCCGCCGCTGAACATCTGTCCGTACTCAATGACGATATTGTACGCCTCGGTACAATAGAACTTTGAATAGTTTCTATCCATACGAAACTGTCGTTCACTGTGTGCTTCCAAGGACAGAAAAAAAGGCCAACATTTGTGCGTCCTGCGATTTTCCCATTGCACAGTTATAGAAACTTAAAAATAAAGGCCATTTTTTCCTATGGTTTTATCATGAACGTGAATGTTGGAAATAAAGTGGGTTTTCTAGGAAAACAAAGACGGCTAGTTGAAATTCACTGTCTAAGAGAGTTTTTCCATGCAGACATAAGGGAAATATGGAAAGGTAATCACTCAACACTTTGGCAAATGAAACTGACTGGTGCTGGAATCTGGAGTCAAGTCAAGAACATCCAAACTTTCCGACTCTGGTAGTACAAAAACGTTTATATGGTCCGATAAAACCAAAGTTCAAATAGATTTTCCCTTTCAAAAAATTCAACATACAAAACTGTTCATACTAAGAACAAGCATAAAAAAATAAGTGATAAACAAGAAATGTTAAAATCAATTTACGATGCGTACCACACAGGTCAATATAGACATCGAGGAGTGTTGATTTCTTTATGATCTTTTCAACATGGCACGGTTTGGACAGTATTAGAGAGATGGAAGGGTCCTATAAACTCAAGAATTAATCTGTAGTTTAAATTCAGTTCATAGAAATCCCATTTATCTCTTTTCCCTCTAGTTACGTCATACTAAAAATTCTGAAATAGTGATATTTTTCGCATGAGCTTTCCAGATATTTGTGCATAATGAATAGAGCAAACACGTTTATAGATGGCAGAACAGTTTCCCCAAAGCTGAACAACACAGGAACTAATCCGATTTTTAGCCACATCAGATAAATAGACCCCGTTCTCTTTTAAAAAAATCATTATTCAATGAATCTTTAACGATAACATACACGAAATCCATTCAGATTATTTTGGCAGTGGTCTATCCCACACTAGGTTCCAACGTATACACAAATCATTAAAATAGTTAATTATGAAAGTTATGATAACATTTTTGATGCAATTTATATGAATTAATAACAGATACAATCCTACACATGAAACTGCCCGAGATAGATTATCATCAGTATGGGTGGTAATGCAAGGGAGGTTGCAACTGTTGTTTTCGCACATCTTCGAATCGCATGGTAAGCTACGAGGAATTTTTATCTCAGCATTTCTCCAATCATAGATAGCATATACATGTGTTTTAATTCATTTTTCTGCGTTCAAAAAAATCTTTAAATGCAATGTGAATGCAGTGCGCGTTTATTTCAAAATCCCTTACAATATTTTTTTTTCAAAAAACAATTTTAATTTTGTAGTGAAAGACATAATTTAATGCCTAGGAAGAGATTATCTAATGAAACACTTTGCACTCTTTATTTATAAATGTCTACTTTTATATACAAAAGAAATAGTATTAAAATTATGTACTTTCTAATCTACGATTAGAAAAAATACAGAGAAGTCAATTCCCCATAGCTTAATATGGGGACTGAAGATCTGTGTTCTCTCAACTAATGCTCCCCACCCCGTCGAGTTTCGGGTGAGATACTCCTTCAGTATAATAGCATTAAGACCTCCAAACTTCGGAATGCTATTTAGTATAATCATCATACACACATCAATCTATGGCTCAAGAGGGGTATGGGATGTCAACGCACGTGTAGAAAACGCATGCGCAGTTGGGTGTGGGTGTGCCAGCGATACTTAAGGGTGTAGAGCAGCATCTAATGACCCTTAGGGAATGCAGCGTATCGGGTCCCCGGCGTGCAAATGATATAGCGGTGTTCCCGAGAGTCATCACAGGTCAAGTGGAGCAAAGAATATATGTATCGCATGGGTGTCAAGAACGAAAATGAGGCAGACGTGACAGCAAAGGATTCCTCTCCAAGCAGTTTTTCTTCTTCACCTCACATTTTTCCGCTCGTCGTAATCCGTGACACAAACGCTGGATCCACGTAATACTCGCGCAGAAATTAGAGTATGGAAATCAGAATTTATTCCAAGAAAACCAATTTTAGATGAAAGAAGGCCGAGGGGGGAGGGGGACGATAATATAATTAAGGGCCATCTAGGGTACATTGGCTGTAATGGTAAATAAAGTACCTAAATTTGGGAGGGACATCCTTTGGTTCTCCACTGCCTCATGCCATATGAAAAATATCGATTATTGCTATACAGTATTTGACAGCACCCTCTTTTGAACTTCAAAGAGAATTTTTTCTGATTTCAGTACGAATACAACAGTTCTAAAATATCACCCACCCCCCTCCCCTCCATTTTTACCGGGTTAGATTTTGAGCGCTATGGTTTCTTTTTGTCACACCAGGGCTACACAGACCAGACCTACTGTTTAAAGCCGATTCCTGATTCTGCAGAAAAGCATGTCTATACAGGATTCGAATCCGCAGACTCTGGTTCGTAAGGCCAGAGCCCTAGCTATACGTCAATCTTCCTGCCTGCATTAACCAGAGCCACTCAATTATTGCGCAGATATGATGGCGCTAGCACAATGATCAAACCCCCTTTATGACACACAAACCAAACAGATAAATGACCACTGAAAAGAGCGTTAACGCCCCCCCCCCAATCTCTATATATAAAACGCGTAGGTATGCGGCACAAAAATCGGCGATATTTCAACTCCGAATGGCAACGGCTGCAACTACCAGAAACAAATGTAAACATTAGCTGCCGCCCGCAATTTGCAACCGCGTGTCAACACGGATTTACTCACTGAAATCAGAAATACTTGAAAGCGAGCTGCATGATCAAGTGAAAATTGGGAAGAGTCTTAAGAAAGAAAGCGAAGAAGAAATAATTCATTAAGGGAGAGGCGTGAAAGAGAGAGCATAAATGATCACGAGGTTAGGCTTAACTGTCACCGGCTTAGGAACCGACAGCCAGTAATAGTTAATTTTCTACACTTTTTTCAGTACTTGATTACTCCATTTTATAAGAGAAGAAATTTTTCCAACAATTTATTATTTGATATGATTAAGTGTAGATATCTGAATTGTGAACATTAGTATGTACAGAAAGTGATGCAATCCACACTATTTTAGTACTTGCTGAATTTTTACTCCATCTTTTTAAGTGAAAAAATTTTCCCCTACAATTTTTTTATTTATTATAATGATAAAGTGTAGATATCTTAATTTTTGAAAAATAGTACATACAGAGAGGGATGTAATTTTTAAAATCATTGGTGTTGGGGTTGACAGTCTTATCTTTAACTCTGTTCTGAAGTAATGGAAATTCACATTTTTTAATCACGATGTTTTAGAATCAGTCTTATTCAGAAAATTTGAAACTAAAAGCGACCATGCTGTCCAATATGTCGAATTACTGGAAGTCAACGTTCTAGGAAGCGGTGGTCAAGAAGGAAAATTAAATTCTAAACAGTAGGGTGGAGAAGAGTATGAACCCATCCAGCGACATGGGGGTCGATAACAGCACAAAATCTCTACTGTTCAATGCTGTTTTAAATGTGTTTATTCCTCATTAATTTTTGAAGATCTTAGTAAAAGTGCTTCTCCTTTTACTGTTGCAGATATGTTTATCTACACCGTAGCTAAATTTGGGTAATAAACCGTAATTGATACTTTATGTACAAACACCCTCACAAAAATTGTAAGCCACACTCTGATACAAGATTAGTTGGTTGCTCGTTTTGGTACACCATGGATATCCTTTTCCTTCACACAAAAGTTTAATTAATCTAAACTTTTAAACCTTTTTAAGCTCATATCGAGTGGTTATTAACACCCATGCTACCGCTACCCCACAGATTCGGGTGCCAAAAGCCAGTGCCTAAACTGTTCACCATCGTACTGCTACCCTAATAAACGGGGGGCCATTAAAGAAAAAAAATACATCCATTAATCATCAGATTACTAAATTCAACTGTTCGAGAACTCATGCCAAAGTTTGTCGCATTTGAAATAAACACCCTACTTTAATTCAAATATGAACTTGGTCCATAGTAAAACTCACTTTGATATTCATAGTTTCCATTACATTAGACAATAAAGTGCTATTTACAGAATGATATTGTAAACATTTGTAAACATCCATCAATTTTGTATATCTCAGAAATCTAGAAAAAGAAAAATTCCTTCCTCGTTGAAGATCATTCAGGAAGAGGGTAAAAATAGGGATAATCCGACCGTTTCTCTACCCTAGACATTTTACCGTTATCAATTCTTTACGGCATCACATTTATTACACTAAAACTTTCAACAGAAACAATTTGTATTGAGTTATGAGTGCATTCTGAAAAGCCACGAGTGATATATGGCCATTGGGCGCATTTGAAGCGCTGCCCAGCTGATCCAATTCGATGGAGGCTAAGAGGTCAGCGGGAAAATAACGATTATAGCTTCGATGAAATTTATATTCTCTATAGGGAATTTTTGACCGAAATAGATTTTCCGGTTAGGGAGAAAAGGTCACCTATCAAAAACGTATATCGCAAATGGATGCATCCACTTTCATCGCTGTTACTAATCGCAGTTAAGTAACAGATAGAAATCGAATTTTCACTTATAAGGGATACGGGACACACACGAAAAAAATTGTCTTAAAACATACTATAAAGCTTTTGGTATCAAACAGCACAAATTGCATGTTTCTATTAGACTGTCAGTTACAATTTTACACAGTATTGTCTACAGGTATCTGCCGTACGTCTATATGTCTATCTCGGATTGAAATTTTTGCCTATTTGCCAGATTTACTTTATAACATTTTCAATGTCATCTGCACGAAAAATGGCACCACCTTGTTTTGGGCGATGTTCCTATGTTATAGGAAATGTCGCCAGGGAAAAGAGCGCTAAACTACCCCCTTCCGGAATTTGAGTCGACAGCCGTTTAAGTGAGAGATCACAGGAAGAGTACATACTAGCAATAGCATATTTAATGTCCCCCGGGAAAATATTCAAAGGTTGCTCAATAAATGGGTGCTTCTATATATCATACATTCGTTCGTTTATTGCTTCTTTAGTCATTAAAGAGTCCACCACTCGGCTGAACGACACGTTTCAAAACATGACGTATACATATTGAACGCTTCAACGAGAACGAGAGACATGAGAATACACGCATGTCGGAATGCATTTCAGCGCGAAAAGTATAAATTGCGCCAAAATTAACTCGAGCGTAAATCACGTAGAATCTCTCTTTAGATTCGAAAGGGAAATGGCACATACGATATCCTCTAAATGACTTCAAGAGCTCGGAAAAACACTGTAAGAAATAGACTGATAAACAGATTCCATTGTTGGACAATTTTCGCATCGCGTTTTCACAAACAGGATGGGTCAAACACAGCGAAGAAATTGAGACGTACGGATTTCAACACGCATAATGTATTCATTCAGCTTACTTAACAAATTAATTACTTGAGGGGTCGTATGTCTTACTTTGCTGAGTACTTTATTTCAGGGGTAAATTTTGCATTTCTTTGTTATAGTTAAACCCCTTAGGACCATAGTACGTATTAAAATTTAACACAGTCTTTTAAAGCTATATAAATTTTAATCAAATATAAGAGAGTACATTTAGTATCAACATATACAGGCAGTTAACAAAACGGCTGAGGCCTAAAAATCTTTAAATAGTGCAGTAAGCAATCAAATACCGTTAATATACTTTTCTAATATATGTCCAGCTTACATTAAAAAATTAAAATGCGTATAAATGGCACTTTATAAAATACAAAATTCTTCGAAGAATTGTTGTATTTTAAAATTTAAAGTGGGTAGAAAATAAATATTTTTAAAAAATACTGTTTCCTAGAACGTTATCCTACGCATAAAGTTGCGATGACACGCTCAGTTATTGCAACTTTATGTTCTTTAAGTCATCAAATAAGGAAAAAAAATTGACCGTGACATCAATATACTGTAAAAGTGTTCCGCGATACTGGAGATAAATTGCTTGAAAATCTTTTTGAGGAAAAAGTGTGCGCGCATTTAAGGACGTATCACTCCTATTATCTTAACATTTTTCTACTAACCATCTGGAAATACTATAGAAATTAAATTTATCTTAGGAAATTTATTAAAATCAAAACCTCTTTATCTAATAATTGAGAAAACTTACATTTTATTGTAAAGAATATTGTTTTTACAGAAAGTAATGAAATTTTCCTTAAGCTAAAAGTATAAAAAAAATGGTCAAATATTTTTTAAAAATTTTGGAAAATTTTTGGCATATTATGTATATTTAAAAAGATCCATCTAAGAATATCTTTTGTTGTATGAAAGGGCTAAACTCAAGCAAAAGGCTCAATATAGGGTACGTTAGAACAAACAGAAATAGCCCTGCCCCCCCCCCCCCCAAAAAAAAATAAAAATAAATAAATAAATAAATAAATAAAAATAAAAAAATAAATACCGAACATATGTAAAAAATTTTAGATTAAGCGAAATTATGTTAAATTTAATAATGCATTATAGCCCTTCGAATTCGTATTCGTGAGTTTTGGAAATGCAGGTCAATTAAATTCGTATCACTGTAAACTCAAAAAACAAAATATTGCTCCAATTAAATTTTACTTCTCAGACATTATTTTACACACATTTTATATTTCTTAAACAAAATTTTATATACTCGTCTGTTAGCCTGCTGCATATATTTGATTTTTTTATAATTCTCTCTCAAAAATAGCTGCTCAAACTATGTAAAGTGGCCCAGAAAAAACTATCCAAGGCTTTGTCTTGAATACAATTAAAGCGTTGTTTAAAGCGAAGAAAGAATCAAGCGCGGACAGTTTTTATTTTGCCAAAATTATTTTCAAAACTGTAAGATCTGTCAGAAAATAACGACGTAGAAAATGACAGTATGCCACTGAAATCGGAAGCACATGTCAAATTAGTTTCTTATTAAGAACTCCAAAATAAAAACTTTTAACTCCGTAAAAAAAGCCAAATTCAAAAGTTACTATGCGTAGTATGTTAAACAAGGAAGTCAATGAGGATTACACCTGTATGGTTAGTCAGCGCATTGTTCGACGGTTTGAATAGAAGGGAAGCTAGCCTTAAATAATAGCTTTTATTGCAGGATATTCAGATAGGAGGTATTCATCTGTGTATGTGAGGATATTTTTTTTCCTGCACTAGATTTGTATTCTGTTCATAAGCTAGCGATAGAATAATCTGTATTGGGAGGATTTGTGGCATATCTAGATTGTACGTTACTGAGGATATTACTAAGTAATCTTTTCTAACAACTGCTTCATGTGTAATATTTCAGATTGTATCAAGGGGTAAAATCTCTTTTATTAACCGAAAATCCTAGGTATTTCATAGTGGATTCTAACAACTGCTACGTGAATGTTTACGGATTTTTAAAAGTTTTTATTTTTTATTTTTATAATGCTGAATTTATCCTCAGTATTCAAACTAGAGGGAAAATTTAAAATATTATCCCTTCACCTGCCTATATCATATGTTAAAACACGTGTAAATACCGATGATACACGCGAGATGACAGGTTTTTCTAAACGTAAAACCTGTGCACGGATTCAGCAGTATAAGGGTCTGTTCACAAAGCAGTCCGTTAGCGAGAGCGTTAAATTTTAACCAATCATATAACTGAGCGCTATGACATCATCCGTTGACTCACGTATCATCATCCGTGAACACTCCGTTGACCTTTTACGCTTACGCTAACGGACTGCTATGTGAACAGACCTTAAGTATGCATATCATCAGTTTAAATTCCACTTCTGATTCGGCAGCAATAATCAGTAGTTCTTTCAAAAATAACTAGGAAAGCGCTATTGGTTAATTTTAAAAAAAAAAATGCTGCGAGACTGATATTATTTACGCATTAGTTTTCATGCTAGAGCCCCGAGGTTCACGAACTGAGATCTTCAGACTCCTAGAGATTCGTTACATAGAGACTACATATGGGTCCTTTCAACCTAGATTTTGTAAGCTTTGTTATGGACCCATTTAGTCACGCGAAAAACTCGTGCAATAATAATAAAAAATTGACGGTTATCTCGCATCATGAATTTACAAAAGTGAAGAACTCGAGGTATTATTTAAGATACATTTCCAAACCAAGGGACCTAAGACAATCGGAAGAGGAGTATATAGCACTGGAAAAAATAATTACTAAATTTTCAAAATATTTAAGTTTCAAATTTAGCAATGTGAGGGTATTTTTTTTCGATTTTCAGCGAGAAATTTTATAAGAAAGATACCCAATGATACTTACTTTTCTTTCGAACAACTTACTTTGCAAGTGCGTTTTCTTTATATTAAACATAACCAACATGGAACATAAATTGATTGTCAAAATAGCAAATATAGTGATGTCAAGTTCCGTAATTTTCAAATACTAAACATAATACCATCTGGTACTGGGAAACAAAGAAACACGCACGCTTAGTTGTCTTATACATAAAAAATCATAAATACCTATAACTACATTTAGATGAGATATTTAATAGGCAAAAAATACATTCAGTTATTGATTATAAAGAAAATTGTGCTCTTTAAGATAATCATTTATTTACTACTGTTAATTACTAAATATCTCAAAACAGAGTTTCCCCCACGATTCATTTTTCATAAGAGTTCTGCACAGTTTTGGAAACTTTGCTCTAGCACAACGTTTAAAATAATTAAAATAGTTTATGTCTGTATGAATGAGTGAGCTAGTGAGAATATAACCCACCCTCCTCCAAAACAAAACACAAAGCCCTTAAAAAGTATTTGAAAATGTCTCGTTTATTTTTCTCTTGTTTTCTGTGTTCAAATGAAATTTAAACTACAACAAAAAAAATAAAATTCACATTAACTAATATAATAAACTAGCTGAGTGGCAACCCGATGTGTTGCTTTTTCGATTTAAAATGAAATAGTTTCATTTCTTAATGATTTGAAAACCGTATAATTTTTAAAAAAGGAAATAATTTTTTTTTTCGGTTTTTGGCTTTTGAAATAATTCTTTCAAATTTCCGTTTTCAAATTTTGCTTTTTGACAAAAAATAAATTCATTCAATTAGAAAAAATTCAAAAGGTTTTAACTTCTCATTTCCTAAAACTAAAATTATTTCTGGATTTCAATTATTAAATGTCTCGTTCTCAACTAATAATTTTTCCTCTTGGCAACTGAGCAGAATTTCTTTTGAAGAGTAGAGTTCCTGGGTCTATTGACTTTAACTCCTGTCGCAAGATGCTTATTATCAATGTATATGTGCATAATATAAAAAATTATTAAGTTAAATTTAAAGTTACCAGTTACATTAATATAAAAATTAAGTTTAAAACCTTCAAAAAGTAGAAGGGTAAGATAAACTTAAAAAATAGAAATATATTAAGATTAAATAAATTAAGATTAAAATGAAGAATTAAAAAATTTAAAGAAAATAAGTTGATATTAATTATAAAGTTACGGAAAAAATGGCCCTCAGCAAACAAGATGGAAAGTTTGCATAATAAAAGAAAAAAAAAAGGCCCTGTGCAGGGTCAAACAATTCGTAATTAGATGATTGCAGAGTTCCGCGGGGAGGAAACAAAAAACACCAAGATAGGGAAAATTGGAAATTGCGGCACCACCTAGGACCGAACTGGCAACGTAGGGTTTACTAGGTCAGCGCGATAGCACTGCGCTACGACAGCGCACACATGCAGCTTAGCAAGATGGCAGGTGTATCGCGGTAAGGCCGAATGTAAATATTAATCTCGGGTGGAAAAAGTGCTTAAAAAAATAGAAAGACAGTTCTGACGAATTCAAAATTGGTGGTGGAAGAATCCTATCAGTTGATTATTAATTAGAAACTAATTTCACGAACTTGCTGGAATTATTAGTGAGTAAAATAATAAGTCGAAAAATTACGAACTCGGCATTCAGTTAAAAGTGAGTTTTGAAAGTACGCTCTTTTAGAATGAGAACTTTTTTTTATTGAATGTATTTGGTATAGTTTGGAAGCTGAACATCTAGCAAATGCCGATGAATCGTAAAACTGACATTAATAGTTGCAGAAAACCGTAATATTTGTCCATCAAAATAGTCGATTTCGTGAAAATCGGAAAACTGCTGTGGGAAAAAAGCTTCGTTTGCAATGAAAGACAATTTTAAATTTATAAAAATGTCATATCCTTAAAGATGAAGAGTTGTGAAACACATGGAAATAAAAAATTTGTCGATTGGAGGACGGAAAAGTTTAATTTTGCATGCATGAAAATAGTGGACATTTGCGAAACAGAAAGGAGCTGGCCCACCAGGAATGTCATCTGTTTCTGCTCTCCTATTGAGTTCGGTGGTTTTAATTGAATAATTAGAAAAGTTTTAAGTTTTGAAAGTTGAGGATAGCATCAGTGCACGCGTCTCGGCCGCCCGCGTATATCGGTACCAGTCGCGATATCCTGCTATGCTCGGTTCGCGAGATTAGTCCCCGTGTCTTGCTGACTAACAAACTAACATTTGTTTACCTTCAGCTGTTAACAGTAAGATGAAAAATAATGGTTATGTAATAAGTTGCAATAATTCCAACATGCACATTTTTTGGTGAGAAAAATGCATTTGAATAACCAATGAGAAAAGGGCCAGTTATATAAGGAAATTCAAAGAATGGGAGAGAAGAAAAATGAATATTATTTTCGTTCATCCATGATTTCACCTTTTCAGAGGGTAATTGATTGTTTAAAAAATGAGACTAGAAAGAGCGAGTTCTCCAAGTTAAGCGTGATAAAATTGTTAGTTGAAAAATAATAGCTGCCCCTTTTATGAAAACGTAGCAAGTAATTTTTAAACGAAATGTATGAAAGCATATCAAATCAATTAGCAAAATACAGAGCAGGAAAAGAACAGGAAAATCTAAAGCTATTACTGGAAGAGACTAGAGAAAACTTTAAAAAGTAGGTTAGAAAAGAAATGCTTTCAGTGGGGAAGAAATTGACTAATAGCATTAAATTATGTTCAGGAGTTAATGTTGAACTTGGGAGGGAAAGAAATTACCTTCATAAATAACTATAAATGGTGGAGCGCAAGGAAAAGTAGAATATTAGTGAGAATAAACTAAAGTAAAAGCTTTGCAAAACGAGAGGCATTTACAGTTTTTCTTTGATGAAAGTAAATCCTGCCCTTTTGGGTCTGTTAACCTGTTTGGGCCTGTTGTTCGGAGGTAGGATAATGAAGTTGTGTCTCACCACAATGTTGTTCCAGCTGTAAAAGAATGCTTTATGGTTTGTAATCATATCGCCTAGAGCAGAATTGGTGGTATCTTAGCTGGAATGAAAGGAATTTCGAATGCACAAAACTGCGTGACTGTTAAAGAGATTATTTATGTGAAATTTCATGACAATGGAAAATTAAAAATTAATCTTAAATACTACATGACAATAACTACGTATTTGATAAGAGTTGTAAAAGAGTATCTGTGCCATATACAATTCTCTTAGACCAGGCCCCGATTTAGAAAATTCTTGACTTTAGCCACAACTTGGGATGGGGGCCCCCTAACACTGATGTAGGCATAAAATTTCCAAAATTGACACCCAAAAACATAATCATGAATCATTATGAAAGTATCATTTTACCAAGAATAGGCTATTTGAAGCATAGAAGCCTAGAACATTATCAAATAACAAAAAGCAATACAACATATTAACTTCATTAAAACACCAATACAATGCAACCAGATAAACTTATTGATCCCTTATATACACCATAACATACATATGATGAATTATACATATAACTATAAATATGATGAACCAATCCATTAAATTTGAAGGGATATATGAAAAAATTGCTATAAAAAAAGATAAAATTAAAAAAAAATTTGAATTGGGAATTTTTTTCTTTTTTTCTTTTAAAATAAAATTTTTGGGGGGCCTCAACATTCGAGGGCCTCTAGGTCCGGGCCTAATGGAAAATCAGAGCCTGTCGTAGACTGAATGCGCGTACCGAAGTTCCATTGAAAGCTCAGAACACTTTTTGTGAAAAGAAGGTGAAAAAACTAATTGATCTTAAATCTATTCTTTGGAAAGAATCTCTCACTTGATATCACTACGATGTTAGAAGATTGGATACCAAGAAGGTTTGCAACCTGTAAAGATAATTTTTCACCAATCAATTTATTAATTTTTCCCCCACTACTTTTTGCTACAGTGTTTAGCTGTAAAAATTCAAATACAATTTTCACAACGAAGTTTTGGCGGTTCAGTATTTAAATGTTGCCAGTAATAACATGGCCATGATTTGTCTTTATCATATGAATTAAAGCCTAATACATGTTTTGTCAAAAATTGCTTGAGTGTTATTCCCTCACTATAAATAGTGGAAAAAAATTCACAAATTCCCCTCCCCATTTTATATGATGTAGAAAATCATCTTTGACTTTCTGAATGCCCTATAGTAACCTATAGGGCATATCTGAATGTCTTTCATTCCGACATTAATTCTCTCCTGAATGTCTTTCATTCCGACATCTAATAAATATCAAAGTCATAAGAGACATTTTTATGCCATGTCGGTCTTGCCTAATTCATTCTTACCCCGTCTAATGAATGAGTCAGTATTTTTTTTTCAACTGTGTCATTGAGAATGACGCGTCTTACGACAAAACACCTGAAGTGAAACGTTCTCTACTGCTCCCAAAACAAACATACAGGGAACGTCGGTTGTACGATAAGTATCTCCAGTTCGTACCCAAAAGCCATGAGCCTACTTTCCACATTTATAATGGCTTCGATAGCATGGCATAGCCAACAAGTACGCTGGTTGAAATTTTGTCAATTCCAAAAACTAAATTAGTCAGTTCCAACTAATCGCCTTACCTTTGGGAGGGGGGGGGGGGTTCTTCGTGTGTGCTTAAAAGAAACTTTTTTCTGAACATGTATTTTAACTAGATTTGTTTCATAAAATTCAGCGAAAGTCAAATGAAAATCATGAAAATTAGTTTTAAAATTTTTATGAGTAGTAAACGCAGTTCAGAAACCCGTTCACTATCGTCAAAATGACTCATTACGTCTAAATATGTCATTTTTATAATAATATATAATTATGTATATTTGTCCAGACAAAACCATGATGTTTATCTAATTAAGTTCAGAAATTAACAGACGTAGACGCTATTATAAAATGTCAAACTAACACATATAACAACGAATAAATATGCGGGTGAACGATGTTGACAGAGTGGTTTGAGTGCGTATAATATACGTTCCTATGCATAATGGGGAATTTATTTGGTGTGTTCCAAGCAATTTTACATACATTAGGGTCTCTATTTTCAAAAGATGAATATTATGTCATAAGATTGTTTGTCCCCCTTTTCATTATATTGTAATATATATATATATATATATATATATATATATATATATATATATATATACACATACATACACATTTTTCTTACAGACCACCTGTAATTATTGAATTTTAAAACTGCACCTGTAGCTTACATTTTGCATCACAGTGAAAAACAATCCTATGAAGATCATAAACTGTCTCACTCATTTGCTAATATCATTGCAAATCGAGGTAAAAAAAACGTTCACCTCTGAGTTGTCTCAACAAAACAAACTTACAAAACATATTCTTATAAGAAGATTGATAATCTTATCATGACCGTTAATGAAGATCTGAACGCAAATATCAGATTGCAACACCGAAAAAAGTTAAGGGATGAGAAACTATCTTCAGGAAAAAGTCTCAGTTTTAATAGAGATCAGTTTCATACAACTCAGCAAATCCAAGAGCAAAATTCGGGGAAAATTACGGTATTTTCTAACTGCATCTAGAAATATTTGTAAGAGTGGAAATTCAGATTCAATTAAAGAGTTTAAATTAAAAAGAATCGGTTTTAAAACCACGCAAGAATGTAAGCTAATTGAAAACTAACATTACTAACAAAAT
This sequence comes from Dolomedes plantarius, assembly GCA_907164885.2. Taxonomy (NCBI): domain Eukaryota; kingdom Metazoa; phylum Arthropoda; class Arachnida; order Araneae; family Dolomedidae; genus Dolomedes; species Dolomedes plantarius. Next base: position 71,507,707 of record OU015495.1, read on the forward strand.
AAATACAGTGAGATTATACAATCCTCATTTCAGTTCATTTTTGCAAGCGTTAATGAAATTTATTGTCGAACCTATCGAAAAATAGGCCACATTTCTTTATTTCTTGACATAATTCTTTGTCAAAAGGTCTCGCAGCCTAAAAATCGTGAACGAGACACCGGAAAAAAATTTTAATTCACATTTAGGTGGTAGTCTACACCACTTTTATAGCTATCATTCCATACCCGAACCACTTTTCCTAATCAGGTCTTGTGAGTAATCTTATATATGTAATTTTTCTTACGATACCGAACTATTTCAATCAAGATCAAAAGTACAGATATCACCTATTACAGCTCTCGAGATAAGATTTGGATTGTAATTGCAGCGACAAATACGGAAAAACAAAATTTGGAACTTTCAATTTTATCAACATGCATTTAAAATGATTGGCGTTTTTTTAACGCTACGCTCATCTTTTGCTAGTCGAGGACTAAGCAGATGGGGACCTACAGTTTAAAGTCAATTCCGAACGACTACAAAACCTATAAAAGTAGGACTCGAACCTGTACAGGAAATGGAGATTAGCGCCGTAGCTCTGTTCAGTCATCATGCAGGAGAACAAAAGTGAAATCTTAAATATAGTCTGGCATTTCACTGCAGCTCTTTTAAATGCCTAAATTTATTTCGATATTTGTATAACTATAAAACGAAAATCATGATTTAATCCAGAACGGGAAATTCGATCTTCCACATTACCAGGAGCCAAGAAGTCTGAAAATCTGCGAATATCAAAAGTTTCTCCCATGCCTCTGGTTTTACAGATTATAAATAACCTACACAAAAACAGGAAATAATATACAATTTAAAAACGTCATATTTTATACATCTAAGTTAGTGTATCAATAATGTAAGCTAACACACGCTGTTCGATTAAGACGACAACTCTGTACACGAGAAATAGAAGGCTGTTTTTATTTATTTATTTATTTATTTTTTTTTTTTGGGGGGGGGGGGTTTAGTTTGGAGCGCTACGGTTAACTTTTTGCTACATAAAGTCTAATTAGACCGGGATCTACAGTTTAAAGCCGATTCCGAACGGATACAAACATCCATGCCAACAGTGGGACTCGAACCCACAGGATCTGAACCGAATATCAGCGCCCTAGCCGTTCGGCCATCACCTGTCGAGTACTACAAGGATATATATTATATATAAAATAAGAACTATAATAATTTAAGTTCATAAACCATTTATATTTGATACAAAATAGTATAGTACAGTACTGAACTTTGTGCAGAAGATGGCTGCAAAAATGTCAAGAAATTTTCTACTTAACTATAGACTTCACACATGATTCATCAAACCCGCCTTAAACATCGAAAAGTCGACGGCCGACTGTATATTTGATCGTCACTGAACAAACTTCAGTGACAGCTTCTAAACTTAAAAACTAACATTTGACTGAATCATCATGGCTATATCTAAATACTGTTCAAAAGGTTCAATTGTCTCAAAACGGTAATTTTTTTATGGCAGCGGTACAGTTTGACATTTCGGGTCGAATCTCAAATGCAAAAATGTTAAAATACTTAAGTACATGCTTTAGGAGCACTTTCAGGGCATTTGAATGACATAGTTGAGAAAAAAGTAAAAAAAAAGGTTATACCTGGAAAAATCAAATGACTTAAATCCAACGGCTTTATGAAAGAGCCATTTTATGAAGAGGCATTGCTTCAGGTGAATTCATGGAAGTTCTACCTGTACAGTAAATTCGCGGAGATTGAAGAGATAGTATACATTTTGAACGATAGCTTGGACTACAGCGTCGAATCTAAAACCAGCTGCGAGTTGAATCAACAGTGTTCTGGAGAGGAATCAATAGTGCTGTTTCCGGTAAGAGAAGAAATTAAACTACATATTTTCAGTTAATTATTTGGCAGTTTATAGATTCAGGTTGATTTTAATGGCTTTGGAGGCAAATCATCTAAGTCTAGGAAAAATTCTCAATAGGGCAGAACATGTAACACTCATCGAAGTTTACACTCATCGAAGACTGGTAGGGGATAAGCGGATATTCTACCAAAAGATACTGTTTATAGTATTATGTTCCCTAAATAATTCATTATAATTTCATGTTATAGCGTCACAAAAAATATACTATAGAGAAAAAAAATGAATGATGAGCATCTCTCTCAGAGATAATTTTTTTAATTAAAAAATTTAATTTGGGGTTTTACAAGCACTGAAACAAATGTAGTTAAGTTTTATCTACGCAAGATTCTTTGAAATCAAGTGTAACGTGATGAACGGATTATCAGCATAATCAAATTTTAGTATAAACGTGATCTTGCTGTTCATGAAACTATTTTTTAAAGTTTCTCTAGGGAGCACTTTAAAATAACTTGTTCTTCGGCATATCATGCATCTTCAGTGTTACCTGGACAAATATATATCACAGAACTTATTGCATCGTGAACATTAACTACGAATCTCAAACTGCAACAATTTTTCTTTCGTATAATTTTCGTAACAAATCCTTCCGCAGACACAGCAAAGAAAATTTTAATGAAAGATTGAACCCCTTATCATACCGTATTTTTAAAACACTAGTCTTTGCCTCATTTTCTATCCTTTGAGAGTAGGGATGCGACATCGAAAACAAAACATCGATATTAATATTAAAACATCGATGCTAATAAAACATCGCCCAAAAACCATCGATGTTTTTAAACATCGAAATGTTCGAAAACATTTTAGAACATCTATTTTTTAAAACTGGTTTAGTAATCTCTAACATTAATGTTACTTCGGTTAGTCGTGGGGGGGGGGGGGATGATTTAATTTTACTCTCTGATTGGGCTGACACAAATGACAAAAACTTGGTTGCTTTTGCCTTGGGCTACATTGATCACTTCAAAATTCTCGTTGTAAATATCGCCATATTTTGCCTTCAAATGTCCAGATAAATTCGTGGTATTGCCAGAAGTTTTGAGGAACTTAAGGCAAATATTGCATTTCGCCAATTTCTCAGAGGTTTTGTAAAAATATTTCCAAACGGTACTTTTGAGAGGCATCTTACTAATAAAATTAATGTCAACTTATATAAAACCAGAACAAAACAAAAACTTAAATGGCTGCTCTCGTGTATATACTATTTGTAAAATAAAACCCCATGGAATGTTCTGGAGTGTCACGAACATTCCAAGCACTCTGATTGGTTCCTTGGTTGTTGATTGCCATTTGTCTGTTTGCTAAGGAATCGTTCCCCGTTTTGTATTCGTCCTTTTCAGAATTCAGACTTACTTTACTGATTGGGAAAATTATGCTACGTGGTAATTTTTTTTTTATTATGGTACTTTTTCATTAAAAAAAAAACATCGACACAACATAAAACATCGAACACAAAACATCGATGTTAAAAAAACATCGGCTTCAATAAATCGATGTTTAAAACATCGATGTTTTTGATAAAACATCGATGTTTTGAAAACATCGACATCGATGTCGCATCCCTATTTGAGAGATATTCTTAGCTCATTTCTCACATTAACTTATCCGTAAGGACTTTATTTCTATTTTGCCCTTTTTAAATGTAGCAGATTATATCAAATTTCCTTGACGTCTGAGGTTAAAATCTGTGGAACAGTAGTAAAGATATACTATGCTCAGAATAAACGTCTGTAGGTTAAATAGAAACAGAGACACCATTACCATCTAACTATATCTATAAAACAGTTCCGTAACTGACTGACTGCCATACAACGCACAGACCAAACGCTGGACCTAAAGGGATGAAATTTTGCATTGAGATTCTTCTTATAGTGCAGGGGTGCACTAAGAAAGATTTTTGAAAAATTCTTCTTAGATTTTTTAAAATTAAATTTTTAAGCTGTTTTAGTAACTTCTTCTAAGTTTGCATTTAAAATAATAATCTGAGGGTTATAAAATGTCACGAGAAAGATCATAAAAATTCCTTTAAAATGAAATATATTTTTGGAATCTTCACCTTCATTGTCTGATTTTTGGTGAATTTTTAAAGATTCATTTTTAGAATTTAATTTAATAAATGCTGATCACGTGATTTCTTTTTCTGGTATATTAAATAAATTTATCGTCATGTGCATAACAACGGAATAGACAAAAAAAATTTCTCGCTAATGCGGCAGACGATTGGACATTATCCAAAAAAAATATTAAAATACAGCAAAAGATATGTTCCTCAAACTGTACTACATTAATTGTACTATATTCTTTAGTATGTCCTATTTTCCTCTACATTATTTTGTCTATAAAAATATCCCTTACGAATTTATTATAAATATATTTTTTTGTTCTTTTTTACATCAATTGTATACATTGATCGTTGTATTTATTATAAATATATATTTTTTGGCATTAATTGCATAACTTGACCGTTGTATTTAATTTGAATGTACTCCGTAGCGAAGTGCGGGTTTTCAGCTAGTTTGAGCATATAATGTTTACGGTCTTCATACACAATGAAATACACAATTGCTTACATGCAGAAGATTTTTAAACAGGCATATGAATAATTCTTCAAAATTGAATGTTTCCTAACATAGTTAAATTTAGCATTTTACGATTATGTCATGAACGTCGTACTTCAAGTTTTCGTTCTGATTACTACAACGCGAAACAAACAACGTAGCCATTCAGTCTGTTTTTTTTTTTTTAATCACTGCGTTCATCTTTAGCTGAACCACAACTAAATAACCTGGAACCCACAGTTTAAAACGTATTCCGACCAGCTAAAAAACACTCATGCCAGCTGCTCGAACCCTTAGACTTCAGTACAGAAACAAGCTCATTATAACCATCAGACCATGGTCCTGCCTGGTGAGTAAATCTGCGTGCATTTCTCTGTGATCATGGTGGATTCGCTAGGAGATGAATAACATCTACAGGCGTTAATTTTATTCACCTTCCAAAACAGTTAGTGAGTGGTCCCCTGTGTCCCGAACTCTAGATTCGACATTTAAAAAACAATCATCAATCACTACTAGAACGTGATATGAAATTAATAAGATCATTTAAATGAAATAAAACTTTTTAGAACGACTGAACTGAAAGGTAAATAAACTTGCAAGATTATTCAAAAATAAGCTACGCGGCAAGGTTAAGGAAAAGGAAATATAAAAACTTTAACCTTGAAAATAGAGTGTTATAGTTTCCTTTACCAAGCAACTTTTCCTTGTCTCGGAATACTTTTATGCGTATTTAAATTTTTCATAATATAGTTCAGCAGATCCCGGCTTGGGGTAAGCGAAAAATACCGAATAGTGGTACAAAATTTTAGTGGTACAAAAAAGTGAACAAGTCAACTGTATTATAGTTTTTCCATGTAAATACAGTATATTGAATTTTTTTTAAAAAAAATATGTATACAGTAAAACTTCTCTAGCCGGCTACTTCTGTAAACTGCCATACTTTGTCAAGAACCGATTAAGACTCCCTAGAGCCAATGTTATGGAAGAAACCTTTTCGACGGCCATCCTTCAAAACGGCCACTTTTTTTCGGAATCATTACTGGCCGCCGCAGAGAAGTTTAGCCGTACTCAGTTTCTTTATATTTAGTGATATTTCCTTTTAATCCCATTATTAGAGATATTTTCGTATTTACGAAATAGATGCTAATAAAAGCGAAATTTGCCGATATCAGCGAATAAATGCGAAAAAGATAATTTTACTACTTTTCGGCAAAATCTCGGTGATAAACGGCTTTTTAAGCGAAATTAGGTAATAATAGTAATAATTTATTAACATACCGTAAAATCTCGACTATAATACGCACCCGATTATAATACGCATGCTTGATTTTGCGCGAAATTTTCGGAAAAAATTAAAATTCGAGTATAATACGCACCCATAACTTTTCAATATTTTATTTCAAAATTGCACAAACACTTACAAACCTAAATAAAATTTGTAATAAAAAGAAACGAAAACGTCAAATTCGGTAATAAAAACTTAAATTGTTAATTCAAAACAAACAATACTGTCAAATTATCAGTCTTAATGACTTTCACTAGCATACAGCTCATCTATTATTGTTGCCGACGTAATATACACTGCTCAAAAAATTTAGGGGAGCAAGCAAAGAAGTTAAGAAAACCGTGCGAGACAGCCACGTATTGGCATAAAATGGATAGTACACGCGCATCAATGCGCAATACAGAAAAAAAGACGTAAAAAAATTTTGTAACTAAGCTTTAATTCTTTGAAAATATGGAAAAAACATGAAAAGATGATTTAGGGCAACAATTTGGTTACATGTAAACGATAAGAAAAAGTATTGTTTAGAAACGATGCAAGATTTTTAATATGGCGTTTGGTCTCCTCGAACAGCTAAGACTGCTGCACATCTGTTTTCCATGGATGCGATGATGTTATCGATAAGACTTTGGGGAATACTGTTACACTCCTCAAGAAGTGCAATCTCCAAGTCTCGGAGAGTAAAAGGAGGCCTTGGTCCCGCAGCAATGCGTCGTCCGAGCATGTCCCAAACATGCTCGATTAAATTCAGGTCAGGAGAGCATGCTGTCCATTCCATTCGCTGTATTGTTTCAGCTTCAAGCATGTTCTCCACAAGAGCTGTATGCGGTCTGGCATTATCATGCTGGAAAACAAAGGAATCTGCAATGGCTGCAGCGTAAGGTATGACATGAAGTCTCAGTATCTCGTCTGCATACCTTCGGGCCGTCAAAGTACCATTCCGAATGATATGCAGGTCCGTACGTCCACCTATGCTGATTCCACCCCATACCATAAAACCAGCTCGTCTGTATTGTGACCTTTCACGAACGAATGTGGGGTTATTTCGAGTGCCCCTTTCCCTCCATACCAAAACACGTCGGGTGTCACACTACAGACTGAATCGGGACTCGTCTGTAAACAGCACTTGGCTCCAATCATGTTGCTCCTAATCTCGATGTTCAGCAGCCCATCTTCTTCGGGCCGCACGGTGTCGTGAGGTCAACGGAATACAGACCATTGGCCTATGTGCATAGAGACCTCCCTGATGAAGCCTATTACGTACTGTTTGGCTGGACACCCTTCGTCCTGTTGCCAAGAGCAACTGGCTTTGCAGCTGAGTAGCATTGTCTGTTCAGTTTTGACGAGCTGTTAACAGTATATACCGGTCATCAGTTGCTGTAATGGCGTGTGGCCGACCTTGCCCTGGTCGACGTCTAACATTCCCTATTTCTTGGAATCGATTCCACAGCCTTGCAACGACACTTCTGGCGACTCCAACAACGTCCACGACACTACGTTGTGTTTGCCCGGATTCAAGTCTTCCTATAATACGTCATGCCGGTAAATCACGTTGTTCAGACATTTTTCAAGTAACCTTTTCTCAAAAAGAATAACTGAGCAATCGAATTTCACAGTTAAGGCAGTGAAACAGACGTTTCTGCAACATCCCGATTTCCGCCCTTAAGTTATTTTTCTGGTTTTTGACGTCATGAACTTCGATTTGCATATGAAGTTTTCTTCTTCTGTTTCCTGCTAGGCTTTAAATTATGGATGATTTATTTTATGTTACTTATCGGTGTAAGTATTTGCGTAATTTCGTTAAAACCATGTGCTCCCCTAATTGTTTTGAGCAGTGTTTATCTCTATCATCATTCTCACTTTACGATATGAACTGTGAGCTCCGTTTGTTTAAAAGGAATACCTGCTTAGTAAACAGGTGGGTGAATCACGGAGTGCAGATACGCACGCACCCGTGTTGCGGCAACGTCTTACTGCTGTTGTAAGCTCGTTTATCCAATTTTTAAAACTACGTTTTTTTTGTATGTGAGTATAATACGCACTCTCAATTTTGTGGACTAAAATGTGAAAAAAAGTGCGTATTATACTCGAGATTTTGCAGTAATTGCTAATCTAAGACCCTACAGAGTCTTTAATGAGAGATATCACTCTCGAAATTTGCTTATTACTTATTGCTAAAGACTTAAGGAAGAGAATGTGGAAACTACTACAGTGTTAGTTTTTAACTACGAATTTTGGTACTTACCGAACCAAGTAAGAAAATTGTGATTTCTTTTTAATAAAAGTGAAATTTCTGAATTTATATATTTTTTTCCGAATAAATGCAACATTTTATATACTGCAATTTTTTTTTGCGAAATTTCGACATTTTTTATGCGAAATTTACGTACCGGCACCCATTATCAATCCATCTATTTACAGTTACATGATATAACTCAGTAATAACAGCAATTACATTTTGTAAGTAAGAAGGCTATAGTTTAATGATACGTGCTGCCGAGCAGTACGCAGTAAAACAGATTTTGAGCCATTGATGCAGAGTATTATTCAATTTTCTGTTTCTATAAAATCCATACATGTGTTCTTGTTCGTTGTTCCAAATGCCCGTTGGCAGAAGTTCCAGACCAGGTCCATATACGCTATGCGGGCTGAGTAGTGTGGCTACGGATTTATAATACCACCACGAGGGTCGGAATCTGACTTGGCTAGGTACCACCACAATTTTGACTGAACACTACCAGGAGCGACATCTTGGGGAATCTTTCCTTCCCTACCAACTGACCTCGTAGGACTCTCCGGTCTACAGATTTAACGTGCCCATATTCGGCCTAGACCGTGTCTAGGCCGGATATGGGCCTAGTGGTGCCTATTTAATGGTGCTTGTCGGGATTCGATCCAAGCACCCTCAGTACCAGCACAGCTCCAGAAAAAGGCCAAATTCAGTGCATAACTTATTGGTAACGTTATATTGGTACGAGCCTTATTGGTAAGGTTATTTTCTTCGATAGAAATGTACAGAAATTAACCGATTCTGCATTATTACATTCTGAAATGTATGCACCTTGTATTGTATATAATCATATATATATATATATATAAAACAGTTCCGTAACTGACTGACTGACTGACATAACGCCGCACAGACCAAACCGCTGGATCAAAATGGCTGAAATTTTGCATGGCGATTATTCTTATAGTGTAGGGGTGCACTAAGAAAGATTTGAAAAATTCTTCTTAGATTTTTTTAAAATTAAATTTTTAAGCTGTTTTTTGTAACTTTTTTTAAGTTTGCATTTAAAATAATAATTTGAGGGTTATAAAATTTATATCACGAGAAAGATCATAATTCTTTTAGAATGAAATCTTTTTCGAATCTTTACCTCCATTTTCTGATTTTTGGTGAATTTTTAAAAATTAATTAGAATTTATTAAATGCTGACACGTGATTTCTTTTTCTGGTACTTTAAATTAATTTATCGTCACGTGCATGACAACGAAATGACAAAAAATAACTTTTTCTTACTAATGCGGCAGACGATTGGACATTATCCAATATTAAAATACAGTAAAATATATGTTTCTCAAACTGTACTATATTCTTTAGTATGTTCTATTAGATTTAATTTGCATATTTTCTTCTACATTATTTTGTCTATAAAATTATACGTTACGATTTTTTTATAAATTTATTTTTTTTACATCAATTGCATACGTTGATCGTTGTATTTATTATATATATATATATATATATATATATATATATATATATATATATATATTTGGCATTAATTGCATACATTGACCGTTGTATTTAATTTGAATGTACTCCGTAGCGGAGTGCGGGTTTTCAGCTAGTCAGTTTATAGAGTAAACATAAAAAAAATCATAAAAGTTGTGGAGAAAAAAAATATTTAAAAAAAACTAACATTTCCGCCGTAATATTTTTCAATTGATCAAGCTCAAGATAAAATTTACGGATAATATATTACTTAACAACTACTTGTCATTTTAATCGGAAGGTATTTCGTTCTGTTTAACCCACACAATGAAAATACCCTATTTCATAACTCAAAAGTAGGTCCTTCATTAAGATGGCATCCGAATGAACTTGTGCGAATAAAAAAATATAAAAGCAGTAACAGCAAGTTTAAACTACGTGCATTGCAGTAGCGATAGAGTTCAAGTAATTTCACCTGACCGAAAATGGAAAGTCTGCAAGGTTTGATAGTATGCAGATATTTGTTTAATGAAATAGGCATTTTTTTTTCCTCCACATTCTAATGTATAGACGTGTTTTGAGAAAACTTGCTGTTCTTTTCATCGCGTATCTCAAAAGGATCAACCAATCGAGAAATGAACTAATGCTAAATCATTCATACATTAGATAGAAATTAATGCGCCCTATAAACTCCAAAGTCATGATTTAATAATTCGCCATCACTACTTATTATGTTAGTACAATCCATTGGTTCAGAATTTGCGACAGAAGATACTTTGCAAGTTTTTTAGCAAAGTTATCGAAGGTAGTCTGAACAGTTTGAGTCTTCTTTTCCTTGTATATCGTCTGGTAGCACGCCAGATTTTCCTGAATACGACGATCTACACTTGTGAATCTTTCTTCATTTGGATCCATTGCTTCAAACCGATGTGGTCCTTTATTAATATAATGAAAAGCGGAAGCCATTTCTGAAGCCAATGATGGTTTATTTGATGTATCGTGTAGATATCGAAACTATTGCATCATACTTTTTTATTACTGCGTCATAAATTTATGCAGTATTGCAGAATATTGCATCATATTTTTTAATAATTATGCAATACATATTGGTGTGTATTGTACATTCAAGGAACAGTATTTTTGAGAAAAAATAATTTTTTTTAATTTAAAAATTTCGGTCGTAAGTCGAGGAATTACCCGACCTGTATGACCCTTTCTCTTCAATAAGGACGCTACATAGCGAGATTTAAACGCAGCAATGCATGTACATGTAACCCTCCTATAACACGGTAGAGAGGTTCCTAGAAAATGCCGTGTTGTGTGAAACCGTGTTATATGAGACTTAGAGACAGTTCAAAATAGGGGGTTTACGTTCTGAAAATTTATTAAAAACAAACATTTTTTTTAAAATTCCTTATAAGCGACTTAATTTTTATTAAAAATGTAAATGTGTGTATAACACAAATCGAAAAGAAACAAAAAAATATTTTCATTTAATGCGACCTTAATTTAATAAATTTCTTCCTCATCACTGCCCAGTACAATCAAACGAGAAAGTTTTTTCGATTGAACGATATCATCTTCACTTTGAGAACCTTTTTCTTCATTCAGATTTTTTGCACCTTCTATCCTCTTTAAAAAAATCTGTAATTTTGGTTTATTTGCTGGTTCTTACAAGGTCACTGTAGATTCACGATATGGAGATAGACAATTTTGCAGCTCCCTTTTGAATTTTCGACTTCTTTCAGAGGAGGGGTCTGCATTCAGGAAAAATGATTCAAGATTTTCAGCTAAGTTTAGGCCTTCTTGTAATTTTTTAGAGTTATAATTGAATAAATTATATTTTGTTTATACATTTCCATGTAAAGCCACTATAGTTCATTATTCCTTCCCGTCATCATTTCAAGGTAATTTAGTTTTTAAATGTGTTAAACAAAAATCATGTTATCTAGTGCTATAGCAGTACAGTGATGTACAAAGGTTTTCGCAATTTTTTTTTCGTGTTAGAGCGAAACCGTGTTACAGGTTGCAGTGTTATACGAGGGTTTCTGCAATTTATCCTATCGTGTTAGAGCGGAACCGTGTTGTAAGATGCCGTGCTGTAGGAGGACTACCTGTATGTGTAATTGTGTAAGGAAGATGTGTCTCAAAATCGATTCCCTCCACGATTGTCTATCGCAGTGATGATTAATTATGTTTATGTTGCGTGTAATGAACACAACGAAGTAATCAATACACGCTACTGGCGACAAAATGTCTAAAGGGAAAAAATAACTGCCCTCAATACACCATCGTGAAAATTTGCCAATTTAAAATTCTCATTCAAGCTTTTTATTTTCATCAGTAACACATTTTATACCGTTTCATCTATCTGCAAGCATTTACTTTATATTTAAGAAAACATGTTGCATTCAGCTTTAACATTTCAGAGAGCCTGCCAAATTAATACATTGATGGAACGTCAAATGACAACCACGCGTATCCATATTTAGACTCTGGAGAAAATATTTTTCGGGAAATAAATATTACGAGGTGTAAAATATCCAGATCATTAAATTTGGTCACGCTAAAGACTTAATTTTAGAAACTTCTTTATAATCCGTTTAAAAGTTGCTAACAGCTACAATGCTAGTTAAAATATGACAACTAGCACTAAGCTCGTGCTCAAACGATACCGGTATATAATCAGTACAAACGTGGGGAAAGTGTTAGACTAATAAGCATTGTTCAAGCATAAAGGTAAGCAGAAAAGATGCATTTAATTGTTCTCATCATTAGATAAGAGTGAAATGAATTCCTTTTAAAAGTAGTACATAGACCCGAGTGAAAGTCTTATTTGTAATTTTATTTAATCTTTAAAGTCGAAGTAGAGTAATTCCTCATTAGCAATTTTTTTCTTTCATTAGAATTGGAGCAGAAGAAAGCAAATTTTTTTTTTCTCGGGCAAGTTAGGGGACTCATCACCTTTGAACATTCAAAAAATCGAATTTTACTTTTTTGCATTTTTAGAATATCTGAACATTTCTGAATCATTTAAAAACAAACTGCGTTAAAATATTCCAACTAGAACAATAAAAACTATGACATGAATAAAGCAGTTCCAATGGGAACACTACCAGTGTGGGAACTTTAGAAGCCTTTCTCTCGAAATGATCATTTTCATGCTTGTGCGCACTGTATAAAGAAAACTATTGCAGATATTGCTTTCATATTTTCAGGATAGGTGTATAATGACGCTACCAAAAATATGCGCCTAATTTTTTCTTGAAAAAATTCTTTTACTATGAATTTATAGCATTTGACTTGTAATTTTAATGAGCTTTTTCACTTTTTTTAAATCTGATTGCCCTGGAGTGAATATTTTTGTGTGTTTTAAAATTTAAATAGGATTAGAAATATATCTAATGTTTTAGCATCACAAAAATGCAAAAATTATTATTGAAACTTAGTGTTGTTGTAAGTCTGCGTGCAGTGTATCAATATAAATTTGAAATTAAGAAAATACACTCACTTATTACTTCATAAACAAAATACTTATTTACTTGTAATAAAATCAATTCAGGGAACATAATCTATGAAGTTTAGAGAACTAATACAGAAAATTTCATATATATTGGACAATATAAAGAAAAAATTATAGAAATTCGAACAAACAGCAAAACTTCTGTATTTTCAACTTGTGCAAAGGTGATGACTCTCCTTAAAAGAAAAAAAAACTTTCCTTTACCACCGAGAAACGATGACTGCTATATTACGTTATTCCTAATAACTATTATTCTCCACATTTGGACTAACTACGCCTAAACGCATCTCTCCCTTTCGCACTTTATTTATTGCCGTCCCTGAACAATCCCAAACAAGTGTTGTAAAAGGTCTTCCAACAGAAATAATGAAGTTTTTGTTGAAGAAAATAAAGAAACGACAATCCTCCAGATATTTTCCGCGTGCCTCATGTTTAATATCCGTGAAATTTTTCTCTTGGGCACAAGTAATGGGTTGTATTTCCGGTAAAACACATACAAGCAGTACAGAACACGCTATTATAGAAAAAAAAACAGGCCTGTTCAGCTTCTTGTGATACGCCGACAGCAATCTTATATTTTAAGATGTCAAAATCAATGTTTGGAATGAACATCTCATCCATTTTTCAAGGGAAGCAGTTGGTTTACATAAATAGGTATATTTTGCATTTTCCGCTTCAAGTTGAATTATTTTGTCTTGATTGGGATTTTTTTTTATAAGAGAGTATTCATTATTACTTCACGTAGTTTCATCCAGTCTTCCTTCATATACAGGGTGTCAGAGCTAAAAGTATCCAAAAGTTAAGGCTTATTTTTACGGAACTACCCATTAGAATTTTAAAAAAATTATTTAAATATAAAGAACATCTAACCAAGTTTTAATACCATTCATAGATTTCGATCATAGTATCATAGATTTCGATTTATGCGCCTTTTGTAGATGTTTGTAGCACGACAAACGTCTAAATGGCAATCCAGTTCTCTCCAAGTGCCTCGTGCTAAAAGTGCCTCGTGCCAAGTTACAGTGCTAAAAAGGCGTATCTCTAAAACTAATGCTGCTACATGGCTGGAATGCTTGCACTGTCCTTTTCCCTTTACTGCCCTCTCTTTTGTCTCTCTTTTTTTTCTACCTATCTCTTATTTCGTCTACAATTACCGGTAGTTTTAGCGGAAGTTTTGAATAGCTCTCCACTTACTCCTGAAATGTACCACCACTGCGTGATTCAGTGGAAGCACTTGTTATATTTAATAAGGCATACAGTTTGACTCTTGCAAAACAATTTTCTTACCATTAGCTGTATTTTCCTCCTTTCTGGGTTGAAAATGTACGTATGAATGAAATTCAGGCTATGCTCATTAACGTATAACTGATGGCATTTAGTTTTTTTCTTTCCTTTTCTTGAAGCGTACCGCAGATTTAGAAGTTTACTTGTAACTTTGGAAAAGACATAACCGAGAAACGAATAAAGGACGTTCTTCTATCCTTGATGCTCTCCAACTGAATTTAAAGGAAATTCGGCTCTTCGACTATGGATATGAAACATTTGGTGTTGGTTTGGAGCGCTACGGTCAACTTTTTGCTACACGAGAGCTAATTAGACTGGGAACTACAGTTTAAAGCCGATTCCGAACAGCTACAAACATCCATGCCAATAGAACTCGAACCCACAGGATCTGAACCAAATGCCAGCGCCTCAGCCATTCGGCCATCGCCTGGAGAATATACGAAAAGTTTGGTTAGTTACAACTGGTTGAGTGCTATTATGATCATCTTTTGTTACGCAAAAGCTAGTCAAGAGCCAACAGTTTGGAGCCGTTTTCCGAACGGCTACAAACATCAAGGCCTACAGCTGTACTCCAAGCACAAACCATGGTACCGTATGTAGGCGCCCTATTCATTCAAGCACTCAGGCTTGTAAGGTTTGTAACAAAATGGCCAGACTTTGAAAAATATGCAATAGGCTGTCTCGGGGGCCGTTAGTGGCCCGTTGACAACATTTCCGTGGCTATATATTCCAGTTAACGTTATTTTAAATAAAATGGAAGCTAAGATTTTGAAAAGCTCTAAAAAAAGGTTAATTACGTAAAGGAAGAAGGATTGGAAACATTCACTCCATTCTTATTTGTTCCTTAATCCATCGTTGCTATGGTGAGTGAAAATTGAGATAAGTGTTAATTCGGTAACAAGATTGAATTTAACGTCCCTCTAAACTGTGAATCATTATTGTTGTTAGTTTTTATTACCAGGGATAGAGAATAAATAAAATAAATCCTAAATCTAGAATTCATAATTAGTATATAGTTTTCATGAAAAACACGAAATCAAACACGTTTCAGACACACACATACATAAAAAGTAGAGCATTTTGAAAATTCCGGATTACACCCGTTTGTGCTGCTCTCGTCACATAAAAAGAATATCAAGTTTCTAAATAAGCATGTAGTGAACATGCTTCCTCGCTGAAATGTAAATAACAATAAATTTTATTAGCAATATTCTTGTGTGCTAATATATTGTTTCTGAACGTGCTTCCTGTAATTTATGCGACTGACACGTTGCCACTGCATGCTCACGAATATATTGATATGACCCTCTAATTTACACGAATGATATATATAAAGAATACATTTGTGGATTTCTTATAGGACTAATCAGATACAATTCTGCAAATTAGATGGAGTATAATCTAATAAACCCAATTCAGTCACTAACTGAATGTGAGGGAATATAATTTTGCCGGTGATTCCATTGCCCTGTCCAACATTTCCTGGGAAACCTCTTCGAATCTATTTGCAAAGACAAATCAGAAGAAAAAAAAATATGGAGGCCAGTAAATGACTTCCCACACACGTTTCCCACCATTCCGATATATTACCCAAGATAATGATTAACGGAAACAGATCACAGCCCATTTATCGGTTGGGTAGAGCAAACACTCGATATTTAATGACAAATTTTTATAAGAAAATTTTTGTTCGCACATTTTCGGATGGTATTTGTATTTCCGCTTGACTGGCGACACGCATCTAACCAGTGTGTCAAGAGTAAATTTACCCTTGTCCAGCAAAACATCAGTCCTCTTAAATAGTCGTTCTTGATTCAATGAGACTTTATAATATTTTATTGCAGTCAAGGGTGCCAAGGTAGAATGGTTAAAAGTTCTCTCATTACAGCTAGCTTTAAATTACGCCTCTGCAGAGTCTTCAGGGTGACATACTACAAATAGGCACATAATATAAAGGAATATTAACCAGCTGAATAAGTCTCTTGCGCTTAATACAGCAGTTTTTCTTGGAGGAAAACCCTTTCCATTAAGTTAAGGTAAATTCTATTGCTCACTGAAATTTGTACATCCCAACTTAAAAGACAAATAAACTTTGAAATTTGAAACAACTGTATGAGAGATAACAGATCCAAGTACGGCTTTGTTTTTACTATTTAAAATTAATCTGACATCCTTAACATATTTTTTCTGTCATTCCCGTCAACATCTCCTCCACGCAATTCACTAAATTGAATATCCTTTCCTCGGAAATCTGAAGAAGATTTTAGATTCATTCATTTTGGAGCCCTACATTCATATTTTGTAATATCAAGGCCGAACACAGGACCCATAGCTTAACCCTTTCAGAGACAACAATCTCCATCGTTTGCATGGTGGAGGTTCCCCCCTCCCCGATTTTTATTAACCTAAAGAATCTTGAAAAATTTTCCAATTAAAGGTTGCAAAATGTTTTTACTTCTTTAAACTGACAACAGATGGCAGTACCAATCCCGTTTATGCTCATTTTGCTGGAATACATTGAATGCAAGTGAAAAACAGACTACATTTAGGCGTTTGCACTGTGCAAACGGCGCCCCTCAAAGGGTTAAAGCGTCCTCCGAGCAGCTACAATTTCCAAACCAGCAGTAGAAATTGAACTCACAGATTCTGGTACCGAAAAATGTCAGAATCTTTAAACCAGAGAAGACGAGCATCCTAACCATTAAACTATCGGCAGGTTTAGGATTTTTTGCCCCCATTGGGCAAGATTTGTTAATACGTAGCACCATGTCTTGCGTAAATTCTATCACAAAATCAACTAATGTTTCATATCCATCTTTTACACACCTGAAAGTAATCTCTACAATATTTTTATAATTCCAAGCTTGTAACAAAGCAAAGTTCGTACAAAGTGAACATTCAAAATGATAACGAGTCATTAACTTAGTCGCCCATAAAGACAATCTGTGGTGGTTGTTAGGCAGTCTTGCCAATCCCAACTCAAAGTTTATTTGCACCTAGTGACCAATCAGTTTTCTTCCGGTTGTTAAGACGTCAAGCATTTAAAATTATGACACACTATTGATGAAAGGAAATATTTGGGTTCGGGTTTTATGTCATTTAAAAGATCAAAATGCTTTGGAATTTTCAATAAGAAACACCCAACCTGTAATTAAACATACATTCAGTCTTTATGTATGTAGCAAAAAAATTTATCAAGATAACAAAACGTGAAAAAGGATTCTTAATTTACTAAAATCTGATGAAAAGGAAATCGTAATCTTAAAGTATATTTTTTTCAAAAAAGTCATCTCTTGTTGTCAGTCTCCAAAGTCATCTGATGTTGAAATTCGGTTACTAAGACAGAAAGAGAGATCAAAATTAAATGAAATTTTCTTCCATAACTGACTGATGTAATGAATATAAGTATCATCTGATATGCGAGGGAAAGTTTGTTCTGATAAGTTTCCAAAAGGAACTACGCATTTTCCATTCTTTAATCCTCATTTGCATTGAAAGCTGAATTGTTCATTCTTGAATTATACCAGTGCCCCCCCCCCCCCCCCACAACACATTACCTCTCTTTTGACGTAGAAAGCGTATGAACTAGAAATCTAAACTGAAACAACAACAAAAAGAT
The DNA here is from genome assembly GCA_907164885.2 of Dolomedes plantarius. Taxonomy (NCBI): domain Eukaryota; kingdom Metazoa; phylum Arthropoda; class Arachnida; order Araneae; family Dolomedidae; genus Dolomedes; species Dolomedes plantarius. The sequence continues at coordinate 71,525,627 of OU015495.1, forward strand.
AAATTCATTTTCTCAGCCGTATTAATGCGATTATTCTTTCCGACGAGATAATGAATCGGATCTTGATCTTTGTCGGCAAAATTACGGTGAAGAATACCTGTTCTTTTCATCCCGTGTTACCGAAACCCTCCAGAGGTGGGTAATCCATGCCATCTCCCCTAAGCTGTATTAGATATTGCATTATTTTTCGACGTTTCTAGAATTCTCCCAGCATTTCTCAGATTCTCGGAGCATTCTTTTCCCGAGATTAAATCGATCATGAGATAAGATACTTGTGAGAAGTGTATTCCAGAAAACTGCATTTGAATATTTCCTGAATGCATAAATAATGAACATTTTGCTTGGATTCATGAAAATTTTCACAGTTCTCGTGTACTAAGGGGGGGGATAGTTTTTATTTTTAAGTTGAATACAGTCGAACCCCGTTATAGTGAACTCGGTATATAACGGACGAAAATTTTGGTCCCGCCATTTTCCTATTGTATTTAATGCTAATTTACCTTTTTATAGCGAACCTCCGAAATCTTAAGAATCGACTATAACGAACCGTTTTTTCAGTCGACTACTGATTTATTTTTTTTTTAAACTTTTTAAGGATGTTGAAATAAGAAATTGATGAAGATTTACTTATCGCGATGTAGATAGAAAAGCACAAAATTTCATCATTCTCAGATTGTGACATGCAATTGTTCGAAACATGTGATGATGAAGTCCTTACATGTGGAAGAAATTAAAATGAATCATTCTGAAATCGAAGATTCTTCTGCATCTCATGCTGATGAAGAGGAGCACATAAATGACGAAATCCCCACCATCTCAGATGCTACAGCAGCGATGCGTGTAATTAATAAGTTTTTGTCTACACAAACAGTGGAAGAAAGAGTGTTGTAACCATTTGACAAAGAAATTCATAAAATGTTTTTGAAATCGGCATCACGTCAGCAGAAAATTACCGATTATTTCTGTATCAAAACAGTGAGCAACAATTAAAGGTAAAATGAATTTATTTCTATTTGTCTTCATTTTTAGTTACATTAAACTGACACAATGCTAATTAAATTGACTGATTTTAGTCAATTTATTTCATTAATGATCATTTTTAAAAGATTTTAGTGGAAGTCTCGTGGCTTAAGGTGTCTGGTTATATAACAAATTTTGTCAGTGTCTGTAGTAAAAATTTTTAAAAAGTTAAACGTTGCCATACCTAGAAATTGAAAAAATCTTAAAACATCATTTGCTCAATATATATACAGTCAAACCCCGTTATAGCGAACCCGTTGTATAACGAACTCACGGATATAACGAACGAAAAGTTTGGTCCCGACGTTTTCCTGTTGCACATAACTTAATTAGTATTGTGTCCGTTTAATGTAATCGATTTTAGTCGATTTAATTCCTTAACGATAATTTTTAATAATTTTATAATTTTTTTTAATACATCATTATTGAATACACAATGGAACTAATGAGTTATACATTTTGAGAACTCTACCTTTTTTCTTAACGGTTCGGATTTAGCGAACAAAACCTTTGGTCCCTTGAAGTTCGTTGTAACGAGGTTCGACTGTACAGCATACATGTTTTTTATTTTATTAATAGTGTAAAAATCTCTGAAAATTCGCACTAGAAAGATGGCTACCGTCATTTTGACGGTTTCGGACATACTGCTGAGCGCTATGTCTGTATTTATGTCCTCAAGCTTCTGAAATTTTATGACTTTTTCTAATTTTACGTGAAATATGCCCACACATTTACAAAATTTTATTCGACAGTAAAGGGGAGGAGAAAACGTGTACCATACCTTCTAAGACTGAAAGCAGTCAATTGGACGGTAATATAGAAAACAGGCGGAAATCTTTAAAATAATACCGGAAAAATTTTAGTTACTTTTCGTCTGTTCCCCATTTTGTGAATAACAGAAATATTGGCTCTTCGGAAATATTGGTGTTGAAAAATAAGTATTACACAAACCATGCATATATTTTTACGGATAAACCATACCAGGTTGTCTGCTCGGCATATCTGCATAAAAATATATCTAAATATATACTAATTAATTATATATTGGTATGAAATAGTTCAAAATTTAAAGTATTTAACCATTTTAAAAAACATTAAATATTTTAAATTATTGATTTTATTTTTAACCGTCAAAATGACGGCGTTCAGTCTGTTCAGTAAGAAAAAAATTCCCGTCTCTCTAGTGTTAGTAGACTAAAGAATAAAGACTTATTAACGTATCTACTTATATCATAATTAATACTTCTAAATGTATGAAAGTTAATTCAACTCTTGTCTCTTTTGTTTATAAACAGAAGTTACTTTAAAATCGAATTAGTTAGAATATGCTAATCAAGTATGCGTACTGCCAGGAAGCAGTGTGAAAGTAAATGGCGATTTGTTACATTATATAATATAATAATATGGAAGATACATATAATAATATGAACATACTACAAAAATTTTGACAGGTGTTTTCAATTAGAATATAACTTAATTTTGATGAATGGCCGGTTTTTAACTTTTATGCAAAATTTTCACTTGTCAATAGTTTTTAAACCCACAGCGTGACGTTGCATCTGCAGAGACATCGTTTCTGCTACAGTTCACTGAAAATAAGTTTATTGTAGGAAAATATTCGTTCTAATGATACGTTTTTATTGATTTTAATATTCCTAACCTCCTGTTTGATCCGGGAGCAGAAATTGAGGCATGAAAAATTTACAATAAAAAGTTTCCAAGCTTCAAAATATCCTTTCTTTGTGTAATTCTTCTCAAATAATGCCTCTTCAACAAATTTTGATTTTTTACAATTTGATTTAATTTTTTAATTACTGCTCGGACTCCGTAACACTTCAAGGCCGTTGTTGGCCAGGAAAGAAATGTGTTCAATAAAAATCTCCCTGTCTCTCAAAAAGAACTATGTACAAAGAGGTTTGGCGATGAAATGTATCCTGACAGATTCCGCTATTGGCGATCTCCCTAAAGGAAAAAGTCTTTTCAAGGATTCCTCAAAAGGGATGAAGGCTAAATTTACGTTATTAGCCTTCTTACGTTAAAAGCCCACTTTGTATACACAGCACGAAAGCATTCTGTCACAGTTACAAGTATTAGAGCTGGAACTTTTGAATTTGAGCAATGTAGAGTTATAAAGTAAAGCGTAAAAGCTTAGAAAAACCTTAAAAAAATTCTTAACACACACGATTTCAAGAGTTGTAGGTATAACAAAAACCAAATGAATCAACTGCTCTATGAAAAGTCACTTACATAACTACGCCCTACTTTAAATATCAGTACCTGCTATTGTTTTGATACCTTATTTCAGAATAAAAGTTGGTTCCTATTAACTTTAAGTATTGCAATACAAAGATGATTTGTTAAGTCAACAGGTCAGTGACACAGTTAGCTCCCCAATTTCAAGATGACAAACCCACTTCAGTTTGTGTGCGGGGACAAGAGTCCCTCAAGTTCTTTTTTTTTGCTACATCTCTGACGAGGAATCCAGAATCCCGTGAAAAACCATATCACAGAATTCTTCCTTCACAACCCAACGAACCCATATAAGTTTTATCGCATAGAGCAATCAGACGGCAATAAATAAAAATAGCCTAAAAACACGAAAGAAAAGACAATTTCTTTTTGATATACAAATCTAAAACCAACCTACAGAAAATGACAGCAATTTCATATCTATATTCCTATTCACGAAAGTTACCAAATCACGTTTTACAACCAGCCTAAAAATAGAAAGACAAATTGAAAACTCGGACTCACTACCTTCACGCGTCGAACGCATTCTTTTTTTTTTTTTCTTTTTTTATTCCGCAAAGCGAAAACGGAGCGTGCTCTAAAGGTATCTGGAACAATGGGGCACATTATTCATGGAAGCCTGGGTTGGGCCCCTATTGTTTCGCAAGCGCAGTTCATCCACGCTAATACATCCTTCGACTGGTTATAGACGTTTGCCAATACATCATTTGGCAATGATGTATAGGAGCGTTCAACCGCTAGTTAAGATTAATGTATTGATGTCTCAGTCCAGAATAGAAAGTCTAAATCAGCAGTTGGCCACCTTTAAAAATTCCAGGGTCAAGTATTTTACTTTTATCTTATATAGTTTCTCGGCTGCCGATTCCAGCGGGACCGTAACGTTTGATTTTTATCAAATAGAGAAATCGCATATATTTTATTTTTGAGCAATTAAGATATTCTTTTGCAGTAAAATCATATAATTACATTAAAGTAATGAGATCTTTAACAGTTGGGGGAAATTTTGCGTTTGAAATCATCAGTTATTCGAGTAACTGAATTTAGATAACTAAATTTACTGTTACGCTGACTTTTTAAGGGGGTCTGGTACCTTTTTAAAGGCCAGGAGACTTGATAAACATAGTCCTATTTTCAATCATCAGTAGTTACGAAAATAATTTATTCATAAATATGAAAAAATTACTGTTATTTACACTTGGTTCTTTATAAATATGGCTCTAAATTTTTTTCTAGCTTTAAGAGGAATGTTTTCATTGTTTGAAATTTTAACCATTGGTTTTTCCATTGTTGTGATATTGCGAACAGGATATCACCAGAACAGTTGACTAGAATACCATGAAATTTTATATACAGGCACTATAAACATGTATCATTAAAATGACCTACTACTATGCCATTCCCACAATAACAATTTTAATTGCAGGAAATTTTTTAAATTTAAATTTTAAAAAACTTTTTTTCCTATGAAGATATAAGAATTTTGATTTCAAAGTTGGTAATTTTAAAGATGATTATATAACTGAATTTTAAAACTAATAAAATGTGTGTATTCATAAATGTACGGACGCAAGAGTGTGCGCAATGATATAACATTGAAAAAAGCAATGGTTGAAATTTAAAAAAAATTAAAAAGTGTCATCAAGCTAGAAAAAATTCAGAATCATATTTAAAAAAGAAAGTGTGTTTAATTCACAGTAAATTTTTCACATCTCTGAATAAGATATTTTCATAACTACTTATGATTGAAAATAGGGTTATGTTTATCGAGTCTCTTAGCTTTGAAAAGGTACCTGACCCCTTAAAGATGCATTTTATACGAAATGTTTAGAGTACGCTTTAAGAAATAATAACGATGTGGAAAAATATTCGAGTAAATTGGTCCCTTGTGTTTTGGATAAACATATATTTCATAGAACCCACAAAAACTCTAGGACGTCAAATTTTCTGATTTTTTCGAGACTTTGCATTAGCCAGTCTATTTATATCAATAAAATTTTATAATTAAGTCATAACAAACAGCCAAATAATTTTTCATCAATTAGAAATACATTATAAAATTTCAACAAAACAGTAGAAGGAACAGAACGGAGAAAACAACTTCTGTGGAAGAAGCAGGGTGTTTTCAATAAAATCTTTTGTATGGCATTTCAAAAAATAAAGAAAAATAGTTCAGTCACTGAAGCGATTCTAAAGAGATCCATCCCTTCAACTTTCTACGATGATTCACAAAAATGAGGTAATCCCGATTAGGATCGAGTCGCGGTGGGACGGTGACGCATAAGACGTTCGGTTAAAAAAAAAAACTTCAACAATAAATGGAGTAGATAAGTAATCGAAAGTTCACTTCCCAGCAAGTTTACTGACAAACCAATAATTTCTAATTAATATTACTCATATATAACTACGCGCACTAAGGAACAATTATGCACTCTATAATTTTTACAGCCCCCCCCCCCTTCTTTATGTTAGAGAGTTAGAAACCTAGAAAATGGGTGGGGTGTAATCTTAACCCGATTACACTTCCCCCTTTTTTTTTAAATCAATAGTCCCAACAGAGTACTCACTTCAAAATATACTGGTTACACTTTTCGCACTAAAATTAACACCAAAATCATCAGATTACACCTCCCCCTTTTTTTGCAAACAATAGTCCCAACAGAGTACTAACTTGAAAATGTAATGGTTACACTTTTCGCACTAAACTTAACACCAAAATCCCGGTCCCACCCCTAATAATCTGAGAAACTCGTTGACTGTTTACACCACTCTGTTTAGAACAATTTATTTGAATTTTGATATCAAAACGGTATATCAACCGGAAAAATATATATTCTTTGTCCTCTGAAGTCAGTAGCTTTTTTAAGAGTGTATATCCGTCTGTCAAACCATAACCTTTGAAAGGAACCACAGACACACCTGCTTGACTTACCATATCCCACCCGGGCAAGAAAAGTGACAAGTCAGAAAATGGCAATTTTGAGGTTATGTCATTGAAAAATATGTATTACGTGCCCCATCGTGCACGAAAAGCAACACATCTCTATCTCGCAATTTGTCCACCTGAGGGCAGTTGTATCAGTTTTACTGTAGGCTAGTTCAAGCTGTATAGTATTCTTTAAGTTAATTTTTCTCAAATTCTGCTATTTTGAGTTGTGTCACTTATCTCGCCGGGGTTGCGATATATGGAACAGTTTACAGAATTTCAATGTTTGTCAGGTTTTTTTTTTCTTCTTCTCTTGATCACTTACCCTTTATATGAACTTTCGAAGAATTTTATATAATCAGTACATTTGGTAATTTAGCTTGAATGCATCACGACTGAAACTCTGAGACAGTTAATTGCACTAGAGATTACCTGCTCAACTCTAAATGTGATGAGGGCCATATTACCTTTATGGAAAGTTGCTGCGGCCCGCCTGAAAACGGGATGGATGAGAAAGCGAAAAATATTTTATCCAACAAAAATATATCAACTAATTATTTAAAAAAAATAAATATCAATATTCATTGCTTATTACATTACTTTCATATTATTACAACTCTAAAAAAGTACTCCATACTTTTTTAATTAATTATAATATGAGTTTTCACCAAAGCCTTCGCGGGCCGCAGAGGGAGTGCTCGCGGGCCGTATTTGGAGCAGGCCTGTACTAGAGCAATAACCTCCTGTTTGCAACAAACAACTCATTGGATTTTACTGCTTGGTTGATCATAGGCCTCATCGAAATTGCCGAAATGAATGATACCGACAACAACCTTTTCCAGCCTCGCCTCTCAAAGTGAAAAAATAAAAAAAAGTTCACCGGAAAGTTATGTCAGTTTTATTGAATGGAAGGGAAAAGGAATTCTGATAAACATCCTTCCCACTTTCTATTTTCTTTCCTACTTTCGTTTTTTACTGATCACTGAAGTTTTGTGCATTGCTATATCATCATACAGTGGAGGGCTCGGCCCATGCATCGTAGTTCCCACTGCTCTTCCTGAAGGACAACAGCCTTTTCAACCGTAACAGCTTATTATTGGTTAAACTATGGTGAAAATATCAATTCATTCAAATAATTGTTCCGGTCTTTAATACTGTAACACCCTTATCTATACATTTAATAAGAAAAATGCCTATTTCAGTAAATTTACTTACTATTAACCCTTCAGTGGGAGCGCCAATTTTTGGAACACCAGCAGGCGCGCGTGGCACAAAGTGCAACGTCTCTTTCAACCTTGGTTATTCCTTTTATAATCAACCTTTTTTTTTCAAACTGAAAATAATAATTCTGCGTTTTATGACAAGATGGTATAAAATGTTCATAATACTCAGATATATTTATAATTAAAGGTCAAAGAATGCAGATACAATCGCCATATTTTAATACTGTCCGGTTTATTGGATCTAAGGACAACTTACGAACGGATTCCTATTATGTTCAAAAACCTGAAAAACATTGAGATTGTCCATCTTCGTGATATGCGGGATACCGTGTAATAGCTGCACATTTTATCGACTACACCAACTCCTGCTTTTGTCGTATTGTAATCCAGTATAATCGCTGGTTTACCAGGGTTAAATCATGACTAAGAATGAATAGAAAGGAATACAAGGGTCAGAAAATCAGTCCTTCTTTAGAAATGGTGAAGCTATAAATAGAAACTGCTTTAGAACATTCAAACCTAACATGTAAAAACCAACCCTTTCAAAATTACGAAAATGTTGCACTTTTATACACGGGCGCGTCCTGCTGATGAGTTAAAATCAGAGAAATGTACGTTTAGTTACCGTATACAAGTTATTTATTGCAAGTTTTTTTTTCAGAAATGTTGATCCAAAGCTTGTGAATTGCATTTTATACCTTTATTTTTATCGATGAAAAAGTTTTAATCTATAGTTCTACTGTAACTTTTTAAAACCCTACTTAAAATTAAAATAAATAATGTAAACAATTATCAGGTGCATTTAGAACGATTGGCATGCACTGTGAATTTCAGCATATGAAGTTAAGAAGCGTGGCATGGTTTTTGAAAGGTTGTTTCACACATAAATTTGAACTCAAAATCTTGCCCCAACGCGATTCCCAGCACTGAGTCCTCATAATCACATGAACAATTCATCCGCAGCCATCGACACAAATTTGCATATTATGATAACTGAACAACTCCGGTGGCAACATAAGGGTGACGGGTGTGGAATTAGGAGGGTATATTCACAAGATAATGGAATAAAAGCTAAAACGCAGTTTAGGGCATCTTTTCTTCTTTCTTCCCATTCCATGTTGAATTCATCTGCTGAGCTCGACACGTCTTTCGTAGACGAACTGTACATTTGCGTAAGCACTGTATATTTGTATACAGTAAGATATTGACCATTGTATCACTGTTTGATGTTTTTTTCTAAATAACGGTTACTTTTAAGTGTGCTAAATAGACATTCAACACTTAACTTTGCGGCACGGAGGACTCATAACCCGCTGTTATTGATAGTTATGATGACTGCATTCAAAAATGGAAACTATTAACATATCGTACCCCAAAAAAAGTAACACAAGTCAAAAAATGGCAATTTTGAGGTTATGTCATTGGAAAATATATATGAAGAGCACCATCGTGCACGAAAAGCGACACATCTCTATCTCGCAATTTGTCCACCTGAGGACAGTTGTATCAGTTTTATTGTAGGCAAGTTCAAGCTTTGTAGTATTCTTTAAGTTGATTTTTCTCAAATGCTGCATTTTTGAGTTGTATCACTTTTCTTGCCGGGGTGCGATATGATAAAGCAAAATACCCAAAATGCGCTCAAACCTTTGTACAGTGAACATCAGCGTTTCATTTCCCAAGACTAAGCAATGCCAGCTCTGAGGTTGGTTCTTGGAACGTTACGATTATCTTTTGCTTACCGAAGGCTCTATAACAGTGAGTCACCAGTTTACAGCCAGTTGCAAACGGTTACTGACACCACCGTAAAACTTGTGACTGATCATGAAGATTCTGGTATGGAAAGCTAGCACCTCAGCCAATCGGCAATTGACCGGGAGCAACTAATAGAAGGTAGTGACCACTCTCAAAAGCTGGTCGACCGATTACTTCCATACGTTTGAAGGCAGCTGCATCAGTTTTATTGTAATGCTAGTTCAAGCTGTATAGTATTCTTTAAGTTGATTTTTCTCAAATGCTGCATTGAGTTGTGTCACTTTTCTTGCCGGGGTGCGATATGTATTCAAAAATACAAAAGCATGCAAACGTATAAGATACTTATACACAAAAATTTATAAATCGTACCAAAATACACCTACAAAAACCCGCACAAACATTTGCCATATATTAGAGTCATTCGTAACTTATTACGACTTACGTGCATAACACATGCTGTCTGTCGAATAAGAATGTTCTGTCGAGATACTTAGGCTACTGAACATAATGTTCAGTAGTCTAATTGCAACGACACATATCCCGTGAAATAAGAGGGTCAAGAGTTGAATCTTATTTTGCCAAGATGCAAGTCTACAGACGCAGGCATGTAAACACTAATGCTTTTATCGACATGATGCACCTAATACTATTGTTAAAACTCAAACTTTCAATACTATATTCACACTAAGAAAAGACACGGAAGACCTATAAACAAGGCAACATCTCTAAATCATCAGTACGCCACGGATTACGCTAATTCGAATATCTCACGAAATTCCGAAGTCAACGAACCGAAACATTTTGAGTCCTTAAGGTTACACTTCATTCGTAAAATGCTGATAAGCGCGGTTAATGTTGTATGAAATATTTTCCGAAGCAAAAGAACAAGACTTCTTTTTCTATCAGTTTCTGAGGCTCGGAAATTTTCTCACGTTCGACAACAGATGAGAGGAGTTGATTGACGAGAAATGGAAGCGATTCAGTCATGTTCTATGTTTGCAGCGATTGGAATTTGTGTTCAAGCTTCCAGTAACCACTCATCACTTTTCTATGCAGATTAAAATACCACTTTGTAACATCGAGAGGGATGATTTCGTTCTCTCCTTGACACTTTTATCGGATCTCAGATTTGCTATAAAAAGAAACTAAAGCGGGTATTTCTCTTTTGCGAATATTTACATTGAGGTTTGTTTAAAACAAACCCGGTGGAATTTCAAAACATGCAGCATTAGGAAATTTTGTTACTTAATACCTGTATAACTCTAAACGAGTATTTTAATAGAAGTGAAACAAATAACCTCCTATTCCCGCTGAGAGGAAATACGCAAATCAAAAACATTCGGAGTTTCAACATCATCTTCATAACAAGATACAAAGCTTTTACGTAGATTTTCAAAATATATTTCATCTCTGAAGAGTAAGAGTTGATTTCAAAATTTAGCAAAGAATCGATCTATCTCTGCAATAATAAATGCGCATAATCCAGGTTCGTAGACTCAGTCTTACACTTTCCTATTTAAATCTGTCCCTATAACTAAGCTAATAGGACATCCATATGGTGCTTTTTAGTGTCCATATAATATGGTATTCTTGTACATGATATTGGGGAGTATCCAGTGCCTGAAACGGAATCTCGGCGCATGACTAAAGGGTTAGTATATATTCTAAATAAGGTTATTAAACGTTGCATTAAAGAAAAAAAAGGCTGTTCTGTAGTAGAAAAGTGAAATATGTTATTGGGAACAAGCATTAAGTAAAGTCTGGGACCAAGCAATTTTTCACTAACTATAATATTAATTAATTAATTAATTTTTATTTATATATATATATATATATATATATATATATATATATATATATATATATATATATGGAGTAGTGGCTAGCGTTCTGAGCTGCCACGCAGTGGGCTTGGGTTCAAATCCCAAATAAGGCTTGGTCATTTCTGTGTCATCCTGGCCGTGCAATGCTGGCTCATCTATAGTGCGCTCCCATAATAAAGTAGCTAGCGAAACTACACAGTGAATGACACAAAAGGCGAATGTCTCACGACAAAGTGCCTAGGCATTAGGAGTATATATATACTAGCCGCTGCGCGACCAGCATGGTCACTTTTAGTTTTATACTTTCTTTTGCTAAACAACTCAACTGAAAGTAACATATGTAAGGAATGTTACCATTACCTGTTATAAATATACGTTGTTAAGGGGCATTCTTCATAAGGCTGATTCTAAAACATCCTGATTAAAAAATATGAATTTCCATTACTTCAGAACAGAGTTAAGGATAAGACGGAGAAATCCAACACCAATGATTTTAAAAATTTCATCCCTCTCTGAACTATATGAACTATTTTTCAAAATTAAGATATTTACACTTTATCATTACATCAAATAAGAAATTGTTGGGGAAAAATTTTATCACTTAAAAAATGGAGTAAGAATTCAGCAAGTACTAAAATATAGTATGGATTACATCACTCTTTGAATGTACTATAGTTCACAATTCAGATATCTACACTTAATCATATCAAATAATAAATTGTTGGGAAAATTTCTTCACTTATAAAATGGAGTAAAAATTCAGCAAGTACTGAAAAAAGTGTAGAAAATTAACTATTGCTGGCTGTAGGTTGCTATACCGGCGATGGTTAAGCCTAACGTCGTGATCATTTATGCTCTTTCACGCCTCTCTCTTAATGAATTATTTCTTCTTCGCTTTCGTTCTTGAGACTGTTCCCAATTTTAACTTGATCGTGCAGCTCGCTTTTGAGCATTTCTGATTTCAGTGCGTAAATCCATGTTGTCATGCGGTTGCAGATTGCGGACGGCCGCTAATGTTTACACCTGGTATTTGCAACCGTTACTATTCGGAGTGTAGAAATATCGTCGATTTTTGTGCCGCATACCTACGCGTTTTATTATATATATATACACGCACAGTGCAATCTCGATCGATCGTTCTTCGAAACATCGTTTTCCCATATGTGTCGTTTATTTCAGCCAGTCCCGACGATCATATTGCTTTGTTCCCGCATCTATTGTTTTACCACATTTATCATTCAGTTCAGACGGTCCGTTGAAAAACGATAGATCGAGACTCCACTGTGTGTGTGTGTGTGTGTATATATATATATATATATATATATATATATATATATATATATATATATATATATATATATATATATATATATATATATATATAGATATATATATACACCAAGTTTTTTTAAGTGTATAATTATCAGTTTATATTCTCCAAGTTCCCACATTTGTTTTAGCAATTCCTTTAAACATTATTCGATTTGACACGTTATTGACAATCTAAAATTCCATGGTTCACCTAAGATGGGATCAGAGGTAAGAAAAATGGCGATCTTTATTGCTTATTAAGATGAACCAATTTTTGGCTAGAATTTTTCCAAAAAAGTAACGTTATATTCTTCGGAGGCGAATTTTTTTTTTATGATCGTTTGGCATCAGCAACTTTATGAAATCATTGGTCTGAGCAGTACAACCCCTTGGGTAAATCAAACTTATTATATAAACTATTTCTGTACGGTATAACACGGGTATTGTTAACCATACGGGAACGGCAGATGATCGGCTGATTTTTTTTTTCACATATCATAAAAACAGTTTTTGACGCTAATTCATTTTACGAATATTTTTTTATTTTGATTCCTTTTAAACTTAAGTTCGTTATAAAAGCCTATTACACGTCGAGTTCTCAAACGAGAAGAAGAAAAAAATGTTGGTTATAAGAAAACAAAATAGCTAGTTTTCATTTCTTCCACACGAAGCCATTAAAATCTAATTTAAGATCCATTTTTAAATGCTTTAAAATCGAATGGAGAGAACTGGTTTATCAACAAATGAGAAAAAAAAACAGTGCTCCACATTTGAATCAAATTATACAAATTTAGGAAGCTTTTCAAGAAAGAAACGTCAAAAATAAAGAAACAAAACATATTCTGAAACTACTCAGTATCAGGTTACGTCACGCTTGCTTGGCAACTAAAAGAAAGCTAGCAGAAGGAAATCTCTCGCCCGAGGGGCATAATTCAGCACTTTCAATACTCCTTAGCATTTTTCCTTATGCATATATTATGTATTGAGTGGGATAAAGTAAACCAGTCAATTCTCTAAGAATAGTCGACGTTTATTCATAATTTCGCTAAATTTGATTCAATTACCTTTAAACGAGAGACGTGTGGCGAATTTTTAGAAAGAACGGGTCGCCTTCACTTTCCTTTATGGCAAGAGTCAGACTTAAATTTTCATTAAATTTCTAAAGTTATGATAATTGATGGGAATCCATTGGGCTCTGAGAGAGTATTCATATCGCTTATTTCACGGCCACGGCGTTTTGTCATTTTACCTTTTAAAAAAATTTAAATTTTTTTACGTAAAACAGCTCTTTCAAATCTTTTTCAATAGTAAAACTCCTAATTTACCTTTATAAAAGTTTGGAATCTTGAGAATTTTTACCCTTTACAAAAAAGGACAATAACTCGAAAAATCAAAAGTGTACTGAAAGCTCAAGAACAAAATGAATGAATAATGGAAAATCTAATATGTTTTCCAAAATTGCACAGTGCTTAACCTCATTAGATCGCTAATTTATTGGCAAAGATGGATGTTGTGAGGTTTACCTCCTCAATTTTAAAAAAAAAAATTAATATTTCAAAAACCATATGAAAATTCAAAATTTAAAGTACGAAGAAAACAGAATTTGAGTAATTTAAAATGTAACTGCTCGATTTCTAGTACGGTTTTACGGAAAAGGCGTATACACCTATACCTCGCTATACGGCCGCTCTTTATACGGCATTTCGCTATAACGGCCTTTTTTAATTATGACACTTTTTCGATTTACGGCCCACAATGTTTCGTTATACGGCCAAAACAGTAGAAAATGATGATGGCAGCATATTATAGCTTAGTGATTCTTCATGTTAATGTTCGTCCTCACATTAAAACAGTTTTTAAACATTTTATTTCATGCTTTTTATTATATGTATATATATGTGCCTATGATTTCTTTTGAATTTTGTTTTATGTTTATTTTTTGAATTTCTGTTAATTATTATATTGTTTTGTACTTTTATTTTTATTCAAGCATTTTTACAGGAAATAAAAAGAATAAAGTGCTTTATGAACTAAAAACTATAAGATTTATAAAAAATTAGAACAGATCCAATAAAATTTGTATGGGTTTGTATCAAAATAATTGATTCGTTATACGGCCTTTCGCTTTACGGCCAACTTTTCCGGAACGTATCTAGGCCGTAAAGCGAGGTATGGGTGTATTATGTATTTATCACCGATTTGACAAAGAAATTAAACTATCATATAGTTGTACTTTGGCGGTCAAGTCTTTAATGCATGCAGTTTATTAATGAGTATAAATTCTATATTTTACATACTTGGATTTGTTGTGTGCAGCTTAATTCTAATATAAAGAAAATTAGAGGCCAAACGCTACATTATTTCTAAATACTGAAATTATGCGGAATATTAGTTGGAAATACCTGATCGGATATATATATGTCCTTTGATATGTTTAGCACGTGTAGAAAGATCGAATATATTTCCAGTAATTGTTAAGTTATGCTAGACTTTCTCACCATTAATCCAAAATAATTGCTTTTCCTAAAATCGTCACCACAACTAAAACAGGAACAATGCTTTTCAATTACTTGTTTGTTGAATATCCCCATCCCTTTCTTTGAAAAAGACCATTTTTTTCATGAATTACAACTGTATTTAACAGTTTGCAGTTGTAGTATTCAATTATACTTTTTCCTCCACATTAAAGTGGGAAAATTTCTATTCCAGGTGCATTGCATTTCAGTTGCAAGCATACATTCGTTTTAAGAAGAAAAAACTATTGTGCAACACAAAAAAAATATTAAAATGTATTAAAAATTACACAAAAAAGTAAACTACATACATTTTTTTAAACAGTTACGGACAATAATTATCCCGTACAACTGCACTTCTAATCATGACAGTGCGTACTAAAAGTATATTAAACGGCGATACCTAACGGATGTAATCTTCCTATATATGTGGCAACTCTACATAGCAGCCATATATATGCCTCAGGAGAACCACAACTTACTGAGGTTTAAACATTTATATTTGTAGCAGTAAGAAAAATGTCCTGTAATTCCCCAAAAAATCTGAGAGCAATTTTTCGGAACACTTTTCGGGAAAATCGTAATCCGGATTTTAAAAGTGGCGGTTATAATGTCCAGAAATTTACGCAAGACTACATAGAATGTTTCCTACATCGGAGAATTTCTGAGTTCATTTTTAGCCTATTTCATGAATTGAAGGAAGATAAATTTACATTTCTGTAAATTTGAAGCAATGTTATATTATTAATACAAGTTCTTTCAACTTTGCAGCTGAGAAATATTTTTCTGCGTTTCCTTTAATCCTGTATTTTACACCGATTTAAGATAATACCTAAGGCAAAATTTGCCCTAAAATCATTTGCTATGTTATGCAGACATTTATGTAGACATGAGGAGAAAATAATCATCTTCCAGATAAAAAATGAGTCCCCCGTCGCGGGAAACAGAATGTCAAAATTAATTTTAAAAGTTGAGATTTTCTTGATTCTTAGAAGAGATAAAAGGAACCATTTTCCCAAATAATTTCATTCCATAAGTCCTTTGAAGTAAATTAAATTTGAAATTTTGACATAAATTTCATAAAGAGGAAGTTTCTTAAGGTTATTGTGTACTAATCCTATTGAATTCGCTCACCTCAATGTTAACCTATGGAGAAAATTTTTTACTATTTACAGCTACATAGATGCTGATAATCAAATAAAAAGGGTATTTTCAGATATCCTGAACTTTTTTACACCTTACATTAGGATTCATTTTATAAATTTCGTCCACCAAAGGGAATTGTGAGCGTTTAAAACACACTATACCATATTTTGTTCCTCTAAGAATTTAAATTTTTAAAAATTTGCATTTTTTTTTTTTTTTTTTTAAGAATAATGTCCCAAGGTGTAAAATTTCTTTCTCTATTACTGAGTACATTTTTTAAAAAATCTTTAAATTCAAGTTTGCAATCCTTGGACAAATTTTCTCAATAGGGTTAAAGAGACTACGATTTCAGTTTTACATATTATATATTCAGTAAGACAATTCCACATCAATAGTAAGAGGTAACATTACCTACAGAGAGCACTTGCAACACGAGTATCGTTGCAGTTATACATGAATACATCAGCTTCCGGACCAATCAACATGTTTGACGCCCAATTTCGGTATTTTTACTGGGTCTGAGGATGTCCTGTCTATTGAAGATGAGAAAATAGCTCACAATGTTCGCGTACAGATGCAGGTAGTGAAATGTTTTATAAAAAGGAAGTGAGGAGAGGATGTTAAAAGCAGGTTCTCACGACTGTAGGTCGGTGTAACTAACGGATGGTATATATTGCGTGTATTACAAGCCATACTTGAAATTTCATGCGAAATGTTTTTTATCCAGTGATTACATTTTGTATCGGGAATGTTTCAAAGCAGAAAACAAAATATATAGACTCATGATGCATATGTGAGAAGTAATATATACTTTTTTTTAAACAAAATTTATTCGCAGCAGGCTCTTAATTTACATGCTTAAATCAAAGTTTACATTTTGAAAAGAATTTAACCGGTGCTCAAAGTAATCTAAAATTGTATGCATTGACTTTAAATCGAATTAACTGCGAAACCCTTCAAAAGCACAAAATGGGCTATACCTTTTTTAACTCGATCTTGCTCAGAAAAAAAATATATAATGTAACTAATGTAGTTTTTCGGGGAAAAAAAACTATCCAAGTTGCATTTTCATAATCAAGTTCCTCTGAAGGTTCATAGCTGATCAGGCTTCGGAAACATTAGCTGAGACCTTGAACACTAAATATCGCAACCTACAATACGTACACAGATATGACTACAGCAAAAACGACTATCGTTCCTTGCCTTCAGTGTAATATTACTTTTCTTTTGCCATATTAAAAGAAAGACAAAATTATTTCGTATTTATGAAGATAGCGTGATTCTGTGGTCTGTGAATATACTGATGGTAATCGTAAATAAAGGGCACGCCAAAGCTATTGAAACAAAGCAAATTATGTAAGACTCCAGAAAATATGCGGGAAAATGCCTGTAGATTTTCATGCATTTGCTGATGAGTAACAAGTTAGAAAAAGATCAACATTAACAATTTTCTCAGCAATCAAAATGAACAAAATTTGAATTAGAAAAAACAAGATTTTTTGGGGGAAATTTTCCT
>OU015495.1:71545603-71563103 GCA_907164885.2 Dolomedes plantarius
TAAATAAAACAAAAACTGGTATTCAGTCAACTCAAGCCAAAATAACGGAGGAGACCTTTGTGTATGTTATATTTTAGAACCCTTTCCCTCCACAAATTCGCCGATTTGTATAATGCTCTTTTGAAGATTGTGCAGAGACCGAACTCTGCTATTTCGTACATGAATAGCATGTCGGGCATATCACCTTTAGAGACATTCTGTAGTGTTGTGTTTAAAATGTTTATGGAAGTGCATGAAATTTTCGAAATATTTAGTTTTGAAAAACGTTTCAGAGAAAAAAAATGACGAGTTCATATAATGCTCAACACGTATTCAAAAATGCTAATCTTTCATCTTCAGATTCTTGGAATCACCTATTATAACAGACGATTCATGTTGTTATTCAAAATAATTCCGGCACAGCTATACATCCATTAATTATTTATATTTATATTCTTACGAATATTTTGCAGCTGGGTTAGTAATCATTTTAAACATCGAATTATTACTTCTATAATACTCTGTAGAAGGTAGGCAATCTCTGTTAAATAAGTTTCCTGGTGACGTATTTTGAACTCTTTTCAGCCTTGAAAAAACAAACATATAGAAATAAAATAGAGTGTAATAATAATAATTATTAATTTTTTAAGTTTTTTTTTCTCGTTTAAGAATAAATTGTACACACTCTTGTAAACAGTATTAAAATAATGTAACAGATATTAGGGAAAATTTGTTTTGGCAAATTCAATTTATTGGAATAAAAAAAGGCAAACGCCAAACAGTATTTGAATATATTAAAATATGATAGTGATTTTTCAGCGGCATCTAAAGCATCATCCTCTAGATAAATAGTAAATCGAAATTGCGAACGTATATGCTAAAATCTCCCTCAGAGCATATGCTAAAGGGATATATAAATAATTTTACCGGCCATTTTTTTTTTAGGCACTGCCTTTAATTTAGATTTATACCCAAACAACGAACAAATTTGTGGTAAACATTGTACCTATATTGACAACAACGTCTTAAACCCACATCATCCGTTCTTAGAAATAAATAATGCAATTCGTCAACAAATAAAAACTGGGGGTTTTCTCAAGTAACCTGAGACCTTAAGAAATCTTTTACACGGCACCTAAGATGATACGACATGTGACTAAAGATATTGTCACACAACGGGAGAACATGTTAGGTTATGAGGAATAAAGTAGTATTACGACAATGTATGCACTGAAAAAAAAAATTGGGGTTGCCGGTATGTACCGGGCCTAGGCCTGACATTCATCATCACATAGATAGTGGAGGGAGAATCGACAGACTGTTGTCAATAGGGAAATGGAAGAGGAAGTCTATTAAAAAAATTACTCAAGAGACAAACTAGGATTAAAGTAACTCAGAAATTAAAGCAAAATCACAGATAAAAGCAATTTCTATTGCATTCCCTCTGAGAATAAATGTTATATGCTATACTATATTTAAAACATATCATAACCTTTTTCAATATAATAGGAATGCATTTTATATTTAAATCCGCATAATATTTCTTGGGAAGGTGAACTGACAACAAGAAACAAAACACGAAAATCACTGAATATGTTTCACCGAGCCACTTTCCTTTCTGCCAGTAAAAAAAAAAACGAAAAGAAATAATAACAAAATGGAATCTACATACCTTTTCTTCTTTCAATTCCTCTCGCTAGACACGGCGCAGGTGAAGATTCAAAACTGTCAGTCACAATTAGTTCCAAGTGATTCCAAATGCAACCATCGAAATTCACCCACACTCGCACACACAACTAGTTTATAATTAAAATTCCTGAAAGGGAAACGAAATCACAAAAAAAGGAGGGATACACGGGGAGAGAGAAGCGCTATTTTATTTTTTCCTTCTCCCGGGAGCACGCCGCAATCACAGTGCTCTATCGGGCGAGCCACAGCACACCGGACCGAAGAGTTTGCTGACTTCGACGACAGTGACAAGTGTTTGTACACCTGCGCGGTTTTTCGACGAAGCGGCGTCCGAGAGATCACGTGGTCTTCCGCGGCAGCAAAGTGGGCGGCACCCCGCGCGTGCTCTGTGACGTCATGGCGCGTGCAGGGAAAGGTTAGAAGGGCCGCGCGGAACACTTGGTACGAAATTCTTTACATGTCTTCGTAGAGCGTAATTGGAGTTGTGAGTACTTACGTCTGTGTGGCTGGTAAATCTTTGGAGCCAAGGTTTAAAACTTTAAGGAACTTGTCAAGAAAAAAAAAGGGGATTTTTTTTCCTTTTTTTTTTCTTCTTCTTTGTGCTTGCTCGATCGTTTGCGCTTGGAGTTTTTGAAACTTTGGCGCTCCCACCTCGTCTCCGGCGAGTTGTCGGCAAAGAATGAAATGGGAGTGGCGAACTTCTTAAGACTTGCCGAAGGCGCCAGAATTTGGTTTTGCTTTCACTTCACTTGCGTATGTCAGGGAATAAATTTGACAGAGTGTAATTCCAGAGGCTAGTATACACTCTCTCTTCTCATTCGGTGTTAGATACAGCCTGTAGAACTGGGACAGGTTTTTTTTTTTTTTTTTTTTTTCCAATAATTCATTTTCAAGAATATCGAAAATAGATCTTTACATTTTACCTAGAAACTCATTAATTTTTTATTTTAAAAATAATTAATTAAAATTTAGGGGAAATTATCCCTGTAAATTCCCCTTAATTTTAAACTTGTATAAATATATTTTTAATTTGCGGGTGTGCAAATTAAAAATATATTTATACAAGTTTTTAAAAAAATAATAACAAGCAATATTATAAAAATTAGGCAGAAAAAAATCTTAAAAATAAAAATAGCGTGGAAACTCGGTGACCGAGAGAGAATTTTTTTAAATTTTATTAATTTCCTCACAGTAACAGAATTAGTAAATAAATAACTTTTAGTGATCTTTACAATACAAAATGGATATTATCTGACTTTTGAGCTAAAATGTGACTTTTGTGAGAAAAGAGAAAAAAAAGTAGACTTTAACCTCTCCGTAGCATATTTTACTACTTAAACATAGCTTTACGTAGCTTTACATGGCATAAATTACATTCTAAAATAAAATGTTCTTACTCATATTTTGTGAACTTTCTGCTGTTGTAGTTCCAAAAAGTGGGAAACGCGATTCCCTGGGTCTTCGAGCTTCATCACCACGGACTTCCTGCGCTCTATAATTCTTTATCACTAGATGAGGTTTTCTTAAGACAAAAATCTTATAAAAGCCGAGTCACTATCTTGATTCGTTCAAGAAAGCAGGTATTTATGCAATCTTAAATCTTGAACAGGCTATAATCATAGTGGTTCCCCAGATGCTCCTTCGAAACTGTACAATCTTCATCATTTTCTCTTAACAGACGCTTTTAGTAGGAACTTCGGAAAAAAAATTGCTGTTCAATATTAACTATTTTAACACGTTTCTATTGTTATATTATACATCTTGTGCACAATTTTTTTATAAAAATAAATAACGAAACCGAGTTAACAAGAAACATGATTTGAGAATCGACATATTTACAGTGAAGCGAATATTATCTGTTACTGTGACCAAAATATTATTCCTCGCATAGCTACCGAAAAGAAGAAAAAAACTCAACTTTACAAGTATTCATATATATAGTCACTGTCGTAAATCCGGAGAGGAGGTCACACATTTAAAACCTTAAATATTTTTCCTCAAATAGCTACCTACCCCCCCCCCAAAAAAAAAAAAAACTTTAAAAGTATTCAAGAATATAGTCACCTTGTAAATCCCGAGAGGAAGTCACACATTCAAAACTTTAAATATTGTTCCTTGCATAGCTACCAAGAAAAAAAAACTTTACAAGTATTCATGAATATACACACTTCCTAAATCCCGAGAGGAAGTCACACATTCAAAACCTTAAATATTGTTCTTCGGATAGCTACAAAAAAAAAAAAAAAAAAAAAAAAAAAAAAAAAAAAAAAAATCAACTTTACAAGTATTCATGAATATAGTCACTTCGTAAATCCCGAGAGGAAGTCACACATTCAAAACTTTAAATATTGTTCCTTGCATAGCTACCAAGAAAAAAAAAACTTTACAAGTATTCATGAATATACACACTTCCTAAATCCCGAGAGGAAGTCACACATTCAAAACCTTAAATATTGTTCTTCGGATAGCTACCCCAAAAAAAAAAAATCAACTTTACAAGTATTCATGAATATAGTCACTTCGTAAATCCCGAGAGGAAGTCACACGTCCAAAACCTTAATTATTGATCCTCTCATAGCTACCGAATAAAAAAAAACACAACTTAAACTATTACAAGTACTCATGAATATAGTCACTTCGTAAATCCTGAGAGAAAGTCACACATTCAAAACCTTAAATATTTTTCCTCACATAGCTACGGAAAAAAAAACTCAACTTTACAAGCATTCATGAATATAGTCACTTCGTAAATCCCGAGAGGAAGTCACACATTCAAAACCTTAAATATTTTTCCTCGCATAGCTACGGGAAAAAAATCCACAAAACTCAACTTTACAAGTATTCGTGAATATAGTGACTTCTTAAATGCCGAGAGGAAGTCACACATTCAAAACCTTAAATATTGTTCCTCGCATAGCTACCGAAAAAAAAAGGAAAAGTTTTACAAGTATTCTGGAATATAGTCACTTCATAAATCCCGAGAGGAAGTTACACATTCAAAACCTTAAATAGTGTTCCTCGCACAGCTACCGAAAAAAACCTCACAAAATTCAACTTTACAAATATTCATGAATACAAATATACAAAACCTTACTATTTGAAGGAACACATTCAAAACTTTAAATATTATTCCTCGCATAGGTACCGAAAAGAAAAATAAACACAAAAACTCAACTTTACAAGTATATATAGTACGGCAGTGACTATATATATTCATATACAGAGGCTGTTCGCACATTTTTTAGACGATTTTGGTAAGCGGTAATAAAAAATCGTTTGCTGCAAAAGAAATAATTGCAATTGTACTATGTTTTTAAAAGTCAAAATTATCGTTTAAGTTAAGTCGTCAAAATTAAGTTTTGTTTTTATTCAAAATGGCGTTTTTAACAAAACAGTGGTTCGAAGGCTACATTTATGCTCTTTCCGAAGAGAAATATGCATACTCCGTTATCCAAAAACGATGTGAGAGTCATGGTTTTGTGATATCTAAAGCGTCAATAGGTAATATCGTCAACAAGAAAGGAAAAAAACGTCAAATTGGAGCCTCAAGTGGGACAAAAATTCCAAACAAGTATCCAAAGAAAAAACGGACATCTTCGACTATTGCAAAGGTACGTTGTTTAATGTTAAAAGAAAATCCCCCAGTCAAAGGACAGTTGCAAAATCATTAAAATGCTCGGTGTCCACTGTAAACATAATGATAAACGTTGATTTAAATCTTAAGAAAGCGAAAAAACGCAATGTGCATCGTCTTCTTTCAAATCATATCGCTGAACGCAGGACACGCTGCAGAATTCTATATGAGAAACACTTATCCAAAGAAAAAGGGAAAACAATTGTCACAATAGATGAATCATGGGTATATTTAAATGATTGCAACAAAAAAAGAGCCATTAATTATCATAAAAGGGGAGAAAAAAATTTAAGTACATGGTTCAAAGAATCGAAAGAAAGTTTTTCTAAGGGATTCATGATTGTTGCTGGTTTTTCTTATAATGGCAAGTTAAAAATAAAGAGAGTGGGGAAAAATGTCAAGATTAACTCCAAATACTATCAGGAACATATTTTATCGCCAATTTTTCTGAATGAAATGCCATCGCTTTACCCACAGTGCCATCAATCTGTGAGACTCCATCAGGACAAAGCTAGCAGTCACACATCAAAATCCACTGTAAATTTCCTAAAAGAAATGGAACAAAAAACTGGTATCAAGGCCATACTCTTCACTGATATCCCTACTAAATCTCCCGATGTATCACCTATGGATTTTTGTGGTTTCGGACTTTAAAAATCTGCATTATCCAAACGTCGTCCCAAAACCCTTACAGGACTCTGGAAAGCTGTTCAGGAGGAATGGGATAGAATACCTCTTCTGACACTTCAAAAGGCATTATTATCCTGGAAATTGCAGTGTCGAAAGATAGTTCAGAATAAGGGATGTCAAATAGAACATTTAAAACACAAGAATTTTATGTAATTTAGTTTTGTGAATACAATATACATCGTCTAAAAAATGTGTGAACAGCGTCTGTATATAGTCACTGCCGTAAATCCCGAGAGGAAGTCACACATTCAGAACCTTAAACATTATTCCTCGCATACCTACCGCCCCCCCCCAAAAAAAAAACACCTTTACAAGTATTCATATATAAAGTCACTGTCGTAAATTCTGAGAGGAAGTCACACATTCAAACATTCAAAACCTTAAATATTATTCCTCGCATAGCTACCGAAAAGAAAAAGAAACACAAAGACTCAACTTTACAATTATTCACATATATAATCACTGTCGTAAATCGAGAGAGGAAGTCACATATTCAAAACCTTAAATATATTTCCTCGCATAGCTACCGAAAAAAAAAAAAAAAGAAAACACAAATACTCAACTTTACAAGTATTCATATACATAAAGTCACTATCATAAATCGCGAGAGGAAATCACACATTCAAAACCTTAAACATTATTCCTCGCATACCTACTAAAAAAAAAAGAAAGAAAACACAAAAACTCAACTATACAAATATTCATATATATATATAGTCACTGTTTTAAATCCCGAAAGGAAGTCACACATTCAAAACCTTAAAAGTAATTTTGGAATTTTAGGAGTTTCAATAGAAAATTTTAAAATTGAATAGAATATTGAATGGCTGCTTAATAGATGTTTCTTGTATTTTTATTTATATTTATTTTTTTTAAGTTAAAGCAGCTTTTTAGTTTTTCTTTTATTTAATTATACTTTATAAAGGGGATTTAAATCAATATTTCACTTAGTTATTTTTGTTATTTGTATCACATATTAGTTTATATTATTTTAATTTTAGCAGCGTAACATGCCTGCCGTCATGGTTTTTATCTGGACCGCACGGCTCATCTGAGGAGTGGTCGATTTTCTTATTTCCCCGATTGATTCTCCAGCTCTATAAAAACCCTTGCGATTGACCAAACGAAAATAAAAACCGGATATTTTTGTTATTCTTTGGAGTTGGTCGCTAGCTTACTAAATGTAAATTTTAAACTTTGAACTTAAATTTAGATAAAAATCAATCAATAATACATACTTTTTTTCCTTTTAATTTTCCTATGTATGTATGTATGTATATTTGTAAAGCATGAGATTTAACGTTATGAGCTCAAATTTTAATAAAGATTTTTAAATTATTTTTTAATTCCCATTTTATTCCTGAGTATTATTTTGTGGATGCGAATTTTAGCTCTATTCAGTAACGTATTTACACTGATCCGTGGTTTGAAACTGTCCAGTTTAAGTTTAAAATATCGACCACATGCCAGAGAGGAGAATCGAACTTGTGCCCCCAAACTTCGACGCAGTATTCTACCAACTGAACTATCCCGGTAACGTGAAGATTGCTGCCGATAACTTATGTTCATATATTTCTCCCTTTCTATATTAGACCAAAGACACCGTATGTTTCGATTCCCGCGAATATTCGGTGGCAAATTCTAGTTATAGAAGGAGAAATCAGAACTTATAAGTCAATCAGGTCTGTCAACATAATTACCGATCGCAGAGACGTTTAACCAACTGTCCGTAATCGTTGTTTCCACGGTCGACACGCTATAATGGCGTTTTAGCAGGGGGAAGTTCAATTTCACGCCGCTAAAACCTCGAAGTAGACAATCCGTTTAGTGTTATTCCTAATGATTTTTTCTCTATAAGTTTTTATTCGAAATGAAAAACTGAGCAAAATAATGTTATAGATAGAGAAAACTAAAAATATAAGCATCTCCTGTCGACATTATCGATTGTAGAGACGTGGCACAAGGATCCTATTAAGGGTAGTTTGGGCCACATCTGTTCTACAAAATGTGCATTCTTTTCTCCTCATACCCTTCAGTCTTCTGTGTACTAACCCGAATAATCTGAAAGCAATTTTTCTGAACAGTTTTCGGGAATATCGTAATCCAAATTTTAAAAGTGGCGGTTAGATGTCCAGAAATTTACGCAAGACTACATAGAATGTTTCCTACATCGGAGAATTTCTGAGTTTATTTATAACCTATTTCATGAATTTATGGAAGATAAATTTGCATTTCTGTAAATTTGAAGCACTGTTATACTATGAATACAAGTTCTTTCAACTTAGCAACTGAGAAATATTTTTCTGCGCTTCCTTTAATCCTTTATTTTACACCGATTTAAGATAATACCTAAGGCAAAATTTGCCCTCATATCTTTTGCTATGTTATGCAGAAATTTATGTAGACATAAGGAGAAAATAATCATCTTCCAGATAAAAAAAATATGAGTCCCCGACGAGCGAAACAGAATGTCAAAATTAATTTTAAAAGTTAAGATTTTCTCGATTCTTAGAAGAGATAAGAGGAATCATTTTCCTAAACAATTTCATTCTAGAAGTCCTTTGGAGTAAATTAAATTTAAAATTTCGACATAAATTTCATAAAGAGGGTGTTTCTTAAGGCTATTGTGTACTAACCCTATTGGATTCGCTCACCTCAATGTTAACCTATGGAGAAAATTTTTCTACTATTTACAGCTACATAGATGCTGATAATCAAATAAAAATTGTATTTTCAGATAGCCTGAACTTTTTTGCACCTTGTAGTAGGATTCAT
Organism: Dolomedes plantarius; assembly: GCA_907164885.2. Classification (NCBI taxonomy): domain Eukaryota; kingdom Metazoa; phylum Arthropoda; class Arachnida; order Araneae; family Dolomedidae; genus Dolomedes; species Dolomedes plantarius. The sequence goes on from OU015495.1 coordinate 71,554,371, forward strand.
TTTATAAATTTCGTCTACCAAAGAAATTTATATTCGTTTAAAACACATTATACCAGATTTCATCCCCGGAATAATTTGAATTTTAAAATATTATTTGCAATTTTTAAAAAAAATGAAAAACACCCCGAGGTGTAAAATTTCTTTGTCTATTATGGGGTACAAATTGTGAAACAAAATCTTTAAATACAAGTCGGCAATCCTTGGACACATTTTCTCAATAGGTTAACATTGAGGTGAGCGAATCCAATAAGTTTAGTACACAGCAGCTTTAATGTCGGGGAGCCTGCAAATTTAATCCGCCTCGAAAGTATTAAATAATTGAAAGAAGTATAAAGGAATTTCAAATTTCATAGGAAAAGTAAAAACTTTTCAGTCAAGAGATATTTTTAAATGTATTAAACATGAATAAAGACCCTGTTTCCTATATTATCAAAAGAGAAAAAAAATTGTCAGAGGTAAAAATTGAAATATTTCGCTCAACAGAAACTAAATTTCGTAAGTACAACTAAAAAGATTTATGAAAAAAAAAAGAGAAATTACTCTCTAGCAGGCAACATGCAAAACGTAATTTTCCATAAACTACAATAGTAAAGAAGAGTTTTCGATTTTTAACACCTGCATCAATCGTGTCAACTTGGAAAGTCTCGGGCCTTTTTTTTTTTTTTTTTTTTTTTGTGTGTGTGTGTGTGTTGGTGTTGGTTGGTGTTGTTGTGCTAGTATTTGTGCTGTTTCTAAAATATCTACTTTGTCAAAAAGAAGATCCTGTTAGAACCAGTTACTAACCTTTTTCCCTCTGCAATGTGTGTCAGATTACATTATCCGCATTGAATATCAAGCATATACCCTAAAACGAATAGCACAGATGTTAATGCATTTAGGCAGAGCTCTCCACCATTTGACTGGCAGGGAAATGTAATCTCATTTTGTCCAGAATGCCCAAAGTTTTGCTTGTTACTGCTTTATATTGAGAACCTCGTGAATCACGATTCCATTTCAGATCTTTTTCCTCTCTGGGTATCCCTAAATATTTAATGCCGTAAAATTGTTCAAACCACGGCTTAAATTAAGTATTTATGAAGATGGACTGGGTCTCAAGAAAGAGATAGTTAAATCCAATCAGATAATTAAAATAATATTCAACATTCAACAGTTTCGCTCTCATCATTCAACGTATCGAATAGTGTGTTTTCATCCAACATGTAGTTTCATGTAGTTTCATCCAACTGGTTATCTGTATATATAATTACTAGTGTGCTTTCGTCAACATTGCATTTCAATCGAAATGTTAGCTACACGTATGCTTTCAACTGGATTTATTTTTTTTAAGTTTAACATTTTACTACAATCCATTTGTTCTACATATGATTAACATTTCACTAGTCTACTGTGGTTTGAACAATTTTCTTGTATATATACAAAGTACCAATCACAGTTATATCGCTTGCAGAGCATCTCATAAAGAACATTGTGCTATTGTTTCATTTCATTTACTCATGCATTCTCAGCTAACGATGATAAATGAGCGCAAGAAACTTTTAGATGAATAAATGAATCTCCTCTGATTCTAGTTTTAAGAGCATGTAGAAGACAATGACACTATGTCTTGGTCAAGAAGTGTTTTCACTTATTAATTTATTTATTAGCGATGATGTTGGATTTTTCCATGGGTAATATTTGTCACCCGTTTGGCTTCTGGTCTTATGCTCCTGTAGTTTATGTGGGAATTGAGATCATACATTTATAAGACAGCAGTTAAAAGTTTAGCATTTACTAAAACCCATTTGGTCAGCATGTGATTAACATTTCACTTGTCTACTGTGGTTTGAACAATTTTCTTGTATATATTCAAGGTACCAATCACAGTTATATCGCTTGCAGAGCATCTCTTGAAGAACATTGTGCTATTATTTCATTTCATATACTCATGTATTCTCAGCTGACGATGATAAATGAGCGAAAGAAACTTTTAGATGAATGAATGAATCATCTCTGATTCTAGTCATAAGAGCATCTAGAGGACAACGACACTATGTCTTGGTCTAGAAGTATTTTTATTTATTTATTTATCAGTGGCGATGCGGATTTTTTTCCGTGGGAAATATTTGTCAAACGTTTGAATTTTAGGCTTATGCTCTTGTAGTTTAGGTGCAATCTATAGTTTATTCAACTACTATTTTTTACAGTCTTATCGTCTCTCTGTTTTACAGTACTATCTTTGTAAGCAAAAGATACGATTTGTATCTTTTGCGTACAAAAATGGGTGCGAAAGGCAGAACAGAAAAATACAATAGTGCATATTGGTTCCTTATTTTGGAAATGGAGAAAATTACTGTTCAATTTTACTTAGTATTTTGCAACTTACGACTGTAAACCCCAAACAAAAGCAAACGAAACGGCTGGATATAATTAAATTATTCTTTTAAGACTTTTATTGTTAATTGTTCAATTTTTCTAACTTAATTTTCAAAATTCTAAAGCAAGGAAAGGAAAGGTATAAAATGTATAGAAAAAAATAATTTGACAGTCCGTGTAAAGTCAGCAGAATAAAAATAGCTAACACTTATTTAAATATCCTTGTTCTTTACTTCTCAGAATTAAATCTGATTTGCAGATAGGCAGAAATTCATAAGGGTGCAATGAAACATTTCGTTTTAAAAAAAGAACTGACTAAAAATTTTTTTTCTGGATAAAATCTTCCCCTTCTTCCAAAGTTTACTGTTAAATTGAAGAGATCTTGAGTAATATTTATTTACAGAGATAAAATAGGTACTCTTGGAACTGCAGAAAATCATTGTCGATTGTACTAAGAACGTGAGCGATTCTCAAATACAAATTTGAAAATATAAAAGAAATGGAACGAAACGGAAGGGTAAAAGGATAAATATTTTGGGAATTTTTATTAACCACTAGTAGAATTATTTAACTTATTTTTACAAAAAGTCTCGTACAAAGGAAGAAAAGGTAGAAAGTGTAAATAAAGCTAATACAATGCAAAAAGTCGACGTACTTTATTTGTCGAAATGAATAAATATATATATATATATATATATATATATATATACATATATATATATATACAGTGGAATCTCGATCTATCGTTTTTCAAGGGACCGACTGAACTGGACGATAAATGCGGGAAAACGATAGATGCGGAAACATAACAAAGCAATATGATCGTTGGGACTGGATAAAATGAACGACACATACGGAAAAACGATGGATCCGAAAACGATCGATCGAGATTCCACTGTATATATATATATATATATATTCTGAACAATGATAAAACTTTTATGGGACCAATGAATAATTTTTTAACAAGAACAAACAGCTTTACAAAATGCACAGGTGTAAGGGTTGTCTGTAGAGAAAATCACACCTAATGCTCCTAACGAAGAACTATGGTAACTGTTTCGAAATGAGTCACCCTTATTTGTTTCTTTTATAGGGGATTTTAAAAAGCTGCGTGTTCCTGTTATTCGTTCAAATTTCATATAAGTAGTAACAGAATTATTTCGTTTGAAAAATAACGGATTCATTTTAAAGATAAAATTTTTGCAAGATGAAAAAAGAAAGCTGTAACTCACAAATTTTTTTCCACAATTTTTTCTTTAATCATGCTGAGTTACTTAATTTGTAGAGATATAATTGTTTCGCCTTTATTTTTACAAATTTACAGAATTATTGTTAAATGTACTGTCTATGCGATCTGCCAGAAAAAAAAAAAAAAAAAAATCTAAGACATAAAACGAACCCGAATGAGATGGCTGCACTGAAGAATAAACTGTTGTCGAAATTACCAGTAAAAATAGTTATGACAGTTTAAAAAAAAAAAAAAAATCTCAAGCAGAGAAAAGGTCGATAGAAAATGTAAACAAAATGACTTTGTAAAGTCAACACTCGAACACACGCTTGTTTCTTCCCTGTGTAGCAATTTTTAGAACCTTATCGGCACAATTCAATGAAGGCATTCCGGTCTTGTGGCCGAAAACATGTTCATAAATCGAAAATTGCCATTGAATCTCTGCGGAGGGTCCCCGGACCCCCCACCGACAGGACACGGAATGCCCGCGGAGCGTGCAGCCAGGTTATCAGAGCGTTTCCCTAATGATACACCTTGTTAGAGGACACTCCGGTGGTAGGGAAATCTCCGTGCGGCTGAACGTGGTGTATAGGATGGATGGGTTCCTGAAACATCTGAGGGTACGGGGCGTTGCTTGACACGATGTTCTAAATCTTCTGTGATGTTCGGAAAGAGTGATCTCTCTGGATCTGAGGGCATAAAAAAAAATTTATAGTATGGTGTAGAAAAGAACTGTAGATTTCCGTGAAAGAGTACTAACAAATATAAAAGGAAAGGACCGAGTATTTTATGTACGGGCAAAGAGATGATTTCTTTTATGTCCAACTATAAATATGAACATTTTTAGGTTTAAAAGTGATTTAATACTGCATAAAAATGTTATTCTGAATCAATGTTTCAGTAGATTTTTGCGAATGAGTGCTATGAAATATAAAAGAATTGACAGTATATATTATGAATAAGCAAAGAAATGGTATACTTTGAGCTTAACTACATTTGGGATTTATTGGGGTTTAAATGTCATGGGAATGATTTAAAGCAGGTTTGCTGAAATGTGATGAGGGCTATATTACTTTATGGAGAACTGCTGCCATATATATATACATATAGTGTATATATACATATATATATATATATATATATATATATGTATATATATATATATATATATATATATATATATATATATATATATATATATATATATATATATATATATATATATATATATACAGTGATTTCCGCTTATAAGAATCACGTTTGTTATTACTGTTTTTGATTCTTATAAGCGGTTGATTCTTATAGCCGAAATTTAGAATTTTGGACAGGCACACACACACACTTATATATATATACATATAATTTACCATAAAATACTCATTAATTTACGTTAATTATCTTTTATTAAAATTATTTTTTATAATTTTAAAAATACAACTTAATTTTTAGACTTACAGAGGCTGTTCACACAGTTTTTAAACGATGTACATTGTATTCACAAAACTAAATTACATAAAATTCTTGTGTTTTAAATGTTCTATTTGACATCACTTATTCTGAATTATCTTTCGACACCGCAGTTTCCAGGATAATAATGCATTTTGAAGTGTCAGAAGAGGTATTCTATCCCATTCCTCCTGAACAGCTTTCCAGAGTCCTGTAAGGGTTTTGGGACGACGTTTGGATAATGCAGATTTTAAAAGTCCGAAAGCACAAAAATCCATAGGTGATACATCGGGAGATTTAGTAGGGATATCAGTGAAGGGTATGGCCTTGATACCAGTTTTTTGTTCCATTTCTTTTAGGAAATTTACAGTGGATTTTGATGTGTGACTGCTAGCTTTGTCCTGATGGAATCTCACAGATTGATGGCACTGTGGATAAAGCGATGGTATTTCATTCAGAAAAATTAGCGATAAAATATGTTCCTGATAGTATTTGGAGTTAATCTTGACATTTTTTTCCACTCTCTTTATTTTTAACTTGCCATTATAAGAAAAACCAGCAACAATCATGAATCCCTTAGAAAAACTTTCTTTCGATTCTTTGAACCATGTACTTAAATTTTTTTCTCCCCTTTTATGATAATAAATGGCTCTTTTTTTGTCGAAATCATTTAAATACACCCATGATTCATCTCTCGTGACAATTGTTTTCCATTTTACTTTGGATAAGTGTTTCTCATATAGAATTCTGCAGCGTGTCCTGCGTTCAGCGATATGATTTGGAAGAAGACGATGCACATTGCATTTTTTCGCTTTCTTAATATTTAAATCAACGTTTATCATTTTGTTTACAGTGGACACCGAGCATTTTATTGATTTTGCAACTGTCCTTTCACTAGTGGGATTTTCTTTTAACATTAAACAACGTACCTTTGCAATAGTCGAAGATGTCCGTTTTTTCCTTGGATACTTGTTTGTAATTTTTGTCCCACTTGAGGCTCCAATTTGACGTTTTTTTCCTTTCTTGTTGACGATGTTACCTATCGACGCTTTAGATATCACAAAACCATTACTCTCACATCGTTTTTGGATAACGGAGTATGCATATTTCTCTTCGGAAAGAGCATAAATGTAGCCTTCAAACCACTGCTTTGTAAAAAACGCCATTTTGAATAAAAACAAAACTTTCAAGCCATAGACGATAATTTTGACTTTTAAAAACATAGTACAATTGCAATTATTTCTTTTATAGCAAATGATTTTTTATTACCGCTTACCAAAATCGTCTAAAAAATGTGCGAACAGCCTCTGTATTAGTAGATACACATGATTATAGTAAGAGAAGAAAAAATCCAACATTTGTTACAACATACCTGCTTAACAGGTTTAACATTTCAACTACAGGAAGGGAGCAAGAAAAAGTTTTCTATGGTAGTTTGACGTAATGAAGTTTTCAGGAGGCTATTTATACCTCTTGAGATACTAATAGTCTCAGACGATGATTCACCTTCTAGCTTACGTTTCACGGTTTGATAACGTGCTGAATCTACTAATGTCACATTTGCCTGTGATAGTGGACACTTCGCCGAAGATTTATGTGTTTGAGGATCCAGGAAGCCGCAACCAGGATGTGGGAGGTGGGGAAAAAGAGTCCCTATTTTTGTTTTTCAGTGGAGAAAAGTGAAATCGAACCCGGACGGGTAAAGATGCTCCTTGGTCAAGCTAATAGGGCAGTGTTGTGCTAAATCGCTTAAGGGGAAACTATTATGTTATGTCTAACAAATAAAGGGATGAATTTTACGACTATATTCCATCCCATCTTATCAATCTTTCTTTTTTAAAAAAAAAAAAGAACTTCGTGCCTTTTGAGGGTTTAAATGGCTTTTTTGGAAAAATGAAAGGAAAGCGAAGAGTTCAAACTGATTCTTAAAACCGGTGGATTGATTCTTTAAAGCGAAAATTTTCATATGAAAATAATACATTTGTTTTTGTTTTCGCGATATTGATTCTTATAAACGGTTGATTCTTATAACCACTGATCACTATATATATATATATATATATATATATATATATATATATATATATATATATATATATATATATATATTACATATATATATATACATAACCTTATATACACCCCTTAATGGCCGTTCTTACAAAGGAGGTATGAAATTTCCCGTTCTAAAGGAAATTTTAAAAAGATAATAAAGAAAGAAAAAAAGAAAGGAAGCAAGAAAACAGAAGTCAAAAAAAGGATACATGGGAAAGCGAAAAGCATTTCATCAAACAAAAAAATAAATTATTGATTACTTTAAAAATGAAATAAATATTAATATTAATCTCTGATATATTCCTTTCATAGTATTATAAATCTTAAAATAATATTCCTTATTTATTTATATCTATAACATTATGCGTCTTCACAAGCGGTTTCACGGGCCGTGTGTTGTGTACGCCTGATCAAAAGCAATATTATTCGTAAGCAGTGTTTCAGTAGATTTCCGTGAAAGAGTACTAAGACATGTAAAATAAATAACCGTAAGTTTTACTTACGGTGATGGAATGGTACATTTTAAGATAAACTATATATAGGAATATTTTGAGGTTTAAATTTCATGGAAAGGTATTTTAGGTATTTTATAGCAATGTTTTATCCAGTCGTTGAATCGAATATCCTTTTGCGATTGAAGGAAAACGAACGATTGAAGATATTTTTCCTAAAAAAGAAACACAGAATAAAATTATTCGGAAAGGGTAAATGAATTTCTAAACAAGTAAATGTAACTAGAGCTTCGATCATAAACTGTTCGACTTCTACAGAAACGCTCTGTTTAATTGCTAGGTAAGATTGACAAGCAGTGAAATTTTAAAACTCGTGCTTCAAACGGTATTAAAGTGATAAATTCTGTGCGATGTTAGTATAATGTTCCCATCTACTGGAGAATCAGCAAAAAATGTGATACAAATATACCAGTAACGGGAAGTCGATGTTAAATCATTCATGTCATAAGAAGTCCGCCCTGTGAGTAGGAATTGGAGCCGAGTCTTTTCGTATCGTGACGAAATTTATTGAAAACTCTTTAGAACCATACTTCCTTTTAACACTTTCTTTTAACTCTACATTTTGTTGATAGAGAAAGGAAATGATGTTGAGAGATTATTATTAAACTAGCTGAATACCCGTGCTTCGCTACGGAGTACATTCAAATTAACTACAAGGTCAATGCATGTAAATAATGCCAAAAAAATATATATTTATAACAAATACAACGGTCAATGTATGCAATTAATTTGTATGTTTAATATCCATAAAACATACTAATTTTAATTAAATTCTTAGAAAACTTCCATCTCAATTTTGTCTAGTGGTTAAATTTTATCTTTTACCTTATTTTAATATTTTTTGTCAATTTATTTCGTTGTTATGCACGTGAATTAATTTAAAGTAACACAAAAAGAAAAGAAACCACGTAATCAGCATTTAATAAATTAAATTCTTAAAATTAATCTTTAAAAATACACCAAAGATCAAAAGATGAAGGTAAATATTCGAAAAAGACTTCATTTTAAAGGAATTTTTATGATCTTTCTTGTGATATAAATTTTATAACCCTCAAATTATTATTTTAAATGCAAACTTAAAAAAAGATATAAAATAGCCTAAAAATTTAATTTTAAAATATCTAAGAAGAATTTTTC
>OU015495.1:71568103-71609920 GCA_907164885.2 Dolomedes plantarius
ACATTGTATCTACTTTCGATGCATTATTTTTTAATTCCTCACGTTCGTATTCACGTAAAGCGCCGTCCTGTCGCGTCCTGTAGAGATCACCACTATCCTATGCAAATAAACATGCATAAGCTGCAAACTGAACTATCACTTTACCTCAACTGAATAAATAAATAAACTGCGGAGAAGCCCTTTTCAATGTCGTGGACAACAGATAAGAAAACGGAAAGTTAAGAAATACCTAAATAAAAAATTTAAGAAAAACAAAAACAGAAGGGCATCATGCTGACCCTTTAAGCCCGGAGCAAGGCCGAACGGAGTGAAACAAAACAAAACAAAGCAATCGTAGGTCAAGGTAAAATGCCTGACTTAACTGTCATGATGTTGCAAACGGTATGCGCTTAATCTAAGGTTAACCGGTATTTTAAAACCTGGAATATATGGACATAAAATGCACGCAAAGGAACCCACTCTATTTTAAACTTCGTTGAGTAGGAAAATAAGCTCTGAATTGAGCAATCAAGGAATCAGACGGCGAGATTGCAAAGTTAGACCGAAAATAGTTGGAAATAGTTACCGTAAAATCTCGTCTATAATACGCACCCGAGTATAATACGCATGCTTGATTTTGCGCGAAATTTTCGGAAAAAATTAAAATTCGACTACAATGCGCATCCATAACTTTTCAATATTTTATTTAAAAATTGCGCAAATATTATGATAAGTTTTCTGCTGCCGTATAGACCGTCTTGAAGACATTTTGAGGGAAATAAATAAAATAAAATAATAAATTGTTGCACTTACAACCGCCGGGAACTATCAATATTTCAATGGACCTGTTATTAAACGAATGCCTGTGTGATACGAACTGCGATTTCCGTTTGTATAAAAAGGAACATCGGTGGTTTGTATAAAAAGGTAAACGGGTGGATGAATCACGGAGTGGAGATGCAGGCGCACACGTGTTGCGACAATGTCTTACAGCTGCTGTACGTTCGTTTATTCAATGTTTAAAACTATATTTATTTTTGTACGGGAGTATAATACGCACCCTCATTTTTGAGGACTAAAATGTGAAAAAAAGTGCGTATTGTACTCCAGATTTTACGGTAAGCTAGTTTAGCCAGCAGAAGGGGGTGAGGGTGCATCAACTTTTGTTTATTTTCCTGTAAGTATTAACATCAAGCATAAAAATTCAATTTCTCCTGTTGTGGTCTTATGGAAATAAGTTGTGCTAGTTATTTGATATTCATGCGAATTACTTTATATTTTAACCTGCAGAAAGAGGAAAATGCAGCGACTGTATTTCTTCGACGATTTGTTTTGGTATTATTTCACCGACTGCCAAGTCTGGGTACTGAACCCGGTTCTTCTGGCCTTGAGAGGACAGCTTTCATGACAAATATACCTCATCGATGTAAGGAAATTTCGATTTGAATGACTTTATACATCTCTTCCTCCCATCCCGCTGTCTGTTCAAGAACAACTCTAGAGAATGTTCCCAGTACACAATTTTTTATCTTTCCATTCGACTAGAATTCTAGCTTTATCTATACTTTGTTACAGAGGAAAAAGTCCTTCGACTTCTTTTGAAGTAAATACCGACATTTAATAGAATAAAGAACTTGGTCACTCATTTAGGATCTGAAATTAACAGTCAAAATTATACTTGCCCAGAAATAAAAAATCGATTAATTACTTCGAATCACCTTTTTTTATGACATGAAAAACATTCTTAGATAACACGTAGTCAAAAGAAAAGCAAAAGTAAACCTGCATGTCTCTGTCAGCCAATGTTTTATTTAGTCTTCATAAATGTTGACGTTTAAATAGAAGAGGGATAAATACTATTTATCGTTGATAGAAACATCCTGGGAAATATTCCTGATGGTATTAGGAAAAACGAAATCTGGAGAAGGAGGTAAAAATTTGAGCTATATAGGCTTTTTCATGAAGATTGAGACTTATTTTTACAAATAAAATTTAGTAAAATAAGAATAATCAAATCAGGCAGGACATTAAATTTCGAATGAACTCCAGTGGAACTTCAAAAAAGCCTTTATTACGACAATAGCGCTCTTTACCCGCATGAAATCACAATCCCGCGCGATTGAGTGCACGTGTGAAGGTGTCAGAGAGGAAGGGAAAGCTGCTTTGGAGGGTACTGCAAGTTTTCCCGCGCGCAATCCCGTACGCTCCAAGCACTCGAGACGTACGTGTAAAGGGCGCTATTCTGTGGCAATAGACCTAAAGAAAGATGAAAATCAAGATGAAAAGACATAAAGAAAACATAATGATTTTAAAATTATTAGGGTGAAGAACTGGGGGGGGGGGGGGGTAATTCCAAGAGGACAAGCTATCACATATTTCTGAAGAGGCCCTCCAGGCGCTGTCGTGCCACCGCTGATGATATATTCGATGATGTGCATTTAGCCACCATGAGTTTTTAACAATATTTTTTCATAGTGGTCTGTTGTAGTTTTTCAAGTGATCGAGACCACCTGTATCGGTTCTACCTCTGCCACGCTCTCTAACTCACGTTTTGTACTTTACTTTAAATCCGACTAAAGTCTATTTAAAGTTCAACCCGCACCTCCAGCTTATCGGACAGGTGTGCTGAGCATTACACCAGAGAGTTGTGCCATTAATCTTTCTTAATGAGCCTCATAATTCACTTCCTTCAAAGTCATTTAATAAAGTGCTCTCAATTTATACGAATGACTGTCGAAGTTGTAGGGAACTTTAGTTGAAATTGGATACTGAAGCCGAATACAACCTAATGAAAAAATTAGAATGAGGAACATTTTACTTAAGGAACTTGTCGGTATCGGGTTGAGCCGTTTTACATTCGAAGATACCATATATTGTCTTGTGCTTCACAGTTGTAATGGATCAAATACGAGGTTTTTTAATCCCTTTGTTCTAAATACCTTTAATTGTTTCCTCCAATTAAGCAAAACAAGAAACCATTTTACAGCCGAGATAGTCTGAACAAGAACCGTTCCTTTTACTTTTACAGCCGGCACCTCTTGGCGTTTATTTTGGATGCATGTTGCATTGAATGCCTCACGAAGTGCAATACAGAAACGCGTGTTTATTTCATGTAGGTGGACGACAATAGTTATTTTTAAGCAAAACATTTCTAGAATAGGAAATTCAAAATTTTTCTTCCAAATTTTGACTTATAAGCATAAAGTCCATAAGGAACCTTAATGCTACTTCAAACGAAATCCCCTTGTGTGTGTGTATATATATATATATATATATATATATATATATACAGGTGGTTATCAAAAAACACTAAGAAACATCATGAAAACCTTTATTAATACGGGGAAGGATCACCTTTGCCATGTAATACCACCTGATTCACCTTGGAATTGGATTATACAAGCCATAAATAGTGGTTAAGAATATATTATACCATTCTTCAGGGAAAAATCATGAAAGTTCCTGTAAAGATGCTGTGATGGATATCGATACCTAGCTCTATCCGCCTATACAGATCACAGTGGTTGGGTGATATATAGTCTGTGGGGGTATTGTACAGGGCAATATTGTACAATCTTTCCCTGTACAATCTTTCCCTGTACAACATTTGACTTCTTTTTCATGATCTTCAAACGAATACTTGATAGGTTTAGCTGTATGTATAGGGGATTATCATCCTGGAGAACACCATCTCCTGCAAGAAACAATGTTTGCACCATAGGATGGACTAGTGAGCTAAAATTTCGACATAGTCCTTCCCATTCAATCTCCCTTTCAGGGTTACGATAGGGCCTCAAGAAAACCATGAGATACCATCCCAAACCCTGATAGGTCTATCTCCATGATTGACAGTTGAGATGAGGCAGCCAGAATCTTACGCTTGTGTAGGTGTTCTCCAGACATACGTACATCCTGCTGCGAGGAACAATATGAGCAATGATTCATCGGACCAAATGCCGTTTTTCGACATATTACTCAACCAGGATTTGCGCTCGTGACAACGTTCTGGACGATATTTTGTATTGGCATCTATTACGAGTGGTTTGGGAATATCTACTTCCGTAAAGCTTTGTTTGAGTGAAGTTCCCTTTGTTGTGAAGTTCCCTTCTACCTGTGATGGTTGTTGCCGGAACTTGCAGATGCCGATTGAGCTCTTCGGTCATTTTGGTTGCAGTTGTTTTCTTTCTTCATGTCACAATCCGCTTCAATACCTCGTCCGTCTCTTTCACTCAGCTCTCCCTTTCGTCCACTATACTGTTTGGCAAAGGATGTTTTTCCGTGTACTCTGTATGCTATCATGACTTTCGATACCATAGCTCGAAAAACACCCATTAGCCTGGGGGTTGTAGTAATAAATACCCCAATTTAAACGCGCTCAAACAATTTACCCTTTTTGCAAGGTTTGACATTTTACGCTGTTCCCTCCAAAAGCACGATGCCCTTAGCTTCATTACTGCTACCTGACAATAGAATAATACCTACACTATATTACATAAAAAAAATACCACTGGCCAGACTTGTTTTTTAAAGAATACGAAGCATATTCATCAACACCACTGATATTGATAGGTGTTTCCATTATTTTGGTAACCACCTGTATATATATATATAAATATAAGACAAAGTTGAAAGTGAAAAACCAGCATAAGCTCTATTACTATTTGCAGCCAGGAACTAAAAACAGGAAAAGATAAGTATTAAAAAGACTTTAGACAGCATCTCTTCATCAGTGGTGCCGATACTGTCTAAAAGCGAATGGATTGTTTCTGATAAGTATGATCTAAACAATAAACATACTTAGACACCGTACAATCCATAAGAAACAGAAGAATTGAATAAAAATTTGCTCAATCAAAAAACACCAAGCGCTAAATAAAGTTGAAGTTAAGAGTAGGAAACCGCAAGAAGACTGACGTCACAAACCTTGCAACCATGTAGTTAATGGATACACAGATGCAGACTTAGAATGGAGACTATGTTATAGGGCATATAAACCTAAACTAAGTATATATTATTATTATTACTAAGAGTAAAATATTATTATTTAGTCTTCTTATTATTTTTACTTAAGTATTTAATTATTATTAATTAATGAGTATAATTTTTTTGTAGTTATTTTTACTATTTAAACTCATTATTTATTATATTTTATTACTAATTAATTGCAACAGAACAAGCTATTCATTAAATCTAAAACAACCAATTATGTGATTGGAAAGACTATCAGGGTAGTAATGATTACGTTTTAGCACAGCTAACAAGTCTAAAATAGGTTTATTCCTATTGTCTTTAGAAGAAAGCCTATTTATACTTACTAGCTGATTTACAATAATGTTATTGAAAATAGATTTATGTAAACAAGTTATGTAATTTTGAAATTTAACAATATATATATATATATATATATATATATATATATATATATATATATATATATATGTATGTATGTATCTATAGTGTGTGCGTGTAAGTGTATGATAACACATAATTAATGAAGAATGAATTTGAGAAGGATGAAAAACTGATTATTCACAAACACGCGTAAAGTGCGGTCGTGTAGCCAGATATATATATAGAGAGAGAGCACAGGTGCAGTCGCCCAAAGAACTTTGTTTAGTTGTATCATCCTGGACACAAAACACACAATAGCTCAGTAGTAGTGGCCACATGGTAGACACAGAACAAGAGGATATTGCCGGACTTGGCCGGAGAGAGGAAAGCGAAGACGCGCGTTTACAGACGGCAAGTCTTAGAAAGTGAAAAGTCGTGTCTTTTCGTGGCGGAAGACGTGGACTTATATATAGGCCGATAAGTTACAATTGCCCAAATGTCCTCCGTTCAGGCACAGAAAAAATGGACATTCCATCAGGGATAGAATTTTTTAATTGGTTACAGAAATCATGTCGTCTATACCCTCATGTTTTTCAAATGATTTCAATCTATGGGATATAGTCCAGATTGGGTCAGAGAAGGTTTCTGTGTTCTGTTATTCGAAAACATAACTTCTTTATTATAAATAAAGTTAATTAGGCGCATGGTTTCCCTACCATAAATGGGAATGTTATAGAATTTTAAACATTGATTGCAGGGTTAGGGTATTTATAGTGCCTGGGAAAGATTCGGCAAGTGGATTTAGGGGTTAGTATAATTCACCAATTAAGTTATTCCTAAGTTATGTTTTAGAAATGGGGTCATACTTCGTTACAAAAGATAATTTTAAATACGCGTTTGGTAATAATTAAGAGCAAGCATACTATATATCTATGTTGCCCGGTACAAAAGGCTTAAGTCAAACAGTGATTTAAATATACCAAGGTATTAGCTTTTATACCAATCGCAGAAAAATAATTTCAACTTGAGTCTATTGTGCAAAGAAATGCACTTTTGTATACAAATTTGATAAACTTAAGCCTTTTATACAAATCAAAAGATTTTTTTTATCAATACAAAAAAATATCTAAAAGTCACTATTTTTGACATAAGCCATTTATACCGAGCACCATATATATATATATATATATATATATATATATATATATATATATATACAGAGGCTGTTCACACATTTTTTAGACGATGTATACTGTATTCACAAAACTAAATTACATAAAATTCTTGTGTTTTAAATGTTCTATTTGATATCCCTTATTCTGAACTATCTTTCGACACCGCAATTTCCAGGATAATAATGCCTTTTGAAGTGTCAGAAGAGGTATTCTATCCCATTTCTCCTGAACAGCTTTCCAGAGTCCTGTAAGGGTTTTGGGACGACGTTTGGATAATGCAGATTTTAAAAGTCCGAAAGAACAAAAATCCATAGGTGATACATCGGGAGATTTAGTAGGGATATCAGTGAAGGGTATGGCCTTGATACCAGTTTTTTGTTCCATTTCTTTTAGGAAATTTACAGTGGATTTTGATGTGTGACTGCTAGCTTTGTCCTGATGGAGTCTCACAGATTGATGGCACTGTGGGTAAAGCGATGGTATTTCATTCAGAAAAATTGGCGATAAAATATGTTCCTGATAGTATTTGGAGTTAATCTTGACATTTTTTTCCACTCTCTTTATTTTTAACTTGCCATTATAAGAAAAACCAGCAACAATCATGAATCCCTTAGAAAAACTTTCTTTCGATTCTTTGAACCATGTACTTAAATTTTTTTCTCCCCTTTTATGATAATAAATGGAACTTTTTTTTGTTGCAATCATTTAAATACACCCATGATTCATCTCTCGTGACAAATGTTTTCCATTTTTCTTTGGATAAGTGTTTCTGATATAGAATTATGCTGCGTGTCCTGCGTTCAGCGATATGATTTGGAAGAAGACGATGCACATTGAGTATTTTCGCTTTCTTAAGATTTAAATCAACGTTTATCATTTTGTTTACAGTGGACACCGAGTATTTTAATGATTTTGCAACTGTCCTTTGACTAGGGGGATTTTCTTTTAACATTAAACAACGTACCTTTGCAATAGTCGAATATGTCCGTTTTTTCCTTGGATACTTGTTTGGAATTTTTGTCCCACTTGAGGCTCCAATTTGACTTTTTTTCCCTTTCTTGTTAAAGATATTACCTATCGACGCTTTAGATATCACAAAAGCATGACTCTCACATCATTTTTGGATAACGGAGTATGCATATTTCTCTTCGGAAAGAGTATAAATGTATCCTTCGAACCACTGCTTTGTTATAAACGCCATTTTGAATAAAAACAAAACTTTCAAGCCGCAGACGATAATTTTGACTTTTAAAAACATAGTACAATTGCAGTTATTGCTTTTGCAGCAAACGATTTTTTATTACCGCTTACCAAAATCGTCTAAAAAATGTGCGAACAGCCTCTGTATACAGTGATTTCCGCTTATAAGAATCACGTTTGTTATTACTGTTTTTGATTTTCATAAGCGGTTGATTCTTATAGCCGAAATAGGTTTTTGGACAGGCACACACACCTATATATACATATATTAGAAAATTTACCATAAAATACTCTTTAATTTACGTTAATTATCTTTTATTAAAATTATTTTTTATAATTTAAAAATAAAACTTAATTTCTAGATCTATAAGTAGGTACACATGATTATAGTAATAGAAGAAAAAAATCCAATATTTGGTACAACATACTTGCTTAACAGTTTAACATTTCAACTACTGGAAGGGTGCAAGAAAAAGTTTTCTACGGTAGCTTGACGTAATGAAGTTTTCAGGAGGCTGTTTATACCTCTTTCAATACCAATAGTCTCAGACCAAGAAACACCTTCTAGCTTACGTTTCACGGTTTGATAACGTGCTGAATCTAATAATGTCACGTTTGCCTAAGTGATAGTGGACACTTCGCCGAAGATTTATGTGTTTCGGGGACCAGAAAGTCTCAACCAGGATGCGGGAGGTGGGAAAAATAAGAGTCCCTGTCTTTGTTTGTCAGTGGAGAAAAGTGAAATTGGATCCGGACGGGTAGGATGCCCCTGGATCAAGGTAATTGAACAGTGTTTAGCTAAAGCGTTTAAGGGGAAACTATTATGTTATGTCTAACAAAGAAAGGGATGCATTTTACGACTATATTCCATCCCATATTATCACTCTTTCTTTAAAAAATAGAAAGAAAGAACTTCGTGTCTTTTGAGGGTTTAAGGGTTTTTTTTTGGAAAATTGAAAGGAAAGCGAAGAGTGTAAACTGATTCTTAAAACCGGTGGATTGATTCTTTAAAGCGAAAATTTAAACATGCAAATAATACATTTGTTTTTGTTTTTGCGATATTGATTCTTATAAACGGTTCATTCTTATAACCATTGATCAATATAAGCGGTGGTTACTGTATATATATATATATATATATATACACGCATACGTACATATGTACAGTCATATTCGATGTATGAATTCTTAAGATTATTAACTCGTTCAGCATGTATGTCTGCGATCGCGTAAAATCAATTCTTCGGTATCTTTTAAAAGAAACTGCTCCTAAAAGTACTAAATACCAAGTTTATTGGTTCTTGTTTACTATTAAATATCCTAGTCAAGTAAGATAAGGTGTCAGACAAAATAACCTATGACTTTTTTTTCAATCATTGGATCTAAATGGATGTGATGACAAACATCTTCAAGCTTTGTTATTACAACCAAAATATTATTAAAGGGATCAAAATATAATATGCGCAACCTCCATTAGACATGCGAGGAAAGAATAGAAGAATATGTGAATGAAAACTAAACGCAGTGTTATTCACTTTAGCAAATGTATCATTAAGGAATAAAATTCCTCTAGGCTTATTATACTAATAACTTAATGCATTAGAAATGAAAAATTCGCCCTGTTGACTTGAGGTTGTATGTTATCCAAAAGTAAAATTTTTCTTGTTAAGGGGTTGAATAGGTGTGTGGAACGCGAATACAACAAGCCTATATTTCTTCCGCAAGCTTAAGTGATTGCTGTGGATGGATGAACTTTTCAGTGTGTTGCGCAAAGATTGTCTCAAACTTAAGTCTTTTCACGATATACTGTTGGAATGGAAGAGTTATGCAGGATCAACAGAAAAAGGAAATCACAAAAGGCCTTAAAATTTAGACGCTATTCTTGAAAAAAACAAAAGGAAAAATTTTAAATTTCTTCATCTTGTGGATTTTAATTATGTTTGCTTGTAGTATTTTTCTATGAGTATAAATTACTCCATTACCTAGAAAATTAATAATATTGTCCCACCACCACCTTAAAGTTAGGGTAAATGCTCGATGTGTAGCGGAAGTTAACTATATTGAAAAAAATAGAGATGAAAACCACAATCAACCAGGTCAAACATCATGCGTTAAACACAGGCCAAGCTGTCACGAGTTTACCTTTTTCCCTTCTATGAGTGGAGGCAGTCGCCATTGGTTGCAAACCGAACTGTTTTCCGTGAGGTAGGAGAACGAGCTATAACTTTTTTTTTAGTTTGCTATGTCCTATTGTCGGTACATTGTGTATGTGAATACCCACCGTGCAACAGCTCTCGAATGGAAAATCACCAATATGCAAGGTTAACATCGTGCTCGAAACCTATAATTTCTAAAGTAAATTACTGCTTCATCAGAGTAAATATGAAACTTTGAACTTAAAGAAGAGCTGGCAACTTTGGAGAAATAGATGCATTTTGATAGACACTAATTAGAAGAATTACATTTTGTGTGCGCGATATTTTAACGATCCCTACATTAAACATATTTTTTTTAGTTTGGAGAGCAGAACGTTACCAAGCGTCGCACCGAGAACTTATAATGATGTTTTTCCCTTGACTGCTCCAGTCTGTTGTTGGAGATTCCAGCAACATCGATAAGGACATAGCAAGGAACCTAAATTATAAGATATTTACCTACCATATCAAGAAAACACCATGCATTTCGACCATAGAAAATTCTCCAAAGCAGGTACACCATTTCCTAACAGGCCATGACTTTCCATAATACAAAATGAACAAGAATCGAAGCTATGATGGCACAATTAGTGGTTGTGAGGTATTTTTGATTTACCGTGATTTTTGTTTCAACAACTTAATAAACATATCCAGAATACAAGCAATCTATCATCAACAATTGCCCGCCGATAGGACGATTTTCTCGGAACTCGGAGTATAGTCTGTAAAAGCATCTGTAAATGGTGCAAAGTATGTGAAATACTTGCTAGACGATTGTCTTTTAACGGTTCGTTTAGTTCCAAGAATTCTGTGCTTCGGTGTTTTGTTTGGGTTTTTGATGGCGGTGTTATGCGTTTGTAAGGTTAGGTGCCTAAAAACGGATGTATTCGATATAGAAGAAAGATATACAGATAGGGAAAATGATTGAGTGACTGATAAATTTGTGATTTTTTTTCCTCCGAAAGTGAGATACAGGGAGATAATCATTGATTTGTGTCAAAATCCTCTCGGGTATGATGATTTTAATCTAGCCAATAGGGATTAAGCTAAAGGATTCTTTGGTTTATCCCCTGTTTCATTTCACGATAGAAAATTATTTGACTGATAACTCCTCTCACAAGCCTTTCCGATGATTTCTCAAGGCTCACCAGATGACTTTGCAGGTTTGTTGAGAGCTCTACGGTCCTTTTACTACTCGAGGGATAATTGGACTAGGACCTACTGCTTAATGCCAATTCCGAAAGGCTACAAACAACCTTACCAATAATGGGAATTGAACCCATAGACTCTGGTACCAAATGCCAGTTCCCTAGCCATTCGGCCATCGCCCAGCTTATTTTGAAGGACATACGAGATTTTGGACTTTGTGCTGACGCCTACAAAAGTTGTGACTATTTGGCTCCAAATTTGCCTTCCAACACGAACTCCATTAAATCTAGTGGGTATTGGATCTAAGATTCAACAGGGCAGTGGAAATTCTTTTGCCCTAAAATGTTTGACATTAGAAATGATAACAGTACGAACACCGAGACATTGAGTTGAATTAGGTTAAATCAGAGATATACTGGATTTGGTTTCTAGAGGGGAGAGAGTCGATGAATGGATCTCAGTTCTGTAATACTCCACGAGGATTTCACGAAATTATTCTACTTCATTTAGGTATATCCCTGTCTAATTATCCCCTGTGTAGCAAAAAAATGACCATAACGCATTCAACCAACCACTCTACTTCATTTAGGGAATTAGTAATTCATTGGGGAAGTATTAATGTTTCTTTTTTCCGGTTTCCATACTTTTCCTTAGCCAATAAATTCCAAAGAAAAAATATTTGCTTTCTGGTGTACTTTGCATTCTTGTGCATTTATTACTGATTCTAGGCACAGAGCTAAAAATGGGGGCTCAGATGTTGTTACACGTTCCTTCAAGATTTAATTTATGTATACTTTAAAAAAAGTTTTAAAAAAAGTTCATTATTATTTTCCATTTTATAAAATTAAGATCTTCAACTTTTTTTGTTATTTTAAAATGGAATTTAAATGTATAGAAATATGTAGTAAAAATGCTTTAAAATACGTGGCCTTTTTTAAAACTTTTATCGAGGAGGGTTGGGGTCAAGCGAGAGCTGAATACCACAAATCGGAAGTGGATATTTCAAAATTTTCAGTCCTAAGGTTTCAAAATGTTGTCTTTTAATTTCGTATTTAATAGAGTTGTTAATTGCTTATTAAGTTCATTTTTAGCTTCAGTAATTTATTACCACAACCTAGTTTTTCATATTTGATCTTATACCTTGCTCAATATGAAGAAAGATTTTAAATACTTCATTATTAAAAAGAATTTAAATTATATAAAACGTTCCAGTTATATTATATAAACGTATCCAGTAATGCATGTATAAAATAAAAATTTTCAATTGAGAGTGGTTTGATCAATCAATCTTAAGCAAAATATAACTTTAATTTCAATACCTTGTAACTTACACAAGATCACGTTCTGTTTTATTTTCTAACTGCATTCATTCTGTTACTATGCATTTTTTTGAACGTTTGAAGGAATTTGTATTTTAGTCACCCTTTCAACGGCAAATGCAGTCAGTATAGGAATTCTCGCGATTCAGAAATAAGAGGCCCAGAATATCGAAACTCTAACAGGTTACTACGAACCGTAACTATCATGAGGTAGAATATTAATTTTCATCTTAGTTGCAGTTATTTGACAGGGTGTCGTTATGTTCAGCAGTAACAGAGAACCGTCAGTGATTGAAACAAAAAGTGCTCATACTACAGTAACCACCGCTTATAGTGATCAGTGGTTATAAGAATCAACCGTTTATAAGAATCAATATCGCAAAAACAAAAACAAAAGTATTATTTCCATGTTAAAATTTCCGCTTTAAAGAATCAATCCACCGGTTATAAGAATCAGTTTGCAATCTTCGCCTTCCTTTCATTTTTTCAAAAAATGCCACTTGAACTCTCAAAAGGTACGAAATTCTTTCTTAAGTTTTTGAAAAGAAAGATTGATAAAACTTTGGGGTGGAAAACAGTCGTAAAATACATTCCTTTAGACATAACATAAGAGTTTCTCCTTATACGTTTTTGCTAAACACCGTCTTATTAGCTTTACCCAGGGGCATCTAACCCGCCCGGGTCCGATTTCACTTTTCTCCAGATAGGCACTCCTTTTTTCCCACCACTTACTTCCTGGTTGCGGATTTCTGGACCCTGAAACACATAAATCTTCCGCGAAGTGTCCACCATCACTTACGTAAACGGGACAGTGGATTCAGCACTTCAAACCGTGAAACGTAAACGGATCCATTTTGCTGAATCGCATGAACCAGATGCTGAATCAAACGTTTCACTGTTTGATTCAGAATCAAACCGTGAAACGTAAGCTATAAAGTGAATCTTCGTCTGAGACTGTAATAAGCATACGTCGCTAGTATTCACTTTAGTTTTCTAACAAAATTGCCAGTTAGTGTTAGAACTTTTTGATAGTCGAATTCAAATATGATAAAAACAAGGAAAACTCTTAGTTTTTCTGAAAAACAGAACTTGCTAATTAGATATGATGCTCTTCCAAAATGTAGTCAAAGAGAAGCTGCCTCTTGTTGATTTTAAAATCATGTGTTGTTACTTATAGGTCTAGAAATTGAGTTATAGTATTTGTTTAGAAATTGAGTATTTTTAAAATTATAAAAAATAATTTTAATAAATGATAAATAACGTAAATTAAAGAGTATTTAATGGTAAATTATGTATATATGTGCCTGTGTGTTTATATATATGTACAAGTATATATTTGTGTATGTGTGCCTGTCCAAAGGGAAGTTTCGGTTATAAGAATCAACCGCTTATAAGAATCAAAAACAGTAATAACAAACGTGATTCTTATAAGCGGAAATCACTGTATTTGAAACGGTAGAATGAAGTACCGTGGATTTGAACTTCGCTTATGAGCTCCTGTAAAGCTGCAAATGTTTATCTGGCAATAAAGACCTCAGTTGCGGATCAGTGAAGTTCTTTGTGGATTCGTAAGGCAACTGGAGCAAGGTACAGATATCTGAAGATGTTACAACCTTAAACCAGTCCTGACTATGTTAGTTCTTCCTTCCAATACTATGAATTGCGAGAACTAAATTTGTCAAACAACTGAAAATTGGTACTGAATTCTCTTGCCAATGCCCCCCCCCCCCCCATTCTTTTAAATTTCTCCTTGGGAATTTGTAAACCTATAATATCAACTGATTTTTTCGGTCATTTTTAATTCCAGTTTCTTTCAAGAGATTAAAAATTAAGGTATGTTAATAAAGAACAACTTCCATGAATATTCAAAAATGTCTCACCTAGAAATCACAGACTATTATTTGACAGTTCACCAGGACATTGCGAACTATAGTTCCACTTCAATCAATCAATCAATCAAAATCAATATATATATATATATATATATATATATATATATATATATATATATATATATATATATATATATATATATATATATATATATATATATATATATATATATATATATATATATATATATATATATATATATGTATATATATATATATATATATATATATATATAAATATATATATATATATATATATATATATATATATATATAAATATATATAAATATATGTATATATAGTATATATATATAAAAAAATATATATATATATATATACATATATATATATATATATATATATATATATATATATATATATATATATATATATATATATATATATATATATATATATATATATATAGTTCAGTAAGTTAAAAGAAAAGAAATAAGAATAGGAAAATCTTGTTCCATTCAACACCGATAGAATGACTAGAAATGCATTTTAATGCATTTATACATCGCGTAAAAAGCTCTCTACTACATGCAAGTCATATTTTAATTTTTCTCTATCTACAAAAATAGTCTGATTATGAAAGAAATCATTGAGCCTAAATTTTAAAAAAAGAAGGAAGGAACTTAGTTGAAGACAGTAATAAAAGAAAATATTTGTATAGCCATCTCGCCTGTTCGAGTCAATTATGAAAAAGGATTCTTTCACAGAGAGTATTTTAGATCAAGAAGTGCGTCGCAATTGCATTTCGTGCAAGAAATATTAACTCGTACAATGAACGAGGAGCACACACCCTGCCGTTCGTGCATCAGTTGAGGTTTGAATTGAAAACTAACAAACGTGAATTAATTTAATACCTTCCTTAGCAAAGCATATATTTAAAAACATAATCGCTAAAATTTTTGAAAAACCCGTTTTGGCGTACTGCAATTTTAAAAGTGCATATGAATTTAGACTTTTGGTTTATTATGACTATATGAATGTGTATCAAGTTTATCTTTTCCTCGTGAAAATATTTTTTAAATTTTAATTCCTGTTGTTACATCATCCATATATATATATATATATATATATATATATATATATATATATATATATATATATATAACAGTTCCGTAACTGCCTGACTGACTGGCTGGCAGACAACGCACAGACCAAACCGCTGGACATAAAGGGCTGAAATTTTGCATGGTGATTCTTCTTATAGTGTAGGGGTGCACTATGAGAGATTTTTGAAAAATTCTTCTTAGATTTTTTTAAATTAAATTTTTACTCTGTTTTTGTAATATTCTTGAAAGTTTGTATTTAAAATAATAATCCGAGGGTTATAAAATTTATATCACGAGAAAGATCATAAAAAATCCTTTAAAATGAAATCTTTTTCGAATCTTTACCTTCATTTTCCGATTTTTGGTGAATTTTTAAAGATTAATTTTTAGAATTTAATTTATTAAATGCTGATCACGTGGTTTCTTTTCTTTTTGTGATACTTTTGCTTCATGTGTATAGCAGCGAAAAAAATTGACAAAAAAATTTTGAAATACGGTAAAAGATAAAATTTAATCACTACACAAATTGAGATGGAAGTTTTTTAAGAATTTAATTCAAAATAGTATGTTTTATGGATATTAAACATAGAAATTAATTGCATACATTGACCGTTGTATTTAATTTGAATGTTCTCCATAGCGAAGCACGGGTATTCAGCTAGTATATATATATATATATATATATATATATATATATATATATATATATATATATATATATATATATATATATATATATATACATACATACATATATATATATATATATATATATATATATACATACATACATATATATATATATATATATATATATATATATATATATATATATATATATATATATATATATATATATATATATATATATATATATATATATATATATATATACATATATTTATATATATAATGTATTTATAATGTACTTCAATTGGGACATATTTCCAAGTTAGGATAAAGTATTGCTCATATGTCATTCTTTCAGGCTGAATTCTAAAAGAGGGCACAATTACGATTTATGCTTTCACCCTATAGTCACTTTTTAAAGCTAAAAGCATTCAATGAATTGAAGTTTATGTTAAGATGCGGTTGTTGACACTACCTAAATAAATAAAAACACACGAGTAACTGACTACAGTTCGACATGCTACGATACATAAATATGCCTTCTCAGAGATGTCTCATACGCACAATGATCTGGATATGAATCTTTACACAATAGTTAAAAAATGCGACTTTCCTGCTTTACCCAGTCGCTCCGTATTGATAGAACTATGAAAAGAATCCCACCTCCCGTGCACCTTGGAATGGGTGCGTTTTGTACCTTCCCTAAAGAAGGGGGGCATCGTTGACACGAAAACCTGGAGAGGCAAAAAGGGAAAAGAAGAAAAATAAACAAATAAAAAATAAATAAATAGAAATAAATAAATAAAAATAGCAAGAATGTCTCGAGTACTGGGCGCTGTGCAGCTCGGTGGAGGAGTCGTGACCTCTGCTGACGACCTATTCATAGGCCTGGAATGCTTGTGGGTTTGGGTTAAGGTGGGTCCATGAGCTCAGTAATCGAAGGACCAACATGCGAGCATGTTCTTGGTTTATCAGAACATTAAAGAAAGGTAAGAAATCCGGAGATATGTCTAAGACATGAAGTGCAAGGGGAAATAATTATCTATAAGGAATTCGGAGATTGAGAATTTTTGTGTCATTTAAAGTGATTATTTAAAACTTCTGAATACGCAGAAGAAACGGCACCAAAAGCTTTCGAAGGTAAATTCTCTAATCACACGAAATATTTTGTAGCTTAGTCAGAAAGGGAATTTAAAAAAAAATCTTACTTTATAAATTGAAGAAACCCTTCGATGCAAATTAACATTTGTATGCTAAATAACGACATTTTGATTCTGAAAATTTTTTGTTAGGTGATTAAAATTAAAGTGATGTCTTAATCAAATTTTGAGCTGTCGCTGCTTGTACAGGATGATTTAAATTTCGGCCAAAGCATGTATTACGTTTCTGGCTTTGAGTGAAATGTCTTAGTAAATCGAAATTCATTGCGTCCGATGAAAGGCACAAATCTTTAATAAAACTGACCTAATGATGTCTTGTAGGGTCAAAAATGAAGATCGGATATAACATGAACAGAAATCCATATGAAAGTTGATGACGATGATACCTTACGTAGTGTTGTAAATTATGTTTATAGCCTAATATGTCTGTCTTCTTCAGGAAGAAAGAATCAAATTTAAGGAAATTTTTTTTATTGACTAACCACAGAAATATACTTGTTGAAGTCAAATACATAACCACTGACGTATCATCAGGTGTAGAAGAAGCATAGGATAGGACTTAAGTATCTAGATATCGCAAGTACAGTTTAATAATTGTCTTTGTGTACCATATCAGTGATGATAATGATTGCCGTATAAGGTTTTTTTTACAAAGGTACAGGGCTCAAGACTAAGGGGTATGCAGGCAGAGTAATGCGCTTTAAACTTTTTTTTTGTAAGTAACACATAGTTTTCAAATTTTGTGTTACACATAAACAACTATTATATATCTGCTTCTATTATTACGTGTGAAGAATAGGGCTCGAAACTAAAGCCCCGCAGAGGTTCCTATAAAGCTGGTTCCGACACTGTTTAAAACTCAAGATTTTTTGATTAAAGTATAAATTTCACTAATAAAACATTATTTCTTCCTTGCTAGATGTAAGATATTCTTTTACCTATTTTAGTCAAAGTATTCTACTAGTGAGAGAAAAAGTTTTCTTTTTTTAAATCAGAAAATAACGCAATGGGAGTTTTCCCGTCTGGAAGAATAGCTTATTCACGGTGAGTCATGAATGACTCAGCTTTGAATGCTGGTCGTAAATATTTCGTCCATAAAATTTAACCTACATGTCATCCTTAAATGTTTCTACGTACTTCCTACAATTAGAAATAATTTGCAGCATCACTTGATACCGAAGAGAGTGCTTTTGTTATTTTTTTTATCTTACGTTTATTAAAGGAAGCGTAAAGGAGAGGATCCTGAAAATATTATTTTTATCTTCTTTGTAATAAAATCAAGTTAAGGAGAGAAAATGGGAGCAATTTTACAAAATATTGATAAACCTTCGGATAGTGCTAATCGGTTTAAAATCAAACTTGATATCCTGTTTCAAGCCCCTGTGCCACTCATTCTGCTAGCACAACTAACGTAACACATGATGCTAATTGACTGCAATAATGAAAATAATATATAGTTTATGTGTGTGTGCGTGTGTGTGTTTTCTTCTTTGTTCGGATTAATCCAAAAAGCATAAAAAAACTGCTAGCAATAAATAAATTTAGTTTCAGCTTTACTTGAGACACTATACATACGAAAGAAAAAGGACTGTATCATAATTTAGTTTTTTATGCCTATAAGATATTTCTCACAGGAAGATTGTAAAAGGGCATTTTGGCCGCTCTTCCAAGGACCGGTAATCGATCCCTCTTCTTCTTAACTTCGAAGCCACACACCCACACAATATATATATATATATATATATATATATATATATATATATATATATATATATATATATATATATATATATATATATATATATATATGTATACATATATATATATATATATATATATATATATATATATATATATATATATATATATATATATATATATATGTATACATATATATATATATATACATATATATATATATATATATATATATATATATATATATATATATATATATATATATATATATATATATATATATATATATATGTATACATATATATATATATATGTGCGTGCGCGCACGCGCGTGTGTGTGTGTACTCTTTTAGATAGACAATTTGATGAGATTATTACCCCACTATCAATTCAAGAATGTATTTCTAGGAAAAATCTGGGCTCAGATGGCAAAATGTTATAAGTCACTTTTCTTAAAAATTGAGTTTTTCCCATTCTGGATTCTCGTTCACCGATATTTTCTATTTACTGTAACTACTGTAAGTAATAGCCAACTATCAATACATATATAAATGCAATGTAATACAAATATAAAACAAATTACTGATTTTTCATGACATCTTGAATCTTAGAATTGTTGTCACGTAAATTTAAAAAAAAAGTGACTTATAACATTTTGCCATCCGAGCACAGAAATAAGCTTTAAAATAAAGGTATTTACAGTAAGAATAATATACAGTTATCGCCCTGTGTAATGCTACACCGGAGAGAAATATCTCAAACCCAAAATCGACTACGTAAATATATATATGCAACTATTTGAACTGTTTATTCATTGATCAAATATGAGGGGAATTTCCACATGACCGAATATATTATAATCGTTGGCTTGATCGCGTGATGATCACGTGAAAACAATAGCTACACGGAATCTTGCGTGCACACCTCTTCATTTATGAAGTGGAAATACTCTTTTAATGAAAACATTGTGGGTGAAATATCCCAAATGTGTGTGTCAATAAACTTTGGAACGCCTGTCCCTCTGCATCCGTATGGGAATTATGATCTTACGACCTCGAAAAGCTTTATATGTTTGAGTCAAATCATATCTTTTTTCAACTGTGTACACATCATTATATCAGTAAGCATGGCATACGCTAAAACAATCACGATAATATGCATAATCTGGGAATGGAAGTAATTTAAACATCGTAAGAGCTTACATGTCCAACGAAATTATTTTTATTATTTTATAAGGTACATGCTTATGGTATACTCCTACATTTCCGTTTTATCAACTAATGCAATTCTCTCCCATACTTCACCAATACGGGATAAGAAAGACAGATATTCATAATTTTCTTTAAATTACACAATGTATTATCAATCCATCAGATCCTCGAGTGGTCTAAAAACCTTTTTTTTTTTTTGTCTTCTGCCGAATACATAATTCGGAATACAGAGTCTATTTATTTCAGTGACCTATCGCTGACATGAACTAATGTAACTCTTAACAAGTAATTTTATTTATACAAGGAAAATAACTTAAAAACGTGTTCACCCGAAAACTCACAAGCATTTAAGACTTTTGCGCCGGATTTAGGCATCATACATATATATATATATATATATATATATATATATATATATATATATGTGTGTGTGTGTGTGTGTGTGTGTGTGTACATATATATATGTATATATATATATACATACATACATACATATATATATATATATATATATATATATATATATATATATATATATATATATATATATATATATATATATATATATATGTATGTATGTATGTATGTATGTATATTTGGTGCCCGGTATAAAGGGCTTAAGTCAAAAACAGTGATTTAAATATACCAAGTTATTGGCTTTTATACCAATCGCAGAAATATAATTTCGACTTGAGTCGCTTGTACAAAGAAATGTACTTTTGTATACAACGTTGATAGGCTCAAGCCTTTTTTAGAAGTCAAAAGATTTATTTTACCAATAAAAACAAATATCTAAAAATCACTTTTTTTGACTTAAGCCATTTACCGGGCACCGCATATATATATATATATATATATATATATATATATATATATATATATATATATATGTGTGTGTGTGTGTGTGTGTGTGTGTGTGTGTGTGTGTGTGTGTGTGTGTGTTAGTTAAACATTAATTAGAGGAGAATACCTAAGATAATTAAAAAGGGCTTCAGGGAAGATTAATTTCATGGCGTCAAACGTCACTGTTTTCCACAATTCTTAAAGTAACTCGAAACGCGCAACAGATCAAAATGGGAAATTCCCGCATGGAGAATCAAACTTGATTGACAGGAAAAGACCACGCCCATGGTTCATCTTCGGCGCAGACGTCACGGGGCTTACGTTTTTTTGAGACAAAGGGTTTATGCAGATAGAGATTAGATTTGTAGGTTGCTGGACATGGTCGCATGTCGCGAGATGGGAGATGATGAAGCTTGTCACGGATTGGATTGAGATTTAAGTAATGTTAGTTAATAAAGCTCTTAGATGTAAATTAATAGTTTTTCTTTGCCCCAGGCCTATGTTTGTTGACTGCTAATCAGGGTAATTTTAGGGGAAAAGTTAAGCGGGAATTAATGTGTAAATAAGACGTGTGTCATATATATATACATATATATATATATATATATATATATATATATATATATATATATATATATATATGTGCGTGTGTGTGTGTATACTGAAACCTCTCTATGGCGGACACTAATGGTTCAGAAAAAAATTGGCCGTTTTTAGGGGTGGCCGTGATAAGAGGTTTCTTCCGTGCCTTACTGTATAACATAATAAACCGTTTAAAGGCTTTATGGAGTTTTTAAACGGTTCTATGGCCGTTTAGAGGGGTGGCCGGCAAGAGAACTTTCACTGTATATACATACTATATAAATTTATTCATTCCTAATCACTTTGATTGCCAATTTGAACCATAGTCAATTTCGAATTTGAAACACTCAACGTTTTCTTCATTTCCTTCTCTTTTTTTATATTTTTATGCATAGTCTGTTTAGTACATATTTGTATCCATATACGAAGATTCCGTTAATTTTCTTGTTTACCACAAAAATGCTAGCTAAAGTTTTTCCCCCCCGTGTTCACCCAAGCGCACATAAAAATAGGAAGTAGGCAGACTAAGAAGTTTGTATTAAGAGGGGATTATGTCTAGGATTTAAACTTGACAAATTTCTTTCTTCTATATTTTTTTATTTTGTAGTAGATTTTGGGACATACACCTCTTGCGGTGTGACGCCATTAAGCTTGCATTTTTATCTTATTTTCAATTTAAAATTTTTTTAATCCTATCAATTTATCTTAATGATGACCAAATCTCTATTTTGGTCATAATTTCCAAACCCTGACGTCTCCCGATTATATAAATTATATTCCCGCTCAGGAAATAAGAAATTCGAATATCTGGAACCTAACCAGCCTCTTTGAACCGAAATCTAACCAATATTATTCAGTACTCTTCATATGTACAACTGTTGTGACAATTTGTTGTAACGAAAGAGGTAGTTGTGTAAAGCAGCCTTTCAGAATATTAGAGATGTATGATGTCTTTGAAACTTGTAGATTATGATACGATTTGTTTAATTTGGGTTTATTCTTCCCTTCAAAGGCATAGTTCTCACTTTTGGACCAGGGGTAGCCTATCGGTAGCGCGTCGGGTTTCGGTACTGAAGGTGCTTTTAAATTACTGAAGAGCCGTTAAAGTCCTCCGTGTCTAGGCCGGATATGGGCACGTTAAATCCGTAGACCGGAAAGTCGTTCTATGAGGTCAGTGGGTGGGGAAGGTACGACCCCTCCAGATGTCGACCCTGGGGATGATCGATCAAAATTGTGGTGGCACCTAGCCAAGTCGGACTCCGATCCTCATGGTTTTTTTATAAACCGGAGCGACACTGCTCAACCCGAAGCCCATATGGACCTGATCTGGAACTTCCGGTCAGGGGGCATTAGGAACAACAACAACAAACTTGTCACTTTACAAATTAAGATCTAAGCTCTGAGTCAAGAGCGTATTAAAAAAAATGTTCATGTATTCATAAAGCAACATAGACGAGGATCTCCCAACGGTCGCTTTAGTGTAGACCTAAACTCTTGAATTCAGCTTTAAATCTATATATGAGGCGGTGAAAGGCAAAGTGGTGTAAGTCAGTAAGTCAAGTGGTGTAAGTCAAAAGAGTTTAACTGCAAAAACTACAAAAAATTCCACCATAAATTGAACAAATTATAATTCATAACAATTATTACAATATTGCACATAATAACTATTTACAATTCCACCATAAATTGAACATGGAGATTACATATTTGCCCCCAAATGAAAAAAGTTGAAAAAGTGACTTACACCACTTTGCCTTTCAACGCCTCATATATAAAACAGTTCCGTAACTGACTCACTGACATACAACGCACAGACCAAACCTCTGGACCTAAAGGGCTGAAATTTTGCATGGCGATTCTTCTTATGGTGCAGGGGTGCAGTAAGAAAGATATTTGAAAAATTCTTCTTAGATTTTTTTAAATTAAATTTTTAAGCTGTTTTTGTAACTTTTTTTAAGTTTGCATTTAAAATAGTAATTTGAGGGTTATAAAATTTATATCACAAGAAAGATCATAAAAATTCCTTTAAAATGAAAACTTTTTGGAATCTTTGCCTCGATTTTCCGATTTTTGGTGAATTCCTAAAGATTAATTTTTAGAATTTAATTTATTAAATGCTGATCACGTGATTTCTTTTTCTGGTACTTTAAATTAATTTATCGTCACGTGCATAACAACTAAATAGACAAAAAAATATTTTTTTCTTTCTAATGCAGCAGACGATTGGATAATATCCAAAAAGAAATAAATATCCCTTACAGTTTATTTATATATATATATATATATATATATATATATATATATATATATTAGAAAGAAAAAAAATATTTTTTCTTTGACGCACAGACCAAACCGCTGGACCTTAAGGGCTGAAATTTTGCATGGCGATTCTTCTTATAGTGTAGGGGTGGACTAAGAAAGATTTTTGAAAAATTCTTCCTAGATTTTTATAAATTTAATTTTTAAGCTATTTTGTAACTTTTTTTAAGTTTGCATTTAAAATAATAATCTGAGGGTTATAAAATTTATATTACGAGAAAGATCATAAAAATTCCTTTAAAATGAAATCTTTTCGAATCTTTACCTCCATTTTCTGATTTTTGGGGAATTCTGAAAGATTAATTATTAGAATTTAATTTATTAAATGCTGACCACGAGATTTCTTTTCTTTTTGTGATACTTTAGATTAATTTTGCATCACGTGCATTACGACGAAATAAATTAACAAATAAATTATCAAAATACAGTAAAAGATAAAATTTACCCACTAGACTAATTGAGATGGAAGTTTTTTAAGAATTTAGTTCAAATTATTGACTACCATCCATTAACTGACAGATCACATTTATCCAGGCATTGCTCAAATACAGACTAAGCCTATAGAAAGGGCTATTTTGACTCCAAAAAACGATCAAGCGGCGTTCATTAATGACATGTTGCTAAAGTCCTTTGACGGGTAAGAAATGGTCTACAAGTCGATAGATACTGTCTGTAATTCAGATGACGCTGTTAAATATCCGGTAGAGTTTTATCGTAAGATTATTTTCTCAAGAACGGTCCTTCGGAGGGGAAAAAATTGTCCGGCGGCGAGATATAATTTTGGCAGCGCGCCAAACCCAGTAGCAGTAAACAGTTAATCAGAAAGTACCAAAATACGTCAAAAAAAGAAGAAAGAAAAGAGGTATGCGACGATAAGTAATCCTACGTTAATAGAGTTAGTAGAGACTAGTAGTTAGAAGAGACTACCTGAAAAATATATTTTTTTAAATTCCCTTAAACCGGTTCTTCCATACCATA
Organism: Dolomedes plantarius; assembly: GCA_907164885.2. Taxonomy (NCBI): domain Eukaryota; kingdom Metazoa; phylum Arthropoda; class Arachnida; order Araneae; family Dolomedidae; genus Dolomedes; species Dolomedes plantarius. The sequence goes on from OU015495.1 coordinate 71,592,830, forward strand.
AGCTATCTTTGCGAAAAGGCACACCCTTAATGCTCCTTCGGAATTTAAAACCACCGAAACTGTGTAATGGCACTGGACTACAAGTCAAAGCCCTGCATAAAAATTTAATCGAAGCCATTATTTTAACCGGGTGTGCTCAAGGAGAAAAAGTGTTCGTGCCACGCATTTCTCTAATACCCAATGACCTCCCCTTTGACTTCAATAGACTGCAATTTCCCCTCAAAGTATGCTTCGCCATGACGATCTCAAGGACAATATTTAAAATACTCTGGCATGGATTTAAGAGAAAAATGTTTCTCCGACCGTCTTTTTTATGTAGCTTGCTCACGCGTAAGTTCGCGGACGAGCCTGGTAATATTAGTTCCCCCTCCAATGAAGAAACAAAAATATTGTTTATAAGGAAATCCTCTAAAAAGCAATTTCATTAGTTTTTCATTGTAATTATCCTAAAATGTATTCCGTAGCGAAGCACGGGTATTCAGCTTGTTTATTTATATATTAAAACACCGGAAACTTCAAAATGTCATAAACTGGGCAAAATACCTTCCTCGAAAGTTACTTTCGAGGGAATAAAAAGTCGCAAAAGCGTCTGTGTTTTCTGCGAGGTAAATCTTTCTTTTACTTTTGGCCGACGATCTACATGGACGTCTGCCGTTATGTCCATAGAGGAGAGAAATTGTAACTGCATAACATATGAAACCGTAAATCCAATACGTCGTCTCAGCAAACAGAAAGGAGTCAAATTTCGGTCTGCTGAAGTGACAAGTTTAAGAAAAAAGAAGGGTTTGATATGTACAGAGGTATTCATACGGAAAGTAATGCGGTTGGAAAAAAATTTTCCATTTGGATCTTAAATTAGAAGAGTGGTGTAAAATATTATATAGTATATATGTGTGCTTAACGTGAGAACAGGATGCATCAAACACTATTAGGTTTGAATTAACATAACGAATGCTTGTGAGCTTTAATGAGAACGAAGTTGCATAAAATTTTATGTTATGTTTTATGGAATATTCATCTCGGAACTGATCGTAGACAATAAAGAGCTATTATCACCTGATGTTCCACAACTACTCTAAACATAAGCAATCATTGTAATACAAAAATTTCTTTAGTTTTTCTCTTGATAAAATACTAAGAATTTCTTCTTTTCAACTATGCTGCAAACACAGATATCTTATAACGATTCTGCAGATCGTATAGTGATTTGCATAGATATTCATTTATGAATATGTATGACTTTGGGGTTGTTCGTATCTCTAAATAATTCCAGTAATCTCAGGGCTGTTATTTATAAAATCTTCATGATCTCGTATAACTTTCTGGCATTTTCTCTGCCGACTGAACTCCTTCGAAAAACAGATGACGTCTCTGAAACCAAGTAAACTGTAAAATAATCAACTATTTTTATGCAATAAACTCAAATTATTCTACTGTGAGAAAACGTTTCTGCAATAATACCCAGTTATTGATGTTGAACTGGATTTTATCACAGCCTACATGTGCTTATAAACATCACTTGCCTTTTTATTGTGACTTAGGGCAAATAAATTTCTGTAAGTATATTTGTTGTCGATAAGCTCCTACTGGCGTTATTATCTGTTTTCATATCTTGAAAATGTCCTTAAAGTTATATTAAATTAAATGGCAACTTATTGTTATCACTTTTCGTGAGCTACGACCAATTTAAATTTAATATGGGAAAAACGGGTATCCCAATTGATCGATTACATTGTGCGTACACTTTCTAATCATTCCCCAGTGGTTTTTATAGATTATCTATCTTTAGTCGATCGTGCATTCACACCATGTTGTCATTAATAAATATGACTTTCTCTAGGCAAGTAATTTTATTTAAAGGAATAAATGACTAATCAGGAATAAATAGATGTGGGAAAAACGCGTATCCCGATTGATCTATTAAATTATGCTCACACGCTCTAATCTTTCCTCAGTCGATATTTATAGATTATCTAACTTTGGTCGATAGTGCATTCACACCGTGTTGTCATTAATAAATATGACTTTCTCTAGGCAAGTAATTTTATTTCAAAGAATAAATAAATAATCAGGAGTGCTTACCCTGGAATGTCGAACAAATCGACTTCGATTTAACATATTTGTACGTTCGTTGAAATATTCTTTAAAATTTGTAACCACCCTTCCTGAAAGCCTTACATGCCAAACATTTACGTTCCGCGTGCCTGTAACGGATGGATTAGGTTTGTTTGGTACGCTAGAGGCAATTCAAGACTGCTCTAAACGTCACTGTAGAATTTCTCTCCAATATTCTAAAGTGTCTTTTGAAGAAGTCATTTTGAGGAGCTATTAATCATATTCTGATGTGCAGTGCAAAAATAGACGTACCTCAAGCTTAAAATTTTCGAGTCACTGAACCCTTGGAAGCAGTAAAATAATGTACTGGAATGTTTTTTTTTTTTGTTTTTTTTGGCGGAGGAATTCAATGTGCGGAATGTTCAGGAAATTCAAGAGAAACTATTCGAAGGTTCCGGTGATGAGCAACATAGACTATGTTAATCACTTGAATGACGAATCATCAAATATGTGTAATGTAAGGCGCCTTTTATACGTGGTAATTGAAGCAGGTGAAAACGAAATTTTAAATTAATTGATTTTATTTAAGAATGGGGTGCAAACAGATTCCTCAAATGCAATTAACATTGAATTGTAAAACGAATCTTTCTATTCTTTGTATTTTCAATCATGTGTGTTAAGAGAAATCAGTAGCTACCAGAAGATTATTCGCGTTGTTTGTTGGTAATTATTATACAGGTTGTCCGGGCTAAAAGTATCCAAAAGTTATGGTTTATTTTTACGGAACTGCCCATTAGAATTTAAAAAAAAAATTATTTACTTAGAAGGAACATCTCACCAAGTTTTAATATCAATCATAGATTTCGATCATAGTATCATAGATTTCGATGAGTGCACCTTTTAAAGCACGACAAACGTCGAAATGGTAATCCAGTTCTCTCCAAGTGTTTCGTAGCATATCAGGAGTTATTACACGAATTACTTGAATGATACGCTTCTTCAACTCATCCATAGTTTCAATTTTTTGTTTATACACAACGGATTTAATGAATCCCCAAGCAAAAAAGTCTAATAACGCCTGATATGCTACGAAACACTTGAAAAGAACTAGATTACCATTTAGACATTAGTCGTGCTACAAAAGGTGCACACATCGAAATCTATGATACTATGATAGAAATCTATCATTGATATTTAAACTTGGTTAGATATTCTTTCTATTTAAATAATTTTTTTAAATTCTAATGGGTAGTTCCGTAAAAATAAGTCATGAATTTTGGATACCTTTAACCTGGACACCCCTGTAAAATTTCGAGCCTTGGCATTCAATCGCCTTTTGGCTATAGTTCTTTGCATGCATTACAGCCACCCTTTTGTATGATTCATTGTCCTTTGAGTATAATTCATATTGATCCATTGTAAAATGTTCTGTTATAATTCGTTATTTTTTATGGCTGCCGGTCATTTTGGATCCACAGCTATAATAATGGGAAATAAGTTTAGTTTTTGAATTTAAATCTCGAAGCTTTATATACAGTCCACAGATCGACGACCTAACACCAAGGGAAACAACCTAGCAATTTATGTTGTAAGACTTTGTTCTCTGTTCATCAAGTGGAAAGATTCTGGCCAATATGATGTTATTTTGTCAAGAGAGAGCAAAAAGCTCTATAGGAAACAGTCGGTTAACATTATTTAGTTCTGAACTTTTCCTGCTCGGGTTTAGAAACAACGGTGAATTTTACATTTAACGAACATATCCTTTCATGCAAGATCTGGGATAAGTAGAAAGAAAGGGAAACATCTCCCTTTATCTTGATTTGCCTTTATTCAATAAAACAATTTATTTTTTTTTATAGTTTGAAAAAATAATAAAGCAAATTTTCACTAGTATGAGACTTTTTTTTATCTGATTTCAAAATAAGAAGTTAATTTTATCTGAAACTTACTTTTGAATTCCCATTTTCATGGTATTACCCATACTCATGCCTTACTGAAGAACTTTCAGTTGAAGAATCAAAGAATTTTTAATTCGTATAATTATAGGAAAATGCCAAAGAAATTTAAAACATTTCCTTGACTCGCAACTTATATAAAAGGACTGTATTTGTTTCGAAATGAACAGCCTGTGTCTGCATTTTTAGTTTTTTTTTTTTACTTCCTAAAACAAGAAAATCCTATTTAGAATAACAATTGTACAAAAATAAATTTTTAAAATACAAATAGTGTATTCAATACATTTTGTGCTAAGGAAATATTTTTAAATATTTTTTTAAAATTTTCATTACGTCTATCCAAGTACTGACGTGTGATAGATAGCAAAATCTAAAGGCGCGGGAAAGAAACTGCACTCCTGAGAGTATGTAACTCAAGTTTTGTCTACATAAAGCTAATTTGTTCTCATGTGATGCTCTTCTCTTATGAAAAATTTAAAATATATATTTATTATCCTTGCAGTAAAAGCTTCTATTATTAAAAATTTTAAATCTATATTTGCTGCAAACGAAACTTTCCCATGAAATCTGGAGACAGTTTTTCTCTATTTTAATCTCAACCTTTTTATCCATTTGCCAATGTTCTCACAATGGACATATCAGGTCGTTCAGACATATCTGGTCGACTGAGTATTTTGGCTGTAGTTCGTTATTGCTTATGTACCATATTTTATGGACTGTAAGATATATTCATAGGTAATCCTAAAATTAAAAAGTGAGAAAGAGAGAAAATGCTGTATTGATCACAAAAGTTCAGCCATAACTTGTAAATATAATAATTACAAGATAAAAAGAACTTTTTATGTACCATGTGTTTAAATTTTCTGTTGAATCATATAAACTTGACAATTCTATGTATTAATAAATACTTTTTTAAAATTTTTTTGATGAATTATCCCATCAACTTGAAAGAAAATGAAGTTAATTTGAAGTTAACTTGCGTTTAACTTTTCGTTTCCGCCCCGGCCGATAGATGGCTGCCCCAGTCTACAAAATGAAATTAACTGAAATTGAATTCAATTCTGCTTAAAGATGGCTAAAAGTATTAAAATAATGCAATGTCATCGTGTTCTGAGCTATTCTAAAAGTTTCAAATGTCTAGCTAGTCGGGAAGTTAGTTAAAATTCGATTGGAAGATTTGTACCGGACAAAACACACACACACACACACAAACAAACAAACAAGAAAGCGAGTTAATAAAAGCATGGTAAAAAGTGTATTTTCGCTTACTCTCTCCTTGTTAATATTTATACTCAAGCAAGCTTTTTTATTCCGACATCTTTGTCTCTCGCACTTTCTGCCGGGTCAGGTAAAGAATCGCCCACTTATTTGGCGCTTTTTTTTAAATTTTTTTTTTAACGAGATCATAAGCGTGCCAGTTTTAATATCCAAGCCGATTTCGAATAGTTTTAAACAGTTAAGTGAAAAAATAGTTTACTATAGTTTATGCAATAGCTTTTTTCATTAAGGTAAGTGAAAGTATTTTAATTTTTGAGATTTTTAAAACTATTTTAAGTTTTAAAAATTCTTATATTTTTGCAACGATTTTCAGTTTTTAAATTTTTTTAACCTGCTTTTTGTATAAATTTTAGTTTTTCGCCATCTTAAATGTCGCGCTCTTGCGTAGAGTCTTCTGTAGAGGTTGCAACTCCAGGAGACAAGACGCGAGAGCGCGACAAGTAGGCGATTTTGAAAATCACGCCAAGATGTGGTCACTTTCCCCATTCTGCCTACTCAAGTAAATTATAAGATTAGAAATAAATTATTGTAGAATTGATGTGAGAAATGCTGTATAAATGCATTATTAAGCATGGATATAAATTTCATGGAAGAGTTAAATGCAAGGAAACTGGAAATTTTGCTCATTTTAAATTTATAAACAATCAGTTCTTTACGCGTGCGTGCACTGTGAACTTTCTTAATAAGTGTTATAACTGGACTAGCTGAAAACCCGCACTTCGCTACGAAGTACATTCAAGCTAAATACAACGGTCAATGTATGCAATGTCAATGTATGCAATTAATGCCAAAAAATAAAAAAATAAAAAAAATAAAATATATATATATATGTATAATAAATACGACGATCAATGTATACAATTGATGTAAAAAAACAAAAAAAATATATTTATAAAAAAATCGTAAGGGATATTTTTATAGACAAAATAATCTAGAAGAAAACATTCAAATTAAATCTAATAGGACATACTAATGAATATAGTACAGTTAATATAGTACAGTTTGAGGAACATATCTTCACTGTATTTTAATATTTTTTTGGATAATGTCTAATTATCTGCCGCATTAGCAAGGGAAAAATATTTTTTGTCTATTTCATTGTTATGAATGTGACGATAAATTTATTTAAAGTACCAGAAAAAGAAATCACGTGATCAGCAATTAATAAATGAAATTCTGAAATTTAATCTTTAAAAATTCACAAAAAATCAGAAAATGGAGGTAAAGATTCGAAAAAGATTTCATTTTAAAGGAATTTTTATGATCTTTCTCGTCATATAAATTTTATAACCCTCAAATAATTATTTTAAATGCAAACTTAAAAAAGTTACTAAAAGAGCTTAAAAATTTAATTTTAAAAATCTAGGAAGAATTTTTCAAAAATCTTTCTTAGTGCACCCCTACACTATAAGAAGAATCGCCATGCAAAATTTCAGCCCTTTAGGTCCAGCGGTTTGGTCTGTGCTTTGTATGTCAGTCAGTTACGTAACAGTTTTATACACTTCTGGCCACTGTAAATGCAACACCCTGAAGGAAACATGCAAATAACATGAAATTAACAACATGCATTAGCGGAGGTGAAATATGCAAATGATTAGAATTTCAGCGCAGACGCACACCACGCGCGCCTGTGGCGCCACTTCAAAGCGCTATTTAAGGCTTGGAGATTTCGACGATTTCAAGTTCGGCAATCGTGTTTTTCTTGTGGTTTTTCAAAAAAACGATGAATTATGCCTCGTCGAAAACAGCGATCATCTTTTGATCAAGTATCCGAGTTCGACAGAGGAAGGATAGTGGCCTACCGAGATTGTGGATTATCTTTCAGGGAAATCCGTAGTCGTGTTGAACGAAACCAAACAACTGTAATGCGGATATGTGATCGTTGGATGCAGGAGGGTACGACGGACCGGCGTGTTCGATCGCATCCACCTCAGCGCACCACTTCACGTGATGACAGGCAAATTGTGCGCATGGCAGCGACGGATCGCTCAGTCACATCACGAACCATAGCACAGCACATGTAGTGTGTAACGCATCATCCAGTGTCTGCGCGTACCATTCGACGCCGTTTACAGCAGAGTGGTCTGTCCGCAAGACGTCCATTGCTTTGTCTACCCTTGACGCAGAACCACAGACGTCTCCGCCGCCAATGGTGCGATGACAGAAGAATGTGGACGGCGGAATGGAATGAAATTGTCTTTACTGACGATTCACGCTTCTGTCTGCAACACCATGATGGTCGCATTCGAGTCTGGAGACACCGTGAAGAGAGGATGCTGAACAGCTGCGTTATGCACCGCCACACTGGTCCTGCACCGAGTATTATGGTATGGGGCGGTATTAGATATCACTCTCGCACACCTTTAGTACGCATTGCCGGTACTTTAAACAGTCAGCGCTACATCTCCGAGGTGTTGGAGCCAGTTGTCCTTCTTTACCTTCAGGGCTTGCCCACAGCCATATTTCAACAGGATAATGCGCGACCACACGTGGAACGAATTGTCCAACGATTCTTCGTCAATCGCCAGATTGAATTGCTTCCCTGGCCGCCACGCTTTCCGGATCTTTCGCCGATAGAAAACATGTGGTCCATGGTTGCTCTACGATTGACCCAGATTCCATCTCCAGCTGCCCCAGCAGATCAACTTTGGCAACGTGTGGAAGCTGCTTGGTCTGCTGTACCCCAAGAACTCATCCAAAGTCTCTTTGAATCAATGCCGAGGCGTGTGGCAGCGGTGATGTCCAACAATGGCGGCTACTCTGGCTACTGATTTTGGCAGGAACCACACTTCACAGAAGTCTATAAATTTAATCATTTGATACTTGGTCAACATGTTATCTACAAAATAAATTTTGTTGTGATATCTCTTGTCTTTCTTGGTGTTGCAATTTGGGTGGCCAGCAGTGTATATGCAGTGGAATCTCGATCGATCGTTCCCCAACGATCGTTTTCCCGTATGCATCGTTTATTTCATCCAGTCCCGAATAAATTCCATAGAAGACAAGCAAAAACAGACCGCATGGATCATTCTCGATCCATCGATTTCCCGCAATATTCGTTCAGAATATCGCAGGTTTACATTAATTTATCGGATTGATCGTTTTTTCATCATAACTGAATCTGAAATATAAATGTCTGGATTGAGCTAGAATGAAGCTCTAATTAAACAATGAGCAGAATATTTGAGATGCACGGTATCGTATTTTTTTTTTCTCTCCTGTTTAGCCGGGTTTCGCAGAATCGTACCACTCCTATTATTTGTTTATCGTTGGTATTCCTTAATTCTTTAGCCCCTGAAGTATCCTATTTTCGGAAACTCATTCCAAATTCTTCGACTATTCAACATTTCTGTTCTTATCAGCAATGGCTCACAGTCAGCCGACCTGAGTGGTTCCTAATGACCACCGGCTTTTCTCTTGGCCTTGGGATGGCGCCCTGGTGTTTGGTCTAGGGTGCGAAAAGTTTCTGTTTGCTGCACTCTACACTGGCCTGTGAGGGTTTCACCCGGAAGCAGAACTTCCTGGTGATTTTATGTCGGACCCCATCCAGTGCAATGGAATGGTTCTAGTTACAAACGATTCTCCGCTGACCCTTCTTTATACTCTCACACAATAACCGATACCGAAAGGAATGCAATTTGCAACACAGAAAAAATATTATTTACTTTTGGAGAGAAAACTGCCAAAAAACAAACGAAGATTAAATACTTTTATTTATATTAAAATTCCTGTGTACCTACGTATATTTCTTTTTTTATTATTATTATCTTGGATTTCAGTACAACTTTGTAATTGTATCTTCAATTACACTACAGGTATGTATGCATCTATTTATGTGAGTAAATATATTTTAGTGATATCAAACTTTAAGGAATGTTAATACATTTTTGTATGTTCCCGCATCTACCGTTTTACCGCATCCATAGTTTAGTTCAGTCAGTCCCTTCGAAAACGATAGATCGAGATTCCACTGTATAGATATTGAATCATGGTTAGTGCATGCATTCAACATGTGTTTCACGCATTCTCACACATTTCCTTTCAACTTAAAATCATGTGGGTAAAAATCTACCTCAGACTCTCTATCAAACGGACAAAACGTGTGTGAACAAACTACTCTCTTGTGACTTCGCGGAATACATCATTACATACTCTCTGGTCGGTGAATGAGCGCCAAGGGAATTACACCCAATGTGTCAGCTCGCGACATGTGATGCGTATTTAATTCCCAGTACACTACTACCTTATCAGTCTATAAGTGGTTACTGACCGGTCTCTTCTGAGAACTAGCTCTCGCCGTAATTTTACTAAAATCGCTCACTCCTTTCAACAACGTCATATCTCAACAAACAAGATTTTTCAGGAGAGGGATTTCAAAGTTTAAAAGTACATTGAAATGTATTGAAAATAAATTTTAATTCTGCTCTATAGGGGCTAAATATTAAGCAGTGAGATATGACAATCTTGCAGGGATGTACTACTCTTTCAGGGCATTCTGAAAACAAGCATAACTAAAAATCGCCGATTTTTGAGATATGACGTTGTTGAAAGGAGCGAAATGTCAAGGAATTTGCAGTTACTGATATACCCTCCATGCAACTCGTAAACCATCTTTGCTACAGAGCCCATGAATATATCCTTTCATTCTAATCTGGTGACAACGTTTTCAGTCAAATGTTTGGGTCACTGTCACAACACAACACTGTCTACGGATCCTCCGCTAAATGCCTTTACCATTATGCTCTTGGCAGAGTACATATGAGTTCCATCCCATTGCGGCATACCAGGAAATGAGGCAATATATTTATTAGCAAAAGAAGGAACCTCAATATCACTCATAGCTCCCGATAGAATTCCTTACAAAACTGCATGTAGGAGTATAAAGCAGAAAATAAAGTGTCCTTTTATCTGCGACCTCCAAAACCGTATAAAATCAGGAGCAGGACCCTAAATGGCCTTCCCGGTGGACCACGTGAAATGGAAGTGCTTGCTGTCAGAATTACAACCGAACACGACTGCCTGTCTGTGTACTTAAATAGAATGGGAAATTTTTCGAGTCCTGTATACCTTCTGTGCAATTCCGACAACATGGACGGTAAGCACATCATGTCCTGTTCTGCCCTAACTGGGCACTCTCTGTACTGACGTTACTGGGAGGCTCGTGATCGCATGAGAGTTTTATCATAGTTGTTTTTTCTTATTTATGAATTTTAAATATCTTGTTCTCCTTTGCAGTATTGTCTATTCCCCTTTGTCCACGAGTTTCTGCATTAAAAATAATAATAAAAAAGGTACGTATGAGTATCGTGTGCTACTACGATATTTTTTCAGATACTTTTACCAAAGCATACCAGACTTTTACTTTGCAATTAGTTGCGCTATAATATCAGTAATTCTAGGATCGCTGCTTGAATTCACATAGAGATATCTGAATATAATATGTTATTTGTCACCGGAGGTACGGTATAAGGACGTAAGATAGGATCGGGCTTCAAACCCAGATTCCAAATGTGAGGCTGGTATTTTACCAACTGAACTAACTATACTGGAGATGTTAGGAAGTATTATTTTCATGTACTTCCATCTAAATGTTTCAATAAACATTTATGAAATATTTATAACGTCATCAGTGTAGACAACACCACACTGTCGCGTTTAGTGCTTAACTTTAAGCATTAACTTTCCTTTTCGGACAAACGTGAATTTATAAAAAGAAAGTCTTACTTAAATTCAGATTAAAAAACTTCCTGTGGCTGAAATTGAACGGCATGGAAAGATATAACATAACTAAAAGGAAAACCAAGTTTTCGCTATACAGCAGATTATTTATCATTCGACAAATTTGTGGACATTTTTGGAAGACGTGTGACTTCTTAGAAATATTTTCGATGCAAACAAAATCGGTGAATTCAGGAGAAGTTAAAACACTGAATTAGGAAAACTATACAAAGTGGTGTAGTTATATTTATTAAAATCAAAAGAATTGTGCTTGCTGAACATATTTGAAGAAATGACAAACTCTGTTAGCTCAACTGAAGATTTCTGACAAACAACCTATTGGCCCAAGAACAAGGGAGACAATGATGAACCCAAACATGATGAGCTGTTTCCATGGTGATTCTAAAGAAAAACTGAAGTTACCAGTTGAAGCGAGGGAAATAAGAAGACTGCGAATGGAAAAATTTCCTGAGGAAATTTTTCCAACTCCCACTCCTCCCCCCTCCACCCTACTCGGACTCTTGCCAACCATGATGGTTTGTTGGTCAGAAATTCTATGATGGAAATTACGGTTTATTGGCCTCAGTAAATAAAGAATTAGAATTCACAATTAAGGACAGCCCCTGAATTTAAAAAGAAAAAAAAATCAGATAGTCTCTTCTAACGAAACCACCGCTGGTTATTAACGTAGAATGACTTATCGCTGGTTACCTCTTTTGTATGTACATATGTATGTATGTGTTATGTATATATGTATCTATATATATGTACGTATGTATGTATATATATGTCAAAATTTTGACGCATTTTGGTACTTTTCTGTTTAACTGTTTACTGTTTGTCCAAGTGATATAGACAGGGTTTGGCCCTCTGCCAAAATTATAACTCGCACCGACGGACGGTTTTAGCGTCTGAAATTTTGCTTTCCGGAGGGCCGTCATGGAGAAACGTAATCCTACGTTAAAAATGTCAAGTGCGGAGGACACTTGAAAATTTATTAAATTTGCATTTTCCTTTATATTATGGAACACTAAGTCACTTGTTAAACAACACACTCATACGTGAAAAAATATAAAACATTCAACTTAAAAAATTTGAAATTAAAATGTCACATTTTTTTTAAATGTTGTCACAAACATCATTTGGAAATGCCCAATATATTTAACTATGATACATCCATGTCACCTCTTCTCTGTTTGATAGCTTAAAAATAAATATTTATCTTTTCTCCAACGTTTATTTGTTTAATTTTAGTTAGCCTGCTATCAGAACTATCTCAATAGCGATCAACATTCTTTTACTTTATTTACAGCATACTGTTGTTTCTTATCTGGTGATCTTTGAATAAATATTTAACTACATAAAACTTCATCTTATTAAAAATTCACTTTCTGGAGCAATGTATAAAATAAAATTCAAACTCCGTTGATGTTTTACTAATGTCCTTATTTAGTATTCAGTTCGTTTATTTTTTTATCGTAAACTCATATCAGTAGTATATCTAGATTTCTGATTTTGTTATTTCGTTGAAATAAATGCTGAATATTGTTATCAGACGAAATCCGCTGTTCAGTTTCCTAAAATACTTGATAAGTCGTTACACCTTTAGAAGAATTTATTTCTGTTTTGTTCGTAATTTTGTTTCCTGCCATTTTTTTAGTTTTTGTTTGGATTCAGGACCGTGAAAACGGAGATTTCGATTACTTGTAAAAGATTGCAAAGCTCTCTCTTTCTCTCTCTCTCTCTCTGGGTCCGATTTCGCTTTTCTCCAGACAGGCACTTCTTTTTTCCCACCACTTACTTACTGGTTGCGGATTTCTGGACCCTGAAACACATAAATCTTCCGCGAAGTGTCCACCATCACTTACGCAAACGGGACAATGGATTCAGCACTTCAAACCGTGAAACGCAAACGGATCCATTTTGCTGAATCAGATGAACCAGATGCTGAATCAAACGTTTCACGGTTTGATTCAGAATCAAACCGTGAAACGTAAGCTATAAAGTGAATCTTCGTCTGAGACTGTAATAAGCATACGTCGCTAGTATTCACTTTAGAAGAATAGTATTCGCTTAGTATTCACTTTAGTTTTCTAACAAAATTGCCAGTTAGTGTTAGAACTTTTTGATAGTCGAATTCAAATATGATAAAAACAAGGAAAACACTTAGTTTTTCTGAAAAACAGAACTTGTTAATTAGATATGATTCTCTTCCAAAGTGTAGTCAAAGAGAAGCTGCCTCTTGTTGATTTTATAATCATGTGTTGTTACTTATAGGTCTAGAAATCGAGTTATAGTATTTGTTTAGAAATTGAGTATTTTTAAAATTATAAAAAATAATTTTAATAAATGATAAATAACGTAAATTAAAGAGTATTTAATGGTAAATTATGTATATATGTGACTGTGTGTTTATATATATGTACAAGTATATATTTGTGTATGTGTGCCTGTCCAAAGGGAAGTTTCGGTTATAAGAATCAACCGCTTATAAGAATCAAAAACAGTAATAACAAACGTGATTCTTATAAGCGGAAATCACTGTATATATATATATTCACAAATAAAAAAGTTAATAATTTTTTTCAACGGAAAGGGACTTTTTGCCCACGCTTTATATCTTTAATTTCTGAATACCACCAATAATACAAAACTTTAGCCTCTACGCTTTGATTTATTGTACACTACTAATTTATCCAGAAAGGTAAAATTTTAAATTATTTTCTGTATTTAACAGTAAAAACATTCATATTTATAGTCAGACATGACAAACCGTTTTTCATCTTTTCTTCATTTTTGGCTGAATATTAGCACGATAATCTAAGCTTGCTCTTTTCATCTCTATTAATAAAAAGATTAATGTCCCTCATATTTGTGAATGTGTAAAAGCCTCTCACGGTGCATGCTTAAAAGTTAAAATGCAACATCCACATCTCATGCGTCGTACTTATTCATATTTTTTCTCTCATTAAATAGAACTATTGCCGGGTCATTCGGAACGATTCTAACCACTACTGTCCCATGTTGTTGATAAGCGTTAAGTTTTCCAAGACTTAAAGACCAAAGGGGGCCCATACTTCAGTCGAAAAACCATTCAGGGAACAGCTTCCATATATGCACACTTTCTCGCCAAGATGATTTCGCGCTAATCCTCGCAGCGAGGCTTGCTCTTCTCCCCTCGGGAGAGCCACCTCGATGAGCTTTTCTTTAATTTATATATTTTACTTTAGCTTAATATAATTATATATAGCATATTTATACATATATACAGTATATTGGCTGGTGTAAGCAACGTGAAAATTTAGGCTTGGCGAGAAAGTGTGCATATAAGGAATCTTAGCCTCATTCAGAATTGATAACATAAAAGCTTTCGCCCTATCTTCTTTAAGCCTAGATTTTCAATGTATCTGTTATATAAAGGATTTAGACCAGGGTTTCCCAAAGTGGGTGATACTACCTACCGGAGGGAGCTGGAACGATCCAGGGGGGCGGTAATTTTACATTCAAACTCTACTAACAGTTCTCATACTAACAGTTCTGACTGCAAAAAGAGACACCAGTACTTTATCCTGGATTATAGGCTATAGTACAAAAGTTTCTAACTGCATTTCCTTCGTTCTATTTCATGATACACAGATGTAGTCACAAATCTGCTGACTAAAAACAGAAACCAACTGCAAATAGCAAATGAGTACAATCACAAATCTGCTTATTGAAAACAGAAACCGACTACAAATAGCTAATTGTGATGATTTAAAAATGCTACTGACAAAAATAAAGTTGAACGTTATTAGATAGATAACAGTGCACCAAGTTCATCCTTCTCATTAAGATTAGTTTTAAAGTTATTCGTAATTTTTACTTTAATATTACCCTTCGTTATCTTCATTTTGTGTTTAATGAGAATGTTACTACGGTTGGTTTCAATAAATAATTTTATAATTTCAAGCTTCAAGGTGTTTTATTTACAGCATCTTTCTTTACAATGTTGAAGAGCATAGGTGGAAATTTAGATACATAAAAGAACGCAAATTTGTCACTGCATCTCCGTTTGTTCGCTTAAGAAGGAAAATTTACAAAAGAGTAGCTGAGCAATTTCTTCTTTTTTTTTTTGAGGGGATGGTAGGCCAAAGAAGATGGACAAGTTGAATTTGTGTCATACGAAAATGAGATTTAAAATTAAGACGTTTGTCTTTATCTTGTTCTTCTTGTAAACCATCTTGGCCGAGTGTAATTATAACGTCATCGCTCAACATTCCGACAAAAATTTGACTAACAGCATCGCTTGTAGTAATGACACACGTTGAGGGTAACGAAGCACTAAAAATTCCACTATAGTTTCTATCAGTTACATTTTACTTGAGCTAAATATGCAATCTTTCTGAAATTCCGCTGCTGTGATTACAGAATTTTGTACGCACATCAGCGTGTGCATGTATGAAAAATTCAACTCCTTATGCTTATTTAGTAATCAGCTGTATATTACCAAGGCAATGAATTACATTTTTTATCTTAACTGGGATCTTTTAAGATCTCTTGATTTTACCCAATTCTGACCTCAGACTTACTCGAAGTTTATTTATTTAGCTCCTAGAGATGTTTTTTGCTTATCTCCCCAAATTTTCTATGCTATTTAATCGGGTGTAACGACTCCCGTACAATAGCGAATATTTTGTGTGTGGAAATTTCGGGATCACCAACCAACGCGCTGTTTGTGCACATAATTGATTTAAACGGCTGGAGACAGACAGACTTAGCGACATAAAGACAGGAAGTGCTACCGACAGCTCGCGGAGCAGTCCGTCAGCAAACAATAACTGAATAAAGAATTGCGACGTTTTCCAGACCTTCCGAGACCGTTCAGAGAAGGTATATAAAATCGCCGGACGCGAGTTAATTTCATGTCAGTGATTCAGAGATTAAGTTATTCATAGTGACGCTGGAGCCGGAGACAAGGAGATACTGTCGGGCCTAGATAGACTTGAATGAGCGCAGCGACAACTCAAGTCTGACCTTCCTCGTCGATGCCGTGAACCCACGAATTTGACTTATATATATATATATATATATATATATATATATAATATATATATATATATATATATATATATATATATATATTTATATATATATATGTATATATATATATATATATATATATATATATATATATATATATATATATATATATATATATATTTATATATATATATATTTATATATATATATATATATATATATATATATATATATATATATATATAATATATATATAATATATATATATATATATATATATCAAATAGCCTGTATTAGTCGAGAAATGCAATTAAAGCATTAACTACAAAAAGGCTGGCAGTCTTTATTTAAGGCAAAGTCCTTACACTAATAAATTTGAACCCCTTGTTTAAAAGCTGTCTAGTGCTCATAATATCACTCAGCGTCTTTTTCTCTTATGGAATAATCGTGCTAATCTGATATTTCAGTATGGCTCGAACCTTTTTTAATTATCCGCCAAATAATGATCGCCCAACATTCTCCTAAAGGTGGTATCTGATCCTTCTTTTTTATAATATATGTTACAGTTATAGGACCAACGTCTTTAATCTAGAACATCGTCAGAGCACCATCTGCGTCACTGAGGAGAATTCATTGTACACTACTCGGATGGATGAATCTATTTGGACTTTTCTTAAATCTACGTTAAGAATAGTTGGAATGCAAACGGAATCTCGTTTCATCAAAACGTAAAACAGATGTAAAACAGATCGTTAGCGTTCAGTACTCCAGGTCTTATGATCTTAACAGTCCAGCTCAGGCGAACCGTACCTTCCTGTTCGCAGTATCCATCTTGCTCTCTTTCAGGAAACTCTTTTATAAGATATCTATTGCATGGATGTTTTAAAATCTCTAAAATATAAATAAAATCTCTCAGCTTAAGCTTTTCTTTATTTTTGAGATCTTTTTATTCTTAGTATCTAAGAGCTGATCGATAGTTTGAAACTTTTTTTTTTCTTTTTGGCTTAACATATGATATAGTTTTCATATGTCTCTGCTATCATGAGCTTTCGTCGAGTTTTTTTCC